>LR812533.1:5162521-5260021 GCA_903798195.1 Danio kyathit
GTATATCATATGCACACAGTGGTGTAAAAAAGTGTTCGCCCCCTTACTGTTTGTCACACTTTAATGTTTCAGATTATAAGGGAAAACAAAATGCAGAACTACAAACCCCTGTGGGAAAAAGTATTTATTCCCAAAACCTTATAATTGGTTGGGCCACCATTAGCAGCAACAACTGCAACTAAACATTTTCGATAGCCTTTAATGAGTCTTGTTACAGCACTGTGAAGGAATTTTGGCCCACTCATTTTTACAAAATTGTTGTAATTCAGCCACATTTGGAGGGTTTTCAAACATGAACGCCTTTTAAAGGTCATAACACAAAATCTCAATTGGGTTTAGGTCAGGACTTTGACTAGGCCACTCCACAATCTTCATTTTGTTCTTTAGCCCAGGGGTTCCCAAACTTTTCAGCCCGCGACCCCCAAAATAACAATGCCAGTGACTCGCGACCCTCAATATCCTCTGAGGTTGTTATAAATACAGAAACCTTGCATGCAATGGCGCACACACACCAATAGACCTGTCACGATCACCAGCGATCTTCTCCCCTTAGATCGCTGGTTTACATGCACAAACACCCATGGACTACAAATCCACCATCATATGAACTACAACTCCATACATGCACTCCAATCACACACACATGTTACTCATCTCCACTGATTGCACACACACCACCGGAGGCTTGTCAAGACTGATTGCACACAACACATAAGTAGCACACACACTCATTTCAGTGCCGAGTCTTGTCATCTGTTACCAGTTTCAATTCAAAGCATTTCCTTGTCTTGTTTTTGCCGTGTTTAGACCCTCGCCTTGTTTACCTGTTTCTCCCTGTTTGCTGCCATCCTTGTGACCATCTGCTTGCTATATCGACTACGATTCTGGATTATCCTCATACATCTGTTTGCTCCTGTACTGATCATTGCTTGCCTGACCATTCCTTTAAATAAACCTGCATTTGGATCCGCATCCTGTTGTCAGCATCTATCCTTGGTTACAAGACCCAAGTCTATTCTTCGTTTAATTTTTTTTAATGTATGTCAGTGCTGTATATGTTCCAGAAAGTTTAACCTGGTGTTATAAAAATTAATCTGCTGCATCCGACGCTATTCTTTCTTCTATATTAAAGACGCTGGTCTTTAATATATTGTAATTACCCCAGGGGTCGCATTTTAATAGAACTATTAACTATAAGCTACTATATATTATATAGAAACTATAAACGACTATTTTTTCTCTTCAATAGGTTATAGAAAAATATGGTAATTCTTTTGGTTTAATACAAATAAATAGATTTTTGGAAATCACCAGGCACCCCCCCCTTTCATTGTCCTGACGCCCACTTTAAGAACCACTGCTTTAGCCATTCAGAGGTGGACTTGCTGGTGTGCTTTAGATCATTTTCCTGCTGCAGAACTCAAGTTTGCTTCAGCTTGAAGTCACTAACAGACAGCCAGACATTCTCCTTCAGGATATTTTGGTACACAGAATAATTCATGGTTTCATTTATTATAGCTTTATTATAAGTCTTGAAGCAGCAAAACAGCAGCAAAACCCCAGAGAGAGGATCTTTTCTTGTAAATGAGCAGTTTCTATCAGGCTCCTATAATTAGGTTCAGACGTTTCATTTTATATGTAATGATAAGGTTATTAGCTAGTAAATAAAATACCTTTTTTTCATAAATGTCACTTTAGACATTTCTTTAGTTTTTAACAATGTAGATTTTCTTTTGCGTCAAAACCAGCTAAATCCACTTCTGCTTTTTTTGCAAAAACCTCTAAATCCACCTATCGGGACAAGACAGTGTATTTAGTTGAAAATCACTAAAGATGCAATTAGAAATTATTTTATCAAATATAAAACACATTACACAAAGCACCTAAAATTAAAAATATTTAAATCTGTCAAGTAAGTGGCGGTTCATTCCGCTGTGGTAAACCAGGGAAAAAGCAGAAAGAAAATGAATGAATGAAACCTGTCAAGTAAGTGCATTAATCAATAACATTAAAACTGACATTAATTAAATCTTAACAATCTGTTGTCATTTCTGATATTTGAGATTTAGATTTAATGTAAGTAGAACAATGTAAACATTGCAAACTAAGCTTGATAGATTCAAATAATGTACTTTAAAACATTGTGAAACATCAATATCTGTGCATTGTCCATTAATATAAAAAGCTTATCAGGCGTATAGGTAATATGAAGTAGGCTAATATAAATGTATAGTTTTATACATTATCTTTTTAAAAATAGCTTACATTAGCAAATAAATCACAAGGTGGGCCTACTGGGCAAAAAGGGGACATCTCTCAGACATTTTTAGAAGCTGTCATTCATTCATCCTCACCATCCTCAAGGTCTTGGTCTCTTTTTCGTCTCTTGTTTATCCTCATAGCATCCATGTGGGATAAAAGAATGGCATCTTAATTCTGTCTTTCATGAAATGGAGTTGCTGTTTAATGTATAGTAAATCGGACTCATTCAAAGTAGCATCGCTGTGCAAAAAATCGTCATGAATGCAAGTTACACTTCCGACTGTACAGTGTTGTCGTTTTCTTATAATGCACAGAGTTTTGAGGTAAGGAACGTTTTCACTTGCCATTCACTGACAGTCGGACAGGCTCATCCAGTTCATCAAACTCCGTCTTTTAAAATCTAAATCAGAATCAGAATAAAACAGGCTCCTCATAAAAGCCGGCGTATCAGCGCGCTGCTACATTGAAAACATTTGATTTGATTTGTGCCTTCTGATTGGTTCTCGGGATATAGCGCTTTTTGCTGTCAAAGGCAAGGGACGTTTAGCGGCTTTTGCCCTCAAACTGTTATTTCTGAATGCGCTGACGCTAGGATTTAGATGATTTGAAGCAAATCTATTTGTTGATGGTGTACTACAAGCCTAAAGCATTCACTCAATGTCATTATCTCATTTTTGGCGGAAGTGGCGTTTAGCGGCTTATGCATCTGAACTCTTCATATATATATATATATATATATATATATATATATATATATATATATATATATATATATATATATATATTAGAGCTGTCAAAATTAGCGCGTTAACGCACGTGATTAATTTGAACTATTTAACGCGTTAAAAAAATTAACGCATTTAACGCAGTTGCAGGTTTTTTTTTATTTCCTGTTGTGGCCGACGTGTGTTCAGGGCCAGCGCTTCCATAGAGGCGACCGCCTTGGGTGGCAGAATAGTGAACGAACCCCCCTGTCCGCACGTTCATCTCATTTCGACTCCCACCTGCTCCCTCCCGGTTCTCACTTTCATCCGCAAACCGGTAACTTTCTATTTCACTTTCGGGTTGAGGGCGCCCGTTCAGCTTGCTCCGGCCCTGCGTGTGTTTAATGTGTAAAGAAATATGGATAAAGGATAATATGGATCCATGTAAATGTACTCAGTGAAAGTGGCAGATGATGTCGCAAGCTGTCAAAGACAGCCCATTCCTCTCTAAGTTGACTCCAAGCGCCCTCAAATGTTTCATTAAGTTTGACGTGTTTCCCCCCTACACGCAACTTTTGTAAAGCGTCTGCTTTGCTGTGTCAGAATCCTTGCTTGAGAAATACAGCCATACTTTAAGAACGCTTAGTTTAAGCAAAATTTGATCAACGCGATCGTGCGTGTTGATGATCTGAAGGGAGCGCACTGTGCTGCGCATTCTCTCTCTCTCTCTCTCTTTCTCTCTGTGTGTGTGTGTGTGTGTGTGTGTGTGTTGTCCCCCGATAATGTCAATAGACTGCAACTGGCTAAATGTTAAGGAGGACTAGGCAAAATTGTTTCTACTTTATAATTAAGGTTCTCAACTCACAATACAACTTTACAATGAGTACAATTAGTCACCTTGGAATTATAATGTTCTATCTGCGTTCTGATTGATTTTGAGATATTGAGCTTCAAAGTTTTTGCATAGCAAACAGTATGTGTGTAACATTAGTTTTTTTTTTGTTTAGTTTTTTTTAATAAAAAGTCTTAAAATGTAAACAACTTATAAAAAACATCCCATAATGTAAATAAGTTGTCATTTAATAAGAATATGTCAATAACTCAATTTTGACAAAAATGTCAGATATAACCTTATAATTCTAAGGTGATGAATTGTTTGTATTCAATACTTTAATATTATTGTAATTTTCCAATTTCCATATTTGCAATGCCTGTACTTTGGATTTTTTTTTTGATTCGTGATTAATAGTGATTAATTACTTTCGTGATTAATCATGATTAATCACAAAAAAAGTGTGATTAATTAGTTAATTTTTTTAATCAATTGACAGCCCTAATATATATATATATATATATATATATATATATATATATATATATATATATATATATATATATATATATATATATATATATATATGTAATGTTAATGTATATTTTTGGGGTCAAAATGGAACTGAATATGTTGTTCTTTATCTAGTGTAAACTTTAAGCTGTCTGATCATGAATCAAAAAGTTCAAATGTTATTTATGTTGAGGTCATAGACCTTAGCAACTTTTATTAAGCTGGCATAACAATTTCTCCCCAAATTGAGCAAACTGAACAAACTCCTGAAACTGGTGGCCTCAGGCTTTTGAGTTTTATAATCTTCTGGTGTTTTCACTGTGCAGTGTGGCCTAAATAGATCAAAACAGTGTTTCTATACCATGCTACTTTAGTCTCTATAGATCAATGTAAGATTTATTGAAAGTGTGCAGTTTAGTAACAAGCATGATGTAAGTATAAATTCAACATCTGAGCTGTTTTTTTAGTGCAAGAAGACTTTGAACTGAGCGCCTGTTTGATCAGCAATTGCAAAAAAAGAGGCTTATTTTGATAGTTCACTGCCCGTAACAAAGACTGACCAAATGAGCAAAGCGGATTAACCCGATATGGAGGTCATTAAATGTAACACTGAAGTACGCAGCAGAAATGTGAAATGACAAATTATGGTAAAAACAGGCCCTTTTGGGGTTGAGATTAATTTGCTCAAATAAACCTCAGTGGGCTAAGAGTGGGTATATTGCATTCTAGTTGACCACTGCAAAACAATGCTTTTCTTACTTAGAGTTTTTGTCTTGTTTCTAGTCTAAATATTTTACAATTCATAAAATAAGAAGCATTTTCTAGACAAGTAAAAAACATTGTTTTGTTTTCAGAAGTAATAAGTGAAAACTATTTAGCTTGTTTTAAAGAAAAACAAAATTTTAATCTTATTTCACCCCATTGACAGATTATTTAGCTTGTTTTAAGGAAAAAAACTCACTTAATTTTCACTCATTATTTCTGAAAATATAAATTGTAATTGAAAATACAAATATTCACTGAAATTCTTGTGTGGAATGAGCGTACTGATGTTTTCACAATTAAATCATGATTCGGTAACACTTTATAATAACTACACACTATGAACCATTTATTAATGATTAGCATCTAGTGAATTCTTTATCTGTTAATCATTAACTCTACATTAACAGACGTTAGTAAGCAGTTTATAACTGCAGCTACAAATGCTCTGTTCTTGACTTATAACCACGTTTATAATGTGCTTAATACTTGTACTTTCATACTTTGTTAATGATTTATTTTTCATTACTAAATTAAGCATTGCATTATTAACAAACCAGTTATTTAAGCATAGTTGGTGTTTTTTTAATATCATTCAGAATGAGTTAGTAAATGATTAATAAACTATTAAAATTAACATTTAGAAATCTTATTATTCAGGCATTTATTAATAGTTAATTTGTATGTTATTAAATGCTTTATTAACTCAATTTCATCCAGTTTTGTGACCTAATCTAAAGTGAGGACTATTCATGCTTTATAAATCCCTTATAAATGACAATTAAAGGCTCAGTTAAATTCTAAACAGGAAAAAAGAACACAAACGACATTATTCATTTCTATTCGTTTTAAGATACACAAATAAAACTGTATTTAAAAAATATATATATTCTTTGCAACCTTATCTAAAATAAAATTACTGTACAGTTTAAACATTGCATCTTATTATATTGTTATATTGTTGTTGTTTTATCAAATTTTATGTCGTATTTTGACTCCTGTTATTCAGCAATGTTTAAACTTTACAGTCATTTTACTTTTTAGATTGAAGATTGCAATGATTATTGTTCATACTGAGCCTTTAATTGTCATTTATTAAGGATTTATAAAGCATAAACAGTCCTCACTTTAGATTAGGTCACAAAACTGCATGAAGTTGAGTTAATAAAGCATTTATTAACATACAAATTAACTATTAATATATGCCTGAATAATAAGATACATAAACGTTGATTTCAATAGTTTATTAATCATTAACTAACTCATTCTGAATTATCTTAAAAACCATCGACTACTCTTAAATACAACTGGTTTGTTAATAATGCAATTCTTAATTTAATAATGAAAAGTAAATCATTAACAAAGTATGAAAGTACAATTATTAAGCACATTATAAATGTGGTTGTAAATCAAGAATAGATCATTTGTAGCTGCAGTTATAAACTGCTTACTAACGCTTATTAATGTAGAATTAATGATTAACAGATAAAGAATTCACTAGATGCTAATGCTTAGTAAATGATTGATAGTGTGTAGTTATTATAAAGTGTTACCCATGATTCTTCAAAACTTTTGTAAGTTAAAATGTATTATAAATGTACAAGAAAAACTTATACCACATGTACATATGGTACACATGCACAATAATCATGTAAAAAGAACCAATATATTTAGATTTATAATTAGATAGAAAATTAACTTGACATTTAAAATTTATATTACAGTATATGTGTTTAAACCAAGCGGCAACCTCCCGCTCTCCCTCGGGAAGCCAATACGGAAGTAACTGAAACTGCAATTCATCGAAATTCCGCTAGTCCTGGCTCCATAATAGAGCAAATTTCTATTGAGCCCACTGCTAGAATGGCCAACTTTACAGCAGAAAAAAAGGTGTTTACAGCCTGGTACAAAGAACGATTTTGGTTCATATAGCTAATATTACCCTTCGTGACAACTGTGAGGGGGGTGAATTTTTTTATAACTCATCCGTTTCCTTTATATTAGGTTATATTAAGTTTGCATAATTAAGGGCGTGGCCACTTGAGTGACAGCTAGGTCTCGCTGCATTGCGCTTATGACGTTGCTTATGAAACAGTGTTTTAACACAAAGTCTAAACACTTTATTGATAAAGTGTACAACCAAGCACATGTGGTCAGAACACAGACGAGCCGCAGGTGATGAAGTATTAAGCGTTTCTCCCTTAGGAAAGCCCGTCTAAGCAGAATGCCAGCATGCGTCTGTAGCTCCGCTCACGCTCCGCCTCTTTGCCCTTGTATGGTATGCCCGGGGTTGGTGCGATGACGCGCGAACAAAATGGCGACGGTCGGCCACGCCTTCTGGTAGCTTCTTTTGGGTTCTTCATAAACCTATGGGTGACGTCACGGATACTACGTCCATATCTTTTACAGTCTATGGTTTTTAAACACAGATCTCATGTTTGCCAGCTGCGCCTCCCATTTGACGGAGTACTCTGTGCGTATGCAGTTGATTAAAGTCAACTCTGTGCAGAAAAAGTGCATCAAAACTGTTGATGCAGTGGTTGCCTGGCATCATAAAAAGCACAGTGCACTGCTCTTTTAAAAATAGTCTTTTCTAAAATTCAGTGCGTTTACCTTTCATAGATTATTTTAAAGACATAAATTCTACAGGAAACTGAAGAGGATTAGACTAATTTAGATTGAAACTGAAGGTCAGTATTTATTTATTTCTTCTTTATTATTTACTTATTGTATTTATCTATTATTATTTTACTTTTGTATGTATTGTGTCTTTTATTGGTAATTGTGTAAATGTCTGTTTAAAAAACAATGGATTTAAAATATTTAGAAAATAATAAAGTTGGGAAAAAAAAAAATGCATTGCACCTTGGGTTTTCAGAACTGAAAGTGTGTTCCACATCCAACATCAGTTATTTTTCTTTTGTTTTAATGGCATAATTGTCACTTCTTATTTCTTAATATGTTTTTTAATTTTCTCTGGACAAGTGTTGCCTTGCAGGAAGCCCTTATAAGGAGTTGTTTGGGGTGTGTATTATTTATTGTATTGTGAATCATTATATACACTCCAAATTCACTAACAGAAAAATGAGCTTAAGAACAAACTTGTGAATTGTGAATTTGCTGAAAAGTTTTCATGAGAAGTTCAAATGTGCATAAAAACAGGACAAACGTATGCAAATATTATTAAACAAGTCATTTGTGCTTGTCTAGAAAATGCTTCTTGTTTTAAGATTTTTTTTAGACATTTGGAATAGATTGGCGGATTGGTGCAGCGGCAGCAGTAATGCGGTCGATGTACCGGTCCGTCGTGGTGAAGAAGGAGCTAAGCCGAAAGGCAAAGCTTTCGATTTACCAGTCAATCTATGTTCCTACTCTCACCTATGGTCATGAGCTTTGGGTCATGACCGAAAGGACAAGATCTCAGATACAAGCGGCTGAAGTGAGTTTCCTTCGAAGGGTGGCAGGGCGCACTCTTATAGATAGGGTGAGGAGCTCTGTCACTCGAGAGGAGCTCGGAGTAGAGCCGCTGCTCCTCCACATCGAGAGAAGTCAGTTGAGGTGGCTGGGGCATCTGTTTCGGATGCCACCTGGACAAATTCCTAGGGAGGTGTTCCAGGCATGTCCCACCGGGAGGAGGCCTCGGGGAAGACCCAGGATACGCTGGAGGGACTATGTCTCTCGGCTGGCCTGGGAACGCCTCGGGATCCCCCCGGAGGAGCTGGAGGACGTATCTGGGGAGAGGGAAGTCTGGGGTTCTCTCCTAAAACTGCTACCCCCGCGACCCGGCCCCGGAGAAGCGGCAGAAAATGAAATTTGGAATAGAGACAAGACAAAAAGTAAATCTTTTTTTTTTTTTTTTTGCAGTGTAATTTATATTCTGTATTTCTTTCTTTCATCTTTGCAGAATTGTTGTTATTCAGACACATCTGAGAATTCTTGACCTTTTTAGGGTCCTGCCACTGTGTCTCAATTGGGTTCAGATCAGGACTTTGACTAGGCCACTCTATAGCCAATCTGAAGTGAACTTGCTAGTGTGCTTGGGATCATTGTCCTTCTGGCAGAACATACAAATATTAAATCCTAAAAATGATTAAAAATATCAAAAGTAAGTATACAAATTAATATATTTTTCAAATGTGTGCATAAATAGGAAAGACTGACGCCATTATTAATGAATTAGACCAAGTAATCTGTAGTTGTCTAGAAAATGCTTCTGGATTTAATGTCAATGTCAATGTCAGTTTTATTTATATAGCACTATTAAACACAACCAAAGGTTGACCAATGTGCTGAACAATACAAATCACAAAGAGAAAGGTATAAAAGTATAGCTAAAACAAACAATTCTCACTGATAAAATGCCAAATCAAAAAGGTAAGTTTTCAACCTAGATTTAAAAACAGACAGAGATGATGTAGACCTAATACAGAGGGGCAGAGCATTCCACAAGGTAGGACCAGCTACTGCGAAAGCACGGTCTCCCCTGCATTTCAGCCTCGACTTTGGGATGCATAAAAGTCTCTGGTCAGATGATCGAAGGGACCGACCAGGCTGATATTCAGTCAACAGGTCTGACAGGTAGGAAGGAGCCAGGCCGTTTAGTGATTTAAAAACCAAAAGAAGAATCTTAAAAGTGACACGATCGTGCACAGGCAACCAGTGCAAAGAGCGTAAGACTGGTGTGATGTGCTCATATTTTTTGGTACCAGTTAAAAGCCTTGCAGCAGCATTTTGAACTAACTGTAGGCGGGATAGAGTTGTCTGACTGATCCAAAAATACAGTGAATTACAATAGTCCAATCTGGAAGTAATAAAAGCATGAATTATTTTTTCAAAATTTTTTCTAGATAAAATGGGTTTTGACTGTTTTTAAGAGTCGAAGCTGAAAAAAGCAGGATTTGACCACTGCGTTAATCTGTTTATTTAAGATTTTCAAAGATATTTGGACTAGAAACAAGACAAAAACTAAGACAATCATTTGCAGTGTAATTTATATATTGTCCTTTGTATTTCCTTTAGTGGTCCAGTGTTGTATATTCTGACTCCAGCAGTGAAATGTTGTTAACGCAGTTTTAGTGACTTATCACAGCACACTGCGTTTCTCCTCATCTGCGCTCAGCAACTGCTGCAGTAAAGATCTTGACAGCTCGAATGAAAACTCAGGGGGGAAAAAAGCGGCTGGTGTGCGTCAGAGAAGAAAGAGGTGCGATTATAGCCGAGTATAGCACAGTTTCTTGCTGATGAATTGTGTTGTGCTTCACTTATATCCCAAGGCGTTAAGATCAAGTGTTATTGTTAAGAGGTATAAAAAGTTTTTTTTTAAAGGAATAAACTGGCATCATTTACTCCCCCTCGTGTTGTTTCAGACCTCTGTGTTGTGTTTTTTCTTCCCTGGAGCACAAAAGTGGAGGTTTCAGATGCGATGTTGACTCAGCCCTTCCTATACAGTGAAAATAAATAGTGAGGTGGAAAAATGCACAGATTTTAAATCTGTGATAAGAAGTTTGGTGTATTAGAAAGTTTGCACCTGAAGCAATCTGCATTTACACTGCAGATGGTCAATTCCGATTTTGTGACAGTCAATAGCTGCGCCCAAAATCGCATACTTCCATACTATATAGTACGCTAAACAGTTTGCGAGCCAAGTGGTCTGTGTGAAATCATAAAGTTCGAAAAAAAACAGTATGTGAGAAGTATCCAGATGACCTACTACATTAGGCGAGATTCTGAAGTGCGCATCGGATGGACGCTACGCTATCCCATGTTCACCACGAGAGAATTCATGAATGGGAGTGAAGTGACGCAACTGATGCTGGTAGGTCCTGTAATGATGACAAAATGGTGGTGGATGTAGTACGTCCAAGTTTAATTCATACTACTCACATTCATACTCTAACGGTCCAAATCCAGTACCTACTGAGTAGTAGGAGATTTCAGATGCAATCAATGTAACGTGGGAACAATGGTGGATTACCATCCTGCGGTACGAATGATGTGGAATATGCGAACTGTTTGACGCGAACGTGTGGCATTTGTTTCAATGATGTCTTCCACGTTTGGTGTGAACACAACTGTGTTGGCCAATCAGAAAGGAGAAAACAGTATCAAAAGCTGACGTCAAAAGCTCAGGTTGTAGTACCTACTTCCATGTTTGGTGTGAACACAACCGTGTTGGCCAATCAGAAAGAAGAAAACAGTATCAAAAGCTGACATCCATGTTTGGTGTGAACACAACTGTGAATACTACTGACATTCATACTGTATAGAACATACTTTTCTAACGGCCGAGTGGTACGTTTAATTTCAAATGCAGTACCTACAGTATCACTTTCTTTCGTGACTCCCTAACCCACTTCACTTTCATCTGCGACACCCCCTCCTTCCACCTCTTCACTTTCGTCCGCGACACATTTCCCTACTCTGTTAACATGCCAGATCGATTACCCCGATCTGTTCCGGGACCTCGCAATTTACAAATTAAGCACTGCTACTTAGTAGTAGGCGATTTCAGACGCAGTCAATGACTATACGTCAAACAGCTTCCCTGCTCAAAAGGTAATTTACTGAAGTGTCCATCAGTTGTACTTTGCAAACTCTTTCATTCCAAAGGGCCCTTCAAAGTGGCCAGTTTTGATCACTTCGGTTTGTTTGACACTTCAATATGGCGGCCATTATTATTTTTTACTCTGAATGCCCTTCAGAAGGCAATACATCTGATTCGGGATGCACCCTATGTTTAAGCAGTGTTGCCAGCAGAATTGGGCTACTTTTGATCTGTGGGTGCTTTCACATCTGTGGTTCGGTTTATTTGGTCCGGACCAAGGGCAACAAATAATACATTGTAGCGTTTTCTGCCGTCTTTGGGTCATTTTCACACCACACTGATTGCTTTGGTTCGAACCAGTTGAAAAGAACCAAAATGCAGTCATCTGACAAAATTTTCACCACTCATTGGCCAGATGTTATTGAACATATTTCCTAAACTGCTTATCGATTAGTCAGAATTCACGTGCGGGAAAATGCCAATGGAACTCCCGCAAGTAAACAAACCGGCAGACACAAAGTGTCGCTTTTGACTATGGAGCTACGACTGCGCTGGCTGATTGTATCCCTGCTCATAGTATACTATATAGTTTGTATACATCACTTTAGACAAACTATAGAGTTTGACAATGAAGTGCGGCTGCGGCTGAAAAGCAATGTTTTAAGAGCGGCATTGCAAACGGCGAAGGCGCATCGCACGTCACTTCAGGAGGAGGCGTGAATTAATTTTGCTAAACTGCGACATGGTCATCTTCCGGAAATATTACCAAGGATCCATCAGGTAATGTTTTCCCCCTCTCTCTTTCTGTCAGTAAAGCGCTGCCAACAAATATTTTTCCTCCACATTCCATAATGCACAGCGCATCGCCCTACGGCAGCTGGATTAGTCCAAAAAGGCGCAGTACTTTTTGCGGTTGGGTCTGTTTTAGTTCGGATCACGTTCTCACCACAAACGATCTGCTCCAGGGTTTGTTTGAAAGCGTACCGAGACCACCTCTTCAAGGAGGTGTCGGTACGCTTTTTTGGTCCACTTTTGGTGCGCACTCGTGTACAATTGCTACATTCACACCTGCCCAAACGAACCGCACCAAGAGGGAAAACGAACTCTAGTGCGATTCAACCAAACTAAATAAGGCAGGTGTGAAAACACCCTGTGTCTACGGGTTGTTTTTTTTTTTATCAAAACCATCTACAAATGAGGACAATTGAACCAATCAAACCAACAAAAGAGTAAAACTGCACTGTAAAACCAAAAACAAGTTAAGGTAACTCAAACCGTTTGAGTAAACTGATTGCAACAAACCATTTAAGTTCAAAAACTAATCCTAATGAGTACTACTGAACTTAATCCATTTGAGTAAACGAAGCAATTTGAGCAGAGTAAAACCCAATAAATGAAGAGAACTCAAACCAACTGAGTACTGTAAAACCCAATAAGTTAAGGCAACTCAAACTGTTTGAGGAAACTGATTGCTACAAACCATTTGAGTTAATAAACTAATCTATATGAGTACTGTGAACTTAGTCCATTTGAGTTGAAGTAATTCATTCATTCATTTTCATTCATTCATTGTCCAGCATGATTTTAGGCAGCGGATGCCCTTCCAGCCGCAACCTATCTCTGGGAAACATCCACACACTCTCATTCACACTCATAAACTACAGACAATTTTAGCCTACCCAATTCACCTGTACCGCATGTCTTTGGACTGTGGGGGAAACCGAAGCACCCGGAGGAAAAACATGCAGGGAAAACATGCAAACTCCACACAGAAACGCCAACTGACCCAGCCGAGGCTCGAACCAGTGACCTTCTTTCTGTGAGGCGACAGCACTACCTACTGCGTCGCCAGTTGAAGTATGGAGGTATTTAATTATTACCTCATTAATTAATAATTAAAAGTTCAAAACTTTTTAAATGAGTAGAATTAACTTTCAGTCAATTTTGAGTTAACTACACTCAATTCATGTGATAAAGTTGACTGTTGGGTTTTACAGTGTGTGTGAGTTCTGACAAATCTCAGTCAGTAACAGGCCTTTTTTTGGTATTGGTTGAATGTCCGCTTCTGAAGCCAGACTGGTTAATGTCCAAGAGGCTGTTCTGTATGAGAAAGACAGAGACTTGTACTCACTGAAGTGGTCTTTAGTTTTCTAGAAGAGTCGGTTTTTTAAGCAGTGGGTCTATCTAAGCCTGCTTGAATGCTGTGGGAAAGTCACCAAAGTGTTGATAATGTGAGCAAATGAAGGTCAAAAGATCAGAAAAAATAGCACACACCCTCCTCTTAGACCCTGACCATTCGGAAATCAGGAAAGTGGACAAAAGAGATGGAATAAAACACTAGTTGATACACTAGAACATGTCTCCCTCCTCATCCTACGAATCCACCAAAATCCATTTTAACACATAAAGTTGCCATGTAATCAGAATTTACTCGTCTTATGTAGTTGTTCTAAACGTATCTGTGAACTTCATTATTTTGTAAAAATGTATTTGCCCTTATAAACTTTAATCAAACACCATAACCTTCGCTCACCCTCGAAACAACTTTTCTTCACTTCCTGGTCACATGGAATTCCTTTAGGGCGGAGCTATCAACGCTTTATACCAGACCTATTAGTGCTTTAGGGCGGAGCAATCAGTGCTTTAGGGTGGCGCTATCAGTGCTTTAGGGTGGAGCTATTAGTGCTTTAGGGTGGAGCTATCAGTGCTTCAGGGTGGAGCTATCAGTGCTTTAGGCGAAGCTATCAGTGCTTTAGGGTGGAGCTATCAGTGCTTTAGGGTGGAGCTATTAGTGCTTTAGAATGGAGCTATCAGTGCTTTAGGGCAGAGCTATCAGTGCTTTAGAATGGAGCTATCAGTGCTTTAGGAAGGAGCTATCAGTGCTTTAGGGTGGAGCTATTAGTGCTTTAGGGCAGAGCTATCAGTGCTTTAAGGCGGGGCTATCAGTGCTTTAGGGCGGGGCTATCAGTGCTTTAGGGCGGGGCTATCAGTGCTTTAGTGTGGAAGCAATCAGTGCTTTAGGGCAGAGCTATCAGTGCTTTAGGGTGGAGCTATCAGTGCTTTAGGGTGGAGCTATTAGTGCTTTAGGGGGGAACTATCAGTGCTTTAGGGTGGAGCTATCAGTGCTTTAGGGTGGAGCTATTAGTGCTTTAGGGGGGAGCTATCAGTGCTTTAGGGTGGAGCTATCAGTGCTTTAGGGTGGAGCTATCAGTGCTTTAGGGTGGAGCTATTAGTGCTTTAGGCTGGAGCTATCAGTGCTTTAGGGCGGGGCTATCAGTGCTTTAGGATGGAGCTATCAGTGCTTTAGGGGGGAACTATCAGTGCTTTAGGGTGGAGCTATCAGTGCTTTAGGGTGGAGCTATCAGTGCTTTAGGGTGGAGCTATTAGTGCTTTAGGGGGGAACTATCAGTGCTTTAGGAAGGAGCTATCAGTGCTTTAGGGTGGAGCTATCAGTGCTTTAGGGTGGAGCTATTAGTGCTTTAGGGGGGAACTATCAGTGCTTTAGGGTGGAGCTATCAGTGCTTTAGGGTGGAGCTATTAGTGCTTTAGGGGGGAGCTATCAGTGCTTTAGGGTGGAGCTATCAGTGCTTTAGGGTGGAGCTATCAGTGCTTTAGGGTGGAGCTATTAGTGCTTTAGGCTGGAGCTATCAGTGCTTTAGGGCGGGGCTATCAGTGCTTTAGGATGGAGCTATCAGTGCTTTAGGGTGGGGCCATCAGTGCTTTAGGGTGGGACAATCAGTGCTTTAGGGCAGAGCTATCAGAGCTTTAGGGCGGAGCTATCAGTGCTTTAGGGTGGAGCTATCAGTGCTTTAGGATGGAGCTATTAGTGCTTTAGGGCGGAGCAATCAGTGCTTTAGGGTGGAGCTATCAGTGCTTTAGGGTGGAGCTATCAGTGCTTTAGGGTGGAGCTATCAGTGCTTTAGGGTGGGGCCATCAGTGCTTTAGGGTGGGACAATCAGTGCTTTAGGGCAGAGCTATCAGAGCTTTAGGGCAGAGCTATTAGAGCTTTAGGGCAGAGCTATCAGTGCTTTTGGGTGGAGCTATCAGTGCTTTAGGGCGGAGCTATCAGTGCTTTAGGGTGGAGCTATCAGTGCTTTAGGGTGGGGCCATCAGTGCTTTAGGGTGGGACAATCAGTGCTTTAGGGCAGAGCTATCAGAGCTTTAGGGCAGAGCTATCAGTGCTTTAGGGTGGAGCTATCAGTGCTTTAGGGCGGAGCTATCAGTGCTTTAGGATGGAGCTATCAGTGCTTTAGGAGGGAGCTATCAGTGCTTTAGGATGGGGCTATCAGTGCTTTAGGGTGGGGCTATCAGTGCTTTAGGGCGGAGCTATCAGTGCTTTAGGGCGGGGCTATCAGTGCTTTAGGGCAGAGCTATCAGTGCTTTAGGGCGGGGCTATCAGTGCTTTAGGGCAGAGCTATCAGTGCTTTAGGGTGGAGCTATCAGTGCTTTAGGGCGGGGCTATCAGTGCTTTAGGGCAGAGCTATCAGTGCTTTAGGGCGGGGCTATCAGTGCTTTAGAATGGAGCTATCAGTGCTTTAGAATGGAGCTATCAGTGCTTTAGGACGGAGCTATAAGTGCTTTAGGGTGGAGCTATCAGTGCTTTAGGAGGGAGCTATCAGTGCTTTAGGATGGGGCTATCAGTGCTTTAGGGTGGGGCTATCAGTGCTTTAGGGCGGAGCTATCAGTGCTTTAGGGCGGGGCTATCAGTGCTTTAGGGCAGAGCTATCAGTGCTTTAGGGCGGGGCTATCAGTGCTTTAGGGCAGAGCTATCAGTGCTTTAGGGCGGGGCTATCAGTGCTTTAGTGCAGAGCTATCAGTGCTTTAGGGCAGAGCTATCAGTGCTTTAGGGTGGAGCTATCAGTGCTTTAGAATGGAGCTATCAGTGCTTTAGGGCGGGGCTATCAGTGCTTTAGGGCAGAGCTATCAGTGCTTTAGGGCGGGGCTATCAGTGCTTTAGAATGGAGCTATCAGTGCTTTAGAATGGAGCTATCAGTGCTTTAGGACGGAGCTATAAGTGCTTTAGGGTGGAGCTATCAGTGCTTTAGGACGGAGCTATCAGTGCTTTAGGGTGGAGCTATCAGTGCTTTAGGGTGGGGCTATCAGTGCTTTAGGGTGGGGCTATCAGTGCTTTAGGGCGGGGCTATCAGTGCTTTAGGGCAGAGCTATCAGTGCTTTAGGGCAGAGCTATCAGTGCTTTAGGGTGGAGCTATCAGTGCTTTAGAATGGAGCTATCAGTGCTTTAGGGCGGGGCTATCAGTGCTTTAGGGCAGAGCTATCAGTGCTTTAGGGCGGGGCTATCAGTGCTTTAGAATGGAGCTATCAGTGCTTTAGAATGGAGCTATCAGTGCTTTAGGACGGAGCTATAAGTGCTTTAGGGTGGAGCTATCAGTGCTTTAGGAGGGAGCTATCAGTGCTTTAGGATGGGGCTATCAGTGCTTTAGGGTGGGGCTATCAGTGCTTTAGGGCGGAGCTATCAGTGCTTTAGGGCGGGGCTATCAGTGCTTTATGGCAGAGCTATCAGTGCTTTAGGGCGGGGCTATCAGTGCTTTAGGGCAGAGCTATCAGTGCTTTAGGGCGGGGCTATCAGTGCTTTAGGGCAGAGCTATCAGTGCTTTAGGGCAGAGCTATCAGTGCTTTAGGGTGGAGCTATCAGTGCTTTAGAATGGAGCTATCAGTGCTTTAGGACGGAGCTATAAGTGCTTTAGGGTGGAGCTATCAGTGCTTTAGGACGGAGCTATCAGTGCTTTAGGGTGGAGCTATCAGTGCTTTAGGGTGGGGCTATCAGTGCTTTAGGGTGGGGCTATCAGTGCTTTAGGGTGGACCATCAGTGCTTTAGGGCGGAGCTATCAGTGCTTTAGGGCGGAGCTATCAGTGCTTTAGGACGGAGCTATCAGTGCTTTCTGTCATGGTAGCAGAAAAAAGTCTAAACTTCCGTTTTATATCAAGTAAAATGTTTTTCTGCGACCTTTTGTTGATGTTGTTTGTTTATTTGTTTCAACGATAACCTAGGAACAAAATGTCATCCAGGTAGTCATGATGCTTGTTAATTCTAGGTATAAAGAATGCCTAAAATTAAATATTTACAGAGGCGTAAAGAGGCGTCAGTGGTACTAGTAAGGTGTACCTAATAAAGTGGCCGGTGAGTGTAAATGTGTTGTTTATTATTTGTTCATATTGGTAAATGCATTAACTAACATTAACTAATGCAACCTTATTGTAAAGTGTTACTGACTGCTACTGTATGTTCGGCTATCAACATTAGATGCAGCTCACCACCAAATATAGCAGCAAACATTTGACGTCAAATCCATACCGTTTTAAGTTGTGAATTTTAATTTCCCTGCTGGCTACTCGAAAGTCTCCTGTTATTATTGGAAGCCAGAAGAAGGGGTCATGAGAAAGGGCTGAATCCCTCTGAGGAACTAAGAGTTTCCGCTTTTAGCATTTAGAGCAAAGGAATAACTCAGTGTTTAGTCAAAGATCATCGGCTCGCTCTCTTTATGGTGCGGATGTCAGTCAGAATCACAGAGGAAGCTCAGATATACCTTAAGAAAATCCTCAAGCGTTCTGAAACATCCCATAAGCTTAATACTTAGAATGAGGGCACATAGACTTATTTGGTGTTCAATTTTGTAGGCAGACATGTCTGAATTTAGTTCCAAAGGAAGTCAAAATGGAATATTTCACAAGCCCTAATGCATTCCTTAGTTTTTATGTCTTCATGCATCCCTCCTCCAAATCTTCTCTTGGACACGTCTGAAATGAGGCTTTAGGAGAGAGGGACGTTCAGTTTGCAGTCATAAAAACAAGCTTTATATGTAGGAGGGATTGTGGTATTAGTTTGAAGGATTTTACCATTGCTGTTCCTCCCAGCTGCACCTCAATGCTTCGTCTCGTCTGAAGTCTGTTAAATCAGAGTTGTGAGCTTCTGATATCAATCTAAAAGTCATTTACAGCGAGACTGCGGTTTATCATCATCCCACACGCCGTATTAACTCGCAGCTTTCTCCAGTAAAAATCAGAATACAGCTGGGTTTGGAGAAACCGATCACCTGAAAATGAAAACAGTCACTGTTTGCCCACCTTCATGCAAGATTTTTGCATGTTTGGCATGAAACTTGTATTATAAATAATATGGAACAATTGTACAAAAGCACGCACATCACTTTTAACTAGGTGCTCAGCCAAAACGCAAAAAGTGCAAATTATATATTCAAAAAGGCGGCAACACCAAAGCTCCAAGACTGAGCGTGTAACGTTTTGAGCACACGGTTTATCACAGTAAGGTGCTCCTTTTTGTACACTTCCAGATCACATGATCTCCTATTATCTCACAACAAGAAAAAAGGGAAAAAATACAGTAGATTACGTTAGCGGTCTTGCACGAAATAGTGCCTCAAATTGTCAACCTTTTGGCTCTATGAGGATGTGTAAACAATGTGAAGTTGCATTGTAAACAATTCCCACATTTAAAATTACCATGTGGTATAGTGTTTTAACAATGAGGAGCGGGTTTTAGATCAGCTCTTACCAACATTTTCCAGATATTAGATGTTCTTTTGTGTACTAAGGTGAGTTTTCAAAACACTCTTTGAGGGTAGGATCACTTGAAATAATGTGCCAGTGTTTTAACAGCACTTTATTAATGTCTTTAATAGGCGATGTGGTAGCGCAGTGGGTAGCATGATCGCCTCACAGCAAGAAGGTCGCTGGTTCGAGCCTCAGCTGGGTCAGTTGGCATTTCTGTGTGGAGTTTGCATGTTCTCCCCATGTTTCCCCCACAAGTCCAAAGACATGCGGTACAGATGAATTGGGTATAGAGATGCGCGGATCAGCTCAAATGTCACCCGAATCCGCTCCTTCATTCTAATCATCCACCCGCCACCCGCCCGCACATAATATTTTATCTGATATATATATCCGCACCCGATCGCCACTTTAATAATTCTAATTCTTTGTTTTAAGCATGATGATAGGTGTAACTTTCTCTGCAATGTCCGGCGGCAGAGTAACAGCTCGTTAATTCATGCTCGAGCAAATGATGAGACGGACAAAAGTACTCGATGCATGCCCTTCGTTTACTTATTTCAGTGTTTTCAGGTTCACAGTGCAAAACAGCTCCCGGGTGGAATTACTGAAGTAAACATAAAACAAAAGCGGATAAAACTTTCTCCCTCTAATTCACCGCACGCACAGCACACAGCGAGAGCTCACATCACACAGCATGCGTGTCGAACTACACTACCCACAATGCCCCTCGCTATGGACTACAACTCCCGTAAAAGCAGGCAAGCGGCCACACTATTTCCCCTCTCCTGCAACTTAGGTCACAGTGGATCGTTCGTTATTAACAGCAGATTCAGCTTTTACATATACAGGAAAAAGAGAACAAAAACAGCGTCCCTTCAGCCTAAACAGCAGCTATGTTGTGTGTAATTGGTGCTTTTCTTAACACTAGAATACTAATTCTACTTTCACATACTATTTAGGACGGATAGTATGCGGATTGGGACGCAGCAACACTCTCTAGTCGCCGAGTCTTGTTTACACTTAGTGACATTACAACAAGTTTCCTTTGTCTAGTTTTGATCCTTGCCTCGTTTGTCTGTTTATCCTGTTTGCTGCCCGCCTTGTGACAATCTGCCTGTTATTGTGACTACGATTCTGGATTGCCTTCATACATCTGTTTGCACCCGTGTTGACCATTGCTTGCCTGACCTCCTCAATATACCTGCATGTGGATCCGAACTATGTTGTCAGTGTCACACCCCTGGTTACAATTGCTAAAGGCAGGGGTGTCCAAACTCGGTCCTGGAGGGCTGGTGTCCTGCAAAGTGTTGTTCAAACCCCAATCAGAGACACCTGGGCTAGCTAATCAAGCTCTTACTAGGCTTTCTAGAAACATCCATGCAGGTGTGTTGAGGCAAGTTGGAGCTAAAATCTGCAGGACAGCGGCGCTCCAGGACCGAGTTTGGACACCCCTGGCTCAAGGGGGCTAATAGTTTTGACCTTAAAAAATTCAAAACTGCTTTTATTCTAGCCGAAATAAAACAAATGAGACTTTTTCCAGAAGAAAAAATATTATAGGATATACTGTGAAAATTTCCTTGCTCTGTTAAAAATCATTTAGAAAAAAAAAACATTTATTGATGGTACGTTAAATAGTTTAAAAATGGCAACACTAATTTTACATCGTCACAATAGATGTCTGATCTAAAAGCCGAATTTAATAATAAATCAAATTAAAGAGAGTAATCCACAAAATACCAGTGTAACCATCATACCTTACAGTATATAGACCAGGGGTGCCCAAACTCGGTCCTGGAGGGCCGGTGTCCTTCAGATTTTAGCTCCAATTTGCCTCAACACACCTGCATGGATGTTTGTAGAAAGCCTAGTAAGAGATTGATTAGCTAGCCCAGGTGTGTCTGAATGAACTTAGACTTTGCAGGACACCGGCCCTCCAGGACTGAGTTTGGACACCCCTGATATAGACCATTTTGAGGGATGTAAACAATAACAACGGTCCTAAAGTATTTCCAGTTTTACATTTTTTCATTCCCGTAGCTTCTGAGAATTAAGAAAGGTCCACATATTGATAAATAATGTTATGATAGCTGTTTTAATGTTAAGTTATGATTGTTAGAGGTATGAAGTAGTTTGACAAGCAGGAAATGTTCATGGGCCAATGACATAACCAGATTGAAATGGTCTATAGAGAGCAGAAATATACAGACCAAACTAACTAATCAAGAACAGGTGTGACAAGTCAAGCAATGAGTAACTATGGTGGCAAACAGAAACACAATGTAAAGCAATGACAGCAGAACTAGTAAACTGGCATCATTCATTCATTCATTCATTTTCTTGTCGGCTTTGTCCCTTGCGGGGTCGCCACAGTGGAATGAACCACCAACTTATCCAGCACGATTTTACGCAGCGGATGCCCTTCCAGCCGCAACCCATCTCTGGGAATTTCCACACACACACATTCACACTCATACACTACGGACAATTTAGCTTACCCAATTCACCTGTACTGCATGTCTTTGGACTGTGGGGGAAACCGGAGCACCCGGAGGAAACCCACGCGAACACAGGGAGAACATGCAAACTCCACACAGAAACGCCAACTGACCCAAACTGGCATCAAAATTACTAGTAATAATAATAGTTAATTTTTGCAGATCCATGTCAACAGCAGAGGTGTAAAGAGTACCTGAAAACCATACTTGAGTAAAAGTACAGATACCTTACTGTAAAAATTACTCCATTACAAGTTACAAGTCACCAATTCCAATAAGACTTGAGTAAAAGTATTAAAGTATCTGATTTAAAAAAACTTAAGTATTTTACTCATACTGAATGTAGGCTCAAAGAACACCAAGAAAGGTTTAATTTTCCTAATATATAAATTAAATTTAACACCTTAATGTTTTAAAATGGCAGAACAAAATATATTTAAAAAATAGAACAAAAAGTCTCAGTCAAACTCAAATGTTCAAAAAAGGCACAAACAATTTATCAAAAACAAAAGTAGTAAAACGTAGTAAAAAAAATCAGAGCTGACTTTGATGTGATTCATCTCTCAGTATCAGAGGGGGGCACTATTTTTATTTTGAGTAGTTTTTCAATTGATTAATTATGTTTTCGCTGTATTAAAATTAAACAAAGAGGAGCACTGTTATACACTGCTTAGTAAACTACATATAAATTCAAGCTTCGGCTTCATCACTGGCTGCAGCCATGTCGCTAATTAAACACCTGGTATTAGGCAAGCTGCTAAATTCACGTTCACATGATTTAACTCATAAATAGCATACAGTACCTTCAGCACCCTGCAGATGGCGATATCGCCTCATCCGCCCAACAAATTAGCTGTGGTAGATAAAGATGCCAACTTGTCGAGCACAATCGCAATGTAATGAGTAACGGTAAGCGTCCGTTCAAATGTAGTGGAGTAAAAAGTACATATATTCAATCAAAAATGTAGTCAAGTAAAGAGTAAAAGTTGCTTATATTTTTGATACTCAGTACAAGTACAAAGTAGCCAAAAAAATACTTAAGTAAAGTAACGAATCCATTTACTCAAGTACTTTACACCACTGGTCAACAGAGATTATTTTGACAAAGTTGTTGAATTCTTTTCAAAATTGCTATTTTTAGTATAGGTTTGTTGTGTAATTGTACCCTAAATGTACAGTAACTCAGAAATTTGAACGTATGCTAGCAGCCAAGGTTGCATCTTTATAGAAAAAAACAGTGTAATAAATTATTTAACCAATGACAGCTGTAATTTATAGGCTGATCTACCTTGTAATAGCTCTGTTGTTGTTCATGATTGTGTTTTGATCTTTGACCCGACCTTGTAGCTCCTTAGAGCAGTTCTCATGGGCTGACAAACATCGCTCTCACTTTCAGACTGCACATCCCTCTCACATGTCAACTGATGAAGACGATGACAGTGAAAAACAATGGCGTTTTTATAGCGACTTGACCTTTGACTCACCTCAAATCTCCATCTGAACCCTTGAAGCCAGTGCTATAATCACACAGACTGCTTCGAAAGAGAAAACATAAGCGGAAATAATATGATTCAGTAAAATAATTCAGTCTCTAGATGCAAGCAGTCAAAAAAGCAAAGCTGACCCTGCTGAAAAATCCAGATTAAACCAGCCTAAGATGGTTGGCTGGTTTTAGCTGGTTGACCAGCCTGGTTTTAGAGGGGTTTTGGCCATTTCCAGGCTGGTTTCCAGCCATTTCCAGCCTGGTCTTAGCTGGTCAGGCTGGGAGTTGACCAGCTAAAACCAGCTTGACCAGCCAAAACCAGCATAAACCAGCCTGGTCAAGCTGGTTTTAGCTGGTTTAAGCTGGTCATTTTCCAGCCTGACCAGCTAAGACCAGGCTGAAAATGGCTGGAAACCAGCCTGGAGATGGCCAAAACCCCTCTTAAACCAGGCTGGTCAACCAGCTAAAACCAGCCAACCAGCTTAGGCTGGTTTAAGCTGTTTTTTCCGCAGGGGACAGAAATGAAACCAGTTGAATGGAACATATACTAACGTACAAAGTACTCATTCACAAAGATGACGTCAAACAGTCAAAAGCCGGCAGGAACAACAGAGTTTGAATGAAGCATATACTAACCTACAAATTACCTATTCACAAAGATGGCGCTAAACAGTCAAAAACTGACAGAAGCTAACAGAAACAAAACCAGTTGAATGGAGCATATACTAACCTATTCATTCATTTGCTTTTCTTTTCGGCTTAGTCCCTTTATTAATCAGGGGTCAACACAGCGGAATGAACCACCATCCTATCCAGCATACATTTTACGCAGCGGATGCCCTTTCAGCCACAACCCATCACTGGGAAACATCCATACACACTCATTCACACACACACTCATACAGTACAGTCAATTTTAGCTTACTCAAAATCACCTGTACCACATGTCTTTGGACTTGTGCGGGAAACCGGAGCGCCCGGAGGAAACCCACACGAACAGGGAGAACATGCAAACTCCACACAGAAATGGCAACTGACTCAGCCGAGGCTCAAACCAGCGACCTTCTTGCTGTGAGGCGAACGTGCTACCCACTCCGCCACCACGTCACCTATACTAACCTACATATTACTAATTCACAAAGATGGCGCCAGTCAAAAACTGACAGGAATGAAACGGGTTGAATGGCGCATATACCAACCTACAAATTACTCATTCACAAAGATGACATCAAACAGTCAAAAGCTGACAGAAGCTGACAGAAACAAAACTGGTTGAGTGGAGCATGTACTAACTTACAAAGTACTCATTTTCAAAGATGGTGCCAAATGACAGAAGCCAAAGTCCCAAAGGCAAGCCATTTCTCTTGGCGGCCATCTTTGAAATGCTTCTCAGCAGTATGCTGAGCATTCGGTCTGAATGGGGAAACATTAAATTCTCCAAAACTATTTGCCAAGCTTACGATTACATTACATATTTGGAGTCATCAAGAGAATTAAACAACAACTGTCTCATAAGTATCGTTTCTAAAAGATCACGACACCTACCTCATTTATGGCCGTGTTACACATTATTACACATTATGTACCTCACGTTTATTTCATACAGATTACAAAACCAAAAAACTTTTTGTTGTCAAGTGTAGTTGGTTCATTTAAAAGTACAGACTTCAAGCTTTATGTGGATATATTTCTTATGTCTGTGATGCAAGTATTCACTGAGATTCCAGTGTGTTTGTTGACCACCAAACTGTCGTAAAAGCACACATCTGGTATGAGCTTCTCCCTCGGAGAAACGTCAGTTCAGAGTGTCAGAGTGACATGTCTTGTGTATTCTATAGTCTTTGCAGAAGCTGACAGAAATGAAACCTGTTGAATGGAGCATATACTAACCTAAAAATTGCTCATTTTTACACAAAGATGGCGCGGCTTGACAGACAAGCTGATACATATGAATGTGGATGTAAGTGTAGCGGAGGCCAGCTAGTAAAGTGCTGTGCAGGTAAACCTCACTCCTCTGACCTCTAAAAAAAGGTGCTCTAGTGACAGACACTAGAGGTCATAGTCTTTAGCCTCCTTATTAGAGCAACCAACTCCCAGTAAATTTTACAGTAAATGTCTGTAATTTAATGTCCATTATTTTACATTAAATGTCTGTAATTTAATGTCTGTTATTTTACAGTAAATGTCTGTATTTAATGTCAGTTATTTTACAGTAAATGTCTGTAATTTAATGTCCGTTATTTTACAGTAAATGTCTGTAATTTAATGTCCGTTATTTTACAGTAAATTTCTGTAATTTAATGTCAGTTATTTTACAGTAAATGTCTGTAATTTAATGTCCGTTATTTTACAGTAAATGTCTGTAATTTAATGTCCGTTATTTTACAGTAAATTTCTGTAATTTAATGTCCGTTATTTTACAGTAAATGTCTGTAATTTAATGTCCGTTATTTTACAGTAAATGTCTGTAATTTATTGTCCGTTATTTTACAGTAAATGTCTGTAATTTAATGTCCGTTATTTTACAGTAAATTTCTGTAATTTTTTGTCCGTTATTTTACAGTAAATGTCTGTAATTTAATGTCCGTTATTTTACAGTAAATTTCTGTAATTTAATGTCAGTTATTTTACAGTAAATGTCTGTAATTTTAATGTCAGTTATTTTACAGTAAATTTCTGTAATTTAATGTCCATTATTTTACAGTAAATGTCTGTAATTTAATGTCCGTTATTTTACAGTAAATTTCTGTAATTTAATGTCCATTATTTTACAGTAAATGTCTGTAATTTATTGTCCGTTATTTTACAGTAAATGTCTGTAATTTAATGTCCGTTATTTTACAGTAAATGTCTGTAATTTATTGTCCGTTATTTTACAGTAAATTTCTGTAATTTTTTGTCCGTTATTTTACAGTAAATGTCTGTAATTTAATGTCCGTTATTTTACAGTAAATGTCTGTAATTTATTGTCCGTTATTTTACAGTAAATTTCTGTAATTTAATGTCCATTATTTTACAGTAAAATTCTGTAATTTAATGTCCATTATTTTACAGTAAATTTCTGTAATTCAATGTCCATTATTTTACAGTAAATGTCTGTAATTTATTGTCCGTTATTTTACAGTAAATTTCTGTAATTTATTGTCCGTTATTTTACAGTAAATGTCTGTAATTTAATGTCCATTATTTTACAGTAAATTTCTGTAATTTAATGTCAGTTATTTTACAGTAAATGTCTGTAATTTAATGTCCGTTATTTTACAGTAAATTTCTGTAATTTAATGTCCGTTATTTTACAGTAAATGTCTGTAATTTAATGTCAGTTATTTTACAGTAAATGTCTGTAATTTATTGTCCGTTATTTTACAGTAAATTTCTGTAATTTAATGTCCGTTATTTTACAGTAAATTTCTGTAATTTATTGTCCGTTATTTTACAGTAAATGTCTGTAATTTATTGTCCGTTATTTTACAGTAAATGTCTGTAATTTAATGTCCATTATTTTACAGTAAATTTCTGTAATTTAATGTCCATTATTTTACAGTAAATGTCTGTAATTTATTGTCCGTTATTTTACAGTAAATTTCTGTAATTTATTGTCCGTTATTTTACAGTAAATGTCTGTAATTTAATGTCCATTATTTTACAGTAAATGTCTGTAATTTAATGTCAGTTATTTTACAGTAAATGTCTGTAATTTATTGTCCGTTATTTTACAGTAAATGTCTGTAATTTATTGTCCGTTATTTTACAGTAAATTTCTGTAATTTAATGTCCATTATTTTACAGTAAAATTCTGTAATTTAATGTCCATTATTTTACAGTAAATTTCTGTAATTCAATGTCCATTATTTTACAGTAAATGTCTGTAATTTATTGTCCGTTATTTTACAGTAAATTTCTGTAATTTATTGTCCGTTATTTTACAGTAAATGTCTGTAATTTAATGTCCATTATTTTACAGTAATTTCTGTAATTTAATGTCAGTTATTTTACAGTAAATTCCTGTAATTTAATGTCCGTTATTTTACAGTAAATTTCTGTAATTTAATGTCCGTTATTTTACAGTAAATGTCTGTAATTTAATGTCAGTTATTTTACAGTAAATGTCTGTAATTTATTGTCCGTTATTTTACAGTAAATTTCTGTAATTTAATGTCCGTTATTTTACAGTAAATGTCTGTAATTTAATGTCCATTATTTTACAGTAAATGTCTGTAATTTAATGTCCGTTATTTTACAGTAAATTTCTGTAATTTAATGTCCATTATTTTACAGTAAATGTCTGTAATTTAATGTCAGTTATTTTACAGTAAATGTCTGTAATTTAAAGTCCGTTATTTTACGTTTTTTTTTCGGCACCCCAGCTGCTGGAAATAAACCGTAAAATTATGGATTTTTTTACAGTGTAGTTAGTATACAATGTAAGCATTGTGGGAAATTGGGAATCAAGCGTTTGTAAAGTTTATGACAAAAATGAGAGTGGCTGGATTCTTAGCATTATAGCTGTTGTTTACAGCCACATCTGGGTGAAAAGTGAATTGTGCATAATTTGTCGCCTTTTAAAGCGCGTCTGGTCTTCTCAGATACAGCTGTCTAATGGCATTTTGACACTGAATTTTCCATAATGGCTCAATTACTGCACTGCAGATCTAAACTTTCCCACTGACGAGCTCACATTCATCTCGGCAGTCCAAAGAAAAGGGATATACATACTTCTGATGGCCCTACAAGAATCTTTCAGTGGATTTTCTCCTACGATAAACTCGCCGTGTCATAAAAGCTACTCCAGAAACAGTGTGCTGACCCTGTTTGGGCTGTAAAAGACGATGAAACGCTAGCAGGGTTATATTGAAGCATTTGGCAATAAAGAGAATCATACAGTATCACAACAAACCTGAGGCAGAGGATGGGCTAGTCTGAAAAAATAAAACAAATGATTCTAATATAGGCTGAAGATATTCACATTACAGGAATGCTGTGCAATGCATTGCGAAGGACTTTTAACCATAAAGAAGGCGTAATGGTTTCTTGAAATATTGCAAAATTGCAAACCGATAAAGTTTGCAGGTATGAACAGGATGTTAATGTGTGGGGTGCGGTGACCCGAGGTAAAACTTACTCTGGGTGTAACGGTTGGAAGCCACAATGCTTTATTTGAATGTTAATTATTTTTTTTGTCCTCACACATGAGATTTAAGCTTTGGGACTCTGCTGAAGTTTGTTTCGAAATGTAAGCAACAGAGTTGACGTCATTCGCTATGGTTTTTAATGATGCACGACTCACATTGACAGGTGAAAATCTGATCTACTGTATCTGCTTACACTGCAGACACGAGGGCACAGATTAGATTCTTATCGGATAAATTTCCACATATGAATCTGATTTGAGTAAATTGGAATCCATGTGATTTTTTTTCTGCTTACACATACAGTACATGGGTCATATCCGATCTGTACCACATGGGGGAAAAATTGGAATTGGCTCACTTGAACCATGCAGTGTAAATGCAGCCATTATTAAGTTGCTGATAATAGCAATAATAATAATAATAATAATAATAATAATAATAATAATAATAATAATAATAATAATAATAATAAACAATTATTATTAGTAGTATTATTACTAACAATTTTTACTTTTATTATTAATAGCATGAATAATAATGATAATAATAATTATTATTATTACTATTATTATTCATGTTATTAATAATAAAAGTAAAAAAATTATAGTAATAATACTACTAATAATAATTGTAATAATAATAATAATAATAATTGTTTATTATTATTAATATTATCAATATTATTGTTATTATTAATAATATTAATATTACAATATTATTAATAATAATAAACAACAATTATTATTATTATTATTACTAACAAATTTTTACTTTTATTATTAATAACATGAATAATAATACAAATATTAATAATAATAATAATAATTATTAGTATTATTATTACTACTACTATCAGCAACTAAATAATGATAACAATTGTATTATTAAAGTAATAATTAATAATTAAATATTATTTTTATTACTATTATTATTAATGATGTTAATAATAATAATAAAATGGTTATTATCACTAATAATACTAATAATATTTAAATTGCTACTACTACAACTACTACTACTACTAATAATAATAATATTAATAGTATTATTAAGAACATTTTTTTATTATTATTACTGTTGTTAATAATAATAATAACAACAATAAACAATATGTTATTATTTTTAATAGTAATAATTACATTTTATTTACAGTACCAATAATTGTATTATTATTATTATTATTTATTATTATTATTATTATTACAAAAGAAAATAATATTTTACTTAAGTTTTGCAAAATAAATATTCATATCAAATCATTGAACAGCAGATCATATATGTGTGTCTATGTACAAAGTAATGTATGGATTAGGGGATTAAATTAGTAAAATGTAATAAAAAATCCCTAGTACATGTGATCTAGTATATGTGTAATCTAATAATTAACACACTTATTTAATAATTCACAGTATTAAACTTATTAAACTTATTAAACTTAAATCATTTATACTGTATTTATTTATTCATGTATACTAAATTAAATTGAGTTCATTTATTAGAGTTTATAAATGAGCACTCTTTAAATGAATAATTAACATCTGGTCATAATTTATGCACATACTCAGTCTTGTTTTGCCCAGGACAATCCATCTTCCACTGTGTTTTTTTATCTGTCACTTTCTCCTCGTACTTCCTCTTGTCTTCTGTCTTCACCTTCCATTCACTCATTCTGTCCTCCACCCATTCGTCTTGGTTCCCCAGTGTAAGTGTCTGCGGGACAGGCAGGTCCAGTCCTGACGGTTCATTCACCTCGACAGCCTCCCCTCTGCCCTCAACCCTCGGCGGGATGTTTTTTTTTTCACGGCGCTCCTCATCCATTCAAAGCCTCTGACAGCAGGCCTTTAAAAGCAGCCTGGATGTGACCTATTCACAGCTCCTCAACACTCAACTGGGCCTTTTTTCTTTTGGCTCTGCCCTCTCCTTTCTGCCCTTTTGAATGGTGAATGTGAATGGCATTGTGTGGGCCGGAGTGCCGAAATTCCTGAGGCACCATTCAAGAGGACCAGGAGAAAAGTGATCCAGAGACAGACAGATGGAAAACTAAGTGAATTTCAGCACAGAGATTAAAATAATGATGGCTGGATTAAGAACTCACCTTTCAATCTTCATTTTAAGACCTTATATGTATTTGGCGCAGTGGGTAGCACGTTCGCCTAACAGCAAGAAGGTCGCTGGTTCGAGCAGTTGGCATTTCTGTGTGGAGTTTGCATGTTCTCCCTGTGTTCGCACGGGGTTCCTCCGGGTGCTCCGATTTCCCCCACAAGTGATTTGGGTATGCTAAAATTGACCGTAGTGTATGAGTGTGTTTGTGAATGAGTGTGTATGGATGTTTCCCAGTGATGGGTTGCGGCTGGAAGGCATCCGCTGCGTAAAACATGTGCTGGATAAGTTGGCGGTTCATTCCGCTGTGGCGACCCCTGATTAATAATGTGACTAAGCCGAAAAGAAAATGAATGGCAGCCTTAGTTATCTCTGTCCAAACTTTGACTGGTTCAACTACGGTAAAATAATAAAATAAATAACTTGTATATCATGTGTCACATTCTGAATAAAGCAGCATCAGATCATGGTGGTCCCGTAAGGTGAAATGGGTCATAATTTCAATTTATTCCTGAGAATGCAAATGAAATTAGCTTTCTAGCTAAATTAGCTTTCTAGTTTGTTTGTGGGTGTGCACGAGTTCAGGCAGCTATCATCATCATTTGTGTTAATGGCGGACACGGGAAGAGCCAGCGTGATGCACGCTCTGCCAGGAGAACTTTTGTTTTCAAAATGTGTTGGAAAGTTCACCTTCCAAGCTTTATGTAGGTATGTCTCTCGTGTTTATTTCTCATGTATTTGTGGAGATTCCGCTGCTTTTTCTGACCACAGTTTACATGTTGCACATTTCTCACATGGATGATCGTAATAACAAAACCTCGTGGGTGTGGTCGCATTAAAAATAATGAGCTCAGACTGAGACACTAGACATAGTGTTGGTTTCATACTGATTACTTTATCAAACAATGTTTATTTTCAACATGCACCCACTGCATTTAAAAGTAGACACTTCAAGCTTTCTCTAGATATATGTCTCACGTCTGTGTGTTTTGTTTTCGCAGAGTTTCAGTGCATTTTACTGACGCGTTGAAAAGAATGAAAGAAAAGAATGCCTACACTGTTTATTTTTCTTATTTTGCAAAAGCACACACTTTTGATGTTATTGTGAGTGTACACTAATTAGACACTTAACAGATTCTATTGATGTATTGCTGTTATCTGTATGATCAAAACTGAAAGTGTAATTTAAGTTATTTTTGGCGTTATCAGGAGAAGACGCCTAAAACCGCGTATACACTGTCTTCGACCCCTGGGGGTTAATCAAGGCAATTGCGAGTGAAATTGACTGTGTGTGATTGTGGAAATACATTTGGACTCACAGTTTCTTAATTTATAAACTTTTTAATTCTCAAACTGCAAATTATGTCTCGCACTTTTCTTGGATGCTTTTTGTTATTTTCATTGGTTGTAGTGGTTTGGTGCCACTAAATCCACTCTTGAACTATTTATTATTATTATCAGGGCCGGATTAACCAATGGGCATTATAGGCACAGGCCCAGGGGCCCATGCGCACTTGGGGCCCCTGCGAGGGGGTTAAAATTCTGATTTTGGAGTGTCTATTTAAGCTAAGATCAAATAGCGCACCTCGTTGGAATAAGCTAGTTTAGTGATTCACCGTTTGATTGACAGAGACAACATAAGTAATGAGCTCAGCAGAGATCAGCTTGATTGGCGTAGCTCGTAAAGCGCATGGCAACATGTTTTGACTCGATCGATCATGAACCCGGTTCGAATCCAGCGTCTGATCAAGACCCCTTTTTTTTTCTCCCACTACATATCAGATTTTGCCTACTCATCACGAGAAAGACAAGTAGGAATCATTAATCAGTGTGTATGTTATGGAAGACTCAGATTCATAGAACTGAATTGGATTGGATAGGTGTTATATCCAAATCATGTGCATTATAGGTTTGTAGAAGTTATACATTAAAAATACCCTTAAATTTTTTATTTTTTTTTATTAGAATATGCAAAATGGTACACAAATTGGGATCATACAAATACAAAGAAATTGAATAACAACAACAAAAAACAACAACAAAAACAGAAAACAACAACAATACAGTAAGGTACTGGCAGGTGCGTGTATGTGTGTGTGTGCGTGTGTGTGTGTGTGTGTGTGTGTGTGTGTGTGTGTGTGTGTGTGTGTGTGTGTGTGTGTGTGTGTGTGTGTGTGTGTGTGTGTGTGTGTGTGTGCGCGCGCACGTGTGTGTATGTAAAGGTAACATGGTACTACTACAACATCTTCTACAACTTATACTACTACAACAACGTCTACCACTACTACTGATACTACTACAGCAATCGCTGCTACTACAACATCTACATCGACAACATCTACTACTTCTGATGCTACTACAACAACGTATTCTACTACTACTGGTACTATTACAGTAATCACTACTACTATAATATCTACATCAACAACATCTACTACTTCTGATACTACTACACCAACTACTACTACTACTACTACTACAACACCTTTACAACTTCTGGTACCACTTTTCCAACGACATCTACTACTTCAACAATCCCAACTACAAATACAATTGTTACTTCCACAATGACTACTACTACTACTACCACTACTGCTACAACTACAGCAACCTGAATAATGACAAGGGTAGAAATACTTGTAATAATGATAATGAGATAACGGGAGGACAGGTCAGAATAGCAATAATAAAAGTAATGGTAACAAAAGTAAAAGTAATACTATTAATGATAATATTGAGGAGGTGAGGGGAGGTTGGGAAATCAGGAAGAGGACAAAAAATTATAATAATAATAAATAATAATAATAATAATAATAATTAGATGACATAAAGGGAGAAAAAAAAATTAATAAATAAAAAAAAACAGTGGAGAAAAAACAGTAGAAAAATGAAGTGCTGCAAACAGAACAATCAGAATAATAATAAAAAAAACAACGTTACTAATAATAATAATAATAATATACAAATAATAAACACCAAAAGTAAAGAATAATATTAAAAAGGAGAATTTAACTACCAATATGATGAACTATTAATAATAATATAATGCTAATATTAGTGATAAGAATAGTAGTAATAATATTAATAATAATAAAAGATCAAGAGGTGGGCAGGGAAACGGGATAACCACAATACACTCGCGCCGACAACAACAACAGCACCAATAATAGTAATAAAAAGTAACAAAAAAAAAAAAAAAAAAACTTTAACAATAATTTAAGGGGATGAATGTTATGTGATCAGTTTTTACCTTGTAGTATTTTTTTTCAAAGTGTGCTTTAAATGCTTTAAAAATAAGTGAAATCTTTGTAGACTAGAAATATATGTACTGTATATCATTTATTTTAAAAATGCGGACAATACATTATAGATTAATTTTATTTAAAGAATATTATATTAATCTTATTTTTTAATTCAACTATAGGGGTGCGGCCAGGTAGGAGGCCTACAAGACTTTGGGCCCAGGGGCCTCTGAATTCTTAATCCGGGCCTGATTATTAGTAGAGCTATTATATGCACTTCAGCACAAAAAAATAAATAAATAAATAAACAAATAAAAATAATAGTAATTATTATTAAATATATGTCTAATATAAGTCTAATATAAGTCAAATCTAAATTCTAATTATGGTCATTTAAAACAGATCTAATTTATGTGTGTGTTGTACCTTTATTTTGAAATTTTGTTTATTGTTTCCTCTCCCTTGTGTCCTGCATTAATTGTTTTGAATCGTGCGTAACTTTTTGAAATGAATACATTTATTTTTATTTGACCATTTCCCGTGGTCGGGTTAAGAACTCACTTTACGACCTTAATGCGACATTTTCGTAAAACCAATGCGCGACATTCGGAAATGTGTTTTTAGGTTCAGTACTAAAACTAATGGTAACACTTTATTTTGATGGTCCATTTGAGTATTAGGGCTTACTCACACTATGCTATCCGAACCGTGCCCAGGTCCCTTTCCCGGATCGTTTGAGAAGTGTGAGTGCTCTGAATCGGGCTCAGGCACGGTACACTTAGGTGGCCCTGGCCTGGTTGGAAGAGGTGGGCCAGAGCGCGGTTCACTTGGGCTCAGGCGCGGTACGCTTACAGTGTGAGTGCAAACGTGCTTGAGCCCGAAACTGAAAGCGAGAATGTAATGTGAGTGCGGGCCGTCGGGGGAGACGGGAGGGGGGACAAGCGTGCTTTGGCCATATTCAAGGCAACTGTACATAGTGTGAGTATGGCCTTAGTGTAATTAGAGTTAAGTCTAGATAAAGTCAAAAAAGTAAATATGCAGAATATTTTTTTTCTCAGTGTGTCAGGCATCACACCATAAATGAAGGTCTGTTTGATTTTATGATGTTATATTGCTGTTTTAAGAATTTAATGAAAACAAAACAAACATTAACAACAACAACAACAACAATAATATGATAATATTTATTATATACTTATAATAGTATTAATATTAATTATTAATAATATTTTTATTAGTAGTAGTAGAATTATGTTAACATGTTCATGTTTATTATATTTATTATTTATTTCAGCTTCCAACAGTCAACAAGCTGGCTTTAACAACCGGGATTACCAATAACAATCTGAGGAGCTGCACGTGGGTGAGATGATGCAAAAAGGCCAAACCATCCCACCCAAAATCCAGCCCAATCTCTCAGCCTCTATTAAGATCCGACATCTGCGTTTGAGAAAGAAATCGATGGACGCTAGTGTAAAACCAGTCCATTACAGGCTGCCATTAACGTCGTCCATTAAAGAAGCATTCAATATCCAGGGTGTATAATGAGTCTGCAGTTAATGTGAGCTCACGCACGCTCTCTGATTATCTCTCCCACTGCCGCTCACATCCATAGCAGTAATTAAAGATGAAAATCACACGCTCAGAATACTCAACTAGAGCAGTTAATGTGAAAAAGCAGACCAAATGCCTCTGTTCGGGACACTTTTAGTGTACCAGCTGCCCAATGGCTGAACTGAGAGGTGCTAATTTCTGATTTTTGACTTTAGCGTACGTAGACTTGACCTAAATTAGATTTAATTAGACTCGGGCTTAATAGACGTGACTTAAAATTAATTAGACATGATCTTAATCTGACTTCACCTAAAACTAGACTCGATTTGTCCTGAATTAAATTCGAAATGCATTGTCTTAAAATAGGCCTAGGGTCAACTCCACTAAAATTAGACTTGACCTTAATCTGACTTAACCTGAAGTAGTAGTATAGATCTCAATTACATTAGACATGCCATAACTTAAATTACTTAAATTGACTTTACCTTAACTAAACTGAACATGCCTTGACTTAAGCTAAATTTGAAATGGCTTAAAATAGACTTAGACTACACTAGACTACACCTGATTTACATTAGATTTGGTAATAATTAGATTTTGCTGGGGTCTTCAATGAGACACTCTTTCATTAGACTTTACTGGCATGGACTGTATTTAGATTTGATTAGACATTACCAGACTTAAATTAGATTTGATTAGCCTTTAATAGACATACATTTGACATGCCTTGATTTAAGTTAGACTTCATTTTACTTTGACTTAGCATACATTAGACTTGACTAAACTTAAATTAGATTTCTCTTGCCGTATACATTGACCTGAATTAGACATTTCTTGAATTAAATTTGAGTAGACTACAGACTTTCATTTAGCTATGACTTGACTTAAATTAGACTTGACCTAGACTACATTTGACTTATTTGGATTGGAATTAAACTTGAAGTGAATAGACTTAAATCAGATTTAATTAGCCCTAAACAGACTTTATAGACATGCCCTGCCTTGACTTAATCTAGACTTAACTCTAATTAGACTTAGCTTAAATTAGACTTGACTAGACATAGATTACATTTCACTTGCATGAAAACAGATCTAAATAACACATGCCTTGAAATTAAATTAGACATTACTTTAAACTTGACTAGACTTGATATAAATTTGGCTTAATTAAAATTGAACTTGACTTATTTTAGACTTCATATAAATTTGACTCGCCTGGATTGAAATTAAACTTGATTGAAGTAAACAGACTTAAATTAGATTCGATTAGCCTTAAACAGACTTTTTAGACATGCCTTGACGTAATCTAGACTTAACTATAGTTTGACTTAGCTTAAATTAGACTTGACTAGACATACATTAGATTTCACTTGCCTGAAAACAGATCTAAATTACACATGCCTTGAGCTTAAATTAGACATTAAACTTGACTAGACTTAAATTACAATTGGCTTAATTAAAATTAAACTTGACTTATTTTAGACTTCACATAAATTTGACTTGCCTGGATTGGAATTAAACTTGAATAGAGTAAATAGAGTTAAATTAGATTCGATTAGCCTTAAACAGACTTTTTAGACATGCTTTGACTTAATCTAGACTTAACTATAGTTTGAATTAGCTTAAATTAGACTTGACTAGACATACATTACATTTCACTTGCATGAAAACAGATCTAAATTACACATGCCTTGAAATTAAATTAGACATTACTTTAAACTTTACTAGATTTGACTTAATGAAAATTGACTTCCCTGGATTAAAATTAAACTTGGAGTAAATAGACTAAAATTAGATTAGATTATCCTTAAACAGACTTTTTTCACATGCCTTGACTTATTTTAGACTTAACTCTAATTAGACTTAGCTTAAAGTAGACTAGACTTAAATTAGATTTCACTTGCATGAAAACAGATCTAAATTACACATGCCTTGAAATTAAATTACACATTACTTTAAACTTGACTAGATTTAAACTATAGATTTAAATTAGATTCTATTAGCCGTAAACAGGCTTTTTTTGACATGCCTTGCCTTGACTTAATCTAGACTTACAATAGCTCTAATTTGACTTAGCCTAAATTAGACTTGACTAGACATAGATTACATTTCACTTGCCTGAAAACAGACCTAAATTACACATGCCTTGAGCTTAAATTAGACATTACTTTAAACTTGACTAGACTTAAATTAAACTTGACTTATTTTAGACTTCATATAAATTTGACTTGCATGGATTGAAATTAAACTTGATTGGAGTAAATAGACTTAATTTAGATTCGATTAGCCTTAAACAGACTTTTTGAGCCGCGGTCACACTGGACTTTACTCCCCATGGACTTACATTCATACGCACGCGAATGCGTCAGAACGGAAACGCAGGGTCATGCGTCGAGTTTCGCATTTCGCTGCGGTGCAAAGTTCAAGCTTGGTGAACTCTTACCTACGAAATTGCATCACTTGACTGCGTGAGACCAATCCAGGATCAAAAAATGACCTCTCTGAACAGAAATTTAAAACATGGAGCAATCGCTCGCTTTTTTTAATGTCTAATAATCTCGTTTAATCCCGCCCCTTTTCGCAGCGCCGTACGACAGAATTTCGCAAGCTCAAACTCTAGTGTGACTTCGGCTATAGATGTCACATAAATTTGACCTGGCTGGACTGGATTTAAACTTGATTGGAGTAAATAGACTTAAATTAGATTCAATTAGCCCTAAACTGACTTTTTTCCACCTGACTTAATCTAGATTTATTAGATTTAGCTTAAATTAGACTTGACTAGATTTAAATTACGTAGATTTCACTTGCATGAAAACAGATCTAAATTACACATGCCTTGAAATTAAATTAGACGTTACTTTAAACTTTACTAGACTTAAATTACATTTGGCTTAATTAAAATTGAACTTGACTCATTTTAGACTTCACATAAATTTGACTAGCCTAGTGTGAACAGACTTAAATATGATTCGATTAACCTAAAGGTAAATGGTTGCAAACAATTCATATGTGGGCCGAATTTAATCAAACGCATTACATTTAGTAACATTCAACTTAATTTGTTAGTTTAATTTCAGCCCATATTCATTGTTTGCAACCACTTACCTTAATAAAAATTGAGTAAATCCAATAAATCATTATTTTTTAGTGCAAGTGTGTGTACAAGTGCACAATAAAGTGCAACTAGTGAATCCAAAAATCATCCCAAAAAAAAGCCTTCAGAGAAATCATTAAACAAAGCTGTAGATTTCCAGAGCAGCTCATCTTCATTCGCACCACAAGAGCGCTTCCCAAAACCAAAGCAGCTCTTGTTGCATGTCAAAACCTCTCTGAAATAGATGGAATTCATTACAGCACATTTGCGGCAGTTTAAAACGTGCCGCTTTTCACCTCAGACGAGTAATTGCGTGCACATCTGGGACGCCGGCGTGAGGAGAATCATCAATGGCTTTTTTTTGTTTGTGTCTGTCATTGAACTCCAAAAAACAGGCATAAAGAGGTCACAAAGTTTGATGCTAACAGGAAACAGAAAGACAGAAAGCAGGCCTTTTTTCGAGAGAGATCTTCTGTTCGCTGGCGCTCAGATCTTCCACCTCCCTGTGGTTTCTTGGCACATCAATAAAGTTGCTGTTTCCATTCTTGGTTAATCTCCACCCACCCCTCCTCTACCCATCCTCAGTCTCTCAATAACCCACATAGGAAGTGTGGAGGATGGGATTAAACGTCTTACCTTAATGAAATGCAATCAAATAAAGAGGGAGAAATGACAGACTGCATGCTGGAGGCGCCGCTTTTAACATATTTCGCCTTGAGGTGAGACTCTTCTGAGCCCATGTCCACATATATACAGGTATTTTTATAAACTGAGCTTTCCTTGCCTTCGTTTTTTTTTTTTTTTAATCTCTGTCCACAATACAAAAACTCATTGCGATGTGTTTTTAAGGGCACACCAAACCAGCAGGTGGCGATAAAAGACTTTTATACTGGGTTCGCACCAAACGTAGAATTAAATATTTGCATGAGCACACTGCAGAAAGTCAATGGCTGCGTCTGAAATCGCATACTTCCATACTATATAGTACGCTAAAAACAGTATGCGAGCCTAGTAGTTCGTTAGAATTCGAAAAACAGTATGCGAGAAGTACACGGATGACCTTATACTTTCGGCGAGATTCTGAAGTGCACATCGAATGGATTCTACGCTATCCCATGATGCACCATAAGAGAATTCATGAATGGGAGTGAAGCAACGCAACTGACATGGGCAGGTCACAAGATGATGACAAAATGGTGGATGTAGTACGTCCGAGTTCAATTCATACTAACATTTATACTGTATAGAGCGTACTTCTCTAACGGTCCAAATCCAGTACTTACTGAGTAATAGGAGATTTCAGATGCAACCAATGTAACGTGACAACAATTGTGGATTACCATCCTGCGGTACGAATGCGAACTGTTTGACGCGAACATGTGGAATTTGTTTCAATGATGTCTTCCACGTTTGGTGTGAACACAATTGTGTTGGCCAATCAGAAAGGAGAAAACAGTATCAAAAGCTGACGTCAAAAGCTCAGGTTGTAGTACACACACAACCAGACTGTCAAAATCTTCGCCGTGGCCAGAGTTTTAAGAACGTTTAGGTCACCTGATACTGCGTTTTTGTGTGAACTGTTGCGAAAACCGACAGTTTTGTTCACAACTCTGTCCACAGTCTCTGTCCACATGGAAATACAAAAACTCATTGCGATGTGTGTTAAGGGCACACCAAACCAGCAGGTGGCGCTAAAAGACTTTTATACTGGGTTCACACCAAACGTAGAATTAAATATTTGCATGAGCACACTGCAGAAAGTCAATGGCTGCGTCTGAAATCGCATACTTCCATACTATATAGTACGCTAAAAACAGTATGCGAGCCAAGTAGTTAGTTAGAATTCGAAAAACAGTATGCGAGAAGTACACTGATGACCTACTACTTCCGGCGAGATTCTGAAGTGCGCATCGAATGGATTCTACGCTATCCCATGATGCACCACAAGAGAATTCATGAATGAGAGTCAAGCAACGCAACTGACGTGGGCAGGTCACAAGATGATGACAAAATGGTGGATGTAGTACGTCCGAGTTCAATTCATACTACTCACATTCATACTGTATAGAACGTACTTCTCTAACGGTCCAAATGCAGTACTTACTGAGTAGTAGGAGATTTCAGATACAACCAATGTAACGTGAGAACAATGGTGGATTACCATCCTGCGGTATGAATGATGTGGAATATGCGAACTGTTTGACGCAAACGTGTGGAATTTGTTTCAATGATGTCTTCCACGTTTGGTGTGAACACAACTGTGTTGGCCAATCAGAAAGGAGAAAACAGTATCAAAAGCTGACGTCAAAAGCTCGGGTTGTAGTACACCAGGGGTGCTCAACCCTATTCCTGGCGATCGACCTTCCTGCAGTTTTCAGTTGCAGCCCTTATCAAACACACCTGCCTGTAATTATCAAGTGCTCCTCACGTTCTAAATAATTGGTTCAGGTGTGTTTGATCAGGGTTGGAGCTGAAATCAGCTGGAAGGTCGATCGCCTGGAACAGGGTTGAGCACCCCTGTAGTACACATACAACCAGACTGTGAAAATCTTTATCGTGGCCAAAGTTTTAAGAACGTTTCGGTCACCTGATATTGCGTTTTTGTGTGAACTGTTGCGAAAACCGACAGTTTTAACCCAAAATGAGCAGTCTGTCAGATGAAGAAGAGCCAGAGTTTCAATTTAAAAGAAAGTTTACTGAAGATAGTTTGCAGTTTTATCAGCAGAAGCCAGCTTCAACACACAACAAAAAATTCGTAGGCCGCCCTGCTTCAATCTCAAAACAACAACAATTATGTAATGTAATGTGCATTTATCATGTATGGCCATAGACCCAAAGCACTTCACTTTGGGGGACTTCTCGATTCTAAGATCACATTGCACAAATATTGGGCTATGCTTATTGTCGACCCTGCTTTTAAGAAAACTACAGTTTAAAAATGATTTCCAACCATCCAAAGTGGCTAGTGGAGGTGTCTGTCTTACCCACCAGAGCTGAAATCTACCCGCATTTGGCGGGTGTTAATGTAAAGCCCTGTTAATAATCATACAGATTAGAAATCATTCATCAGAAAATCCACGCCTTTAGGACAAACAGCCAAACCATGTACCTGAAAATACCCATTTGTGAAAATACCCATGTTGGTGTGGACAGGGCCTAAAGGATCAGATCAATAGATGTTGTGCTTATGTTTGTAGCATTTTTCTTTATTTTTATTTGACAGTGTTTTATTTTTTAAACTTAACATACACTGAACCATACTAAACAGTGACCCGAAAATCAAACCGAAGTGTAAGAGATCTGTATTGTTGCACCCCTCCATGACTGACTGCTGCACAAAAGCACACCCCGCACATGTTGTGCAAGAAACTCACACATACATCAAGCAAACCTCAGCCACATTCAGGGACATAAAAACATAAACTTCTAGTTTGCTAGTATTTGGAGACAGAGCAGCGCAAGTGTCGTTAACGGTACCATTTGTCCTGAGACTTATCGGTAGTCCAGTTTTAACCCAGTTACGTAATGGTCCAAAAAAGTACCAGTTCTCTGTTTGATTCCCAGTATGGCAGCAGGAGGTGTAGGTTATGGAGTGAACCAACAGCGTTTTCTTCCACTTTCAGTACCCTCGACTGAAGTGCCCTTGAGCAAGGCACTGAACCCTGAGTTGCTCCTCAGGCACTGGAAGCAAATGGCTGCCGACTTCGTTATTTATTTATGTAGGAGTTTACATAATAGATAGCAAGAAGCTTTACAGTTTTAAAGTTGAAATGAAAAATTGTCAGTGTTGCTTTTAATTTGAATTGAAACTTGAGTTTCTACTGTAATGCAAATCTACAAGGTTTGTTTCATCATCACTGGGAATTATTAGTAGTTTGAAGGTGTACACAGTCTATTTCGAAGTAATAGAATGAACGCCAAACAAACGTCATTGTACTGTTCTCTATAAGTTTGCTTTCCTTGCATGAAATATAAATAAACAGCCAGCCAAACTCAGTTCAAGAGCCAGGATATGAGCACCTGTCTCCTTTGCATGAACCAGAAGCTGTGACCATTTTTTTTTTTTCTTCACCATTCACCATTTTCCTTCGGCTTAGTGTCTTACTTATCAGGGGTCACCACAGCGGAACCACCAACTATTCTGGCATATGTTTTATGCAGCGGCTGCCCTTTCAGCCGCAACCCAGTAAAGGGAAACACCCATACATTCTCACATTTACACACACTTATACACTACGGCCAATTTAGTTCATCCAATTGACCTATAATGTGACGCATGTGTTGGGAGTGTTACGGAGCACCCAGAGGAAACCTACGCCAACACGAGGAGAACATGCAAACTCCACATAGAAATGCCAATTGGCCCAGCCAGGACTCGAAGCAGCGACCTTCTTGCTGTGAGGCGACAGTGCTAACCACTGAGCCACCTTGTTAAAACATTCATACTAAAATTTATTCTTAATCTACAAAAAAATCTAGAACAATTGATACCACTTGTACGCAATAATCTTGAGACCCATTGTTTTAACTTCATTTTCTTTGACATTTTTTTTCTAGTTTGGTTTTACACTCAGTTTAAGTCAAGTTTAGTTTCACAGGACCTTTAAACAACCAACTAAACTCTAATTACTAATCAAATGTAAACACTAATCACGACAATGAACATGAGAATGCATTGTACCTACAACCTCAAATCAGAAAACGTTGGAAAAGAAAGTAGAAATGAGTGATTTCTAAATTAACTTTGACTTGTGTTTCATTGCAGACAATATGAACAAAATATTTCATGTTTTGTCCGGTCAGCTTTATATCAATTGAAAATATACATCCTTTCCCGTCATTCAGACCTGCAACACGTTCCAAAAAAAAGTTAGGACAGGAGCGGTTTAGGGCTAGTAATCAGGTAAATAGGTAAAATAATCATGTGATTGGAAACAGGTGATGCCAACAGGTGATTGTATTTTTGATTTGGTACAAAAGCAGCATCCAAGAAAGGTCTAGTCCTTTAGGAGCAAAGATGGGCAGAGAATCGCAGCTTTGCCAACAAATACGTGAGAAAATATTGAAATGCTTCCTTCTTCTCCAGGGACGCCCATGTACATTTTAACAAGACAATGCAAAATCATATTCTGCACACATTACAAAGTCCTGGCTGCGGAGGAGGAGGATACAGGTACTTGACTGGCCTGCCTGCAGTCCCGACCTGTTTCCATTAGAGAATGCGTGGTGCATTTTGAAGTGCAACATGCGACAATGAAGACCCCGTACTGTTGCCCACCTTAAGACTTGTTTGTAGGAAGAATGGGACAAAATTATACCAGTAACACTTCATCACTTGGTGTCTTCAGTCCCTAAACATCTTTTAAGTGTTGTGAAAAGGAAAGACAACATTACAAAGTGGTAAATGCTTTACTGTTCCAACTTTTTTTGAAATGTGTTGTAAGAACCAAAATTAGAACACTAATCACGAGAATGAACATGAGAATGCATTGTACCTACAACCTCAAATCAGAAAACGTTGGGACAGTATGGAAAACTTAAATAAAAAAAAAAGAAAGTAGTGATTTCTAAATTTACTTTGACTTGCGTTTCATTGTAAACAATAGGAACAAAATATTTTATGTTTTGTTTGGTCAGCTTCATTTCATTCGTAAATATACATCCTTTCCTGTCATTCAGACCTGCAACACGTTCCAAAAAAAGTTAGGACAGGAGCGGTTTAGGGCTAGTAATCAGGTAAATAGGTAAAATAATCATGTGATTGGAAACAGGTGATGCCAACAGGTGATTGTAATTTTGATTTGGTACAAAAGCAGCATCCAAGAAAGGTCTAGTCCTTTAGGAAAGATGGGCAGAGAATCGCAGCTTTGCCAACAAATACGTATGAAAATATTGAAATGCCTCCTTCTTCTCCAGGGACGCCCATGCACATTTTAACAAGACAATGCAAAATCACATTCTGCACACATTACAAAGTCCTGGCTGCGGAGGAAGAGGATACTGGTACTTGACTGGCCTGCCTGCAGTCCCGACCTGTTTCCATTAGAGAATGCGTGGTGCATTTTGAAGTGCAACATGCGACAACGAAGACCTCGTACTGTTGCCCACCTTAAGACTGGTGAAGAATGTACAAAATGGAGGAAGAATGGGACAAATGGGACAAAATTATACCAGTAAGACTTCATCACTTGGTGTCTTCAGTCCCTTTTGAAATGTTACAGGAACCAAAATTAGAATACGTGTTTATTAAAAAAATAAATCATGAGGAACACATTAAAAATGGGCTGTTGTTTATCTGCAATGAAATACAAGTCAAAGTAAATTTAGAAATCACTTTTTTCTTTTTTATAAGCGTTTTCCATAGGGTTGTATAACAATTACATTTAAAAGTACAGTACGTTTTGCTGTAATGTTTACTTGAGTTTGTGCACATCCTTATGCAATCTTGAGTTACAAGATTCAAAACAAACCATGTATTCCAGTCAAATGATAGCATAAATTTTATTCTTGTGGTGTTCCATCTCAGATCTTGTTTCTTCACCTCCAGCTCTCGCGAAGAGAACGCTCATTATTTGTCACATATTCTCGTGCGAATCAATAAGTAATATGCGTCATTAACATATTTTTTGTGCAATGGAAGAATATTCCTGTCTCAAGTGAAGAGAAGAAAACGAGAAGATAAAAGACAGGAGCAACACTTTGGTCTGATGATCAACCGATTCTCCGGTTCTCCTTGTCATCCTGCCTCAGCAGCAAAGAACGGCTTCATGCTCGTGTTTCATTAAAACCTCCTGTTTCATAAAACTGATCATTTTTTTTCCCTCCCCGAGTGAATGAACAGAATGATTCGGCAACAATAATAATTGGATTTTTCAATTTTTTAACGCACACGGTTCAGATAAAAGCAAAACGTCCAGAACTAAACGAAGGTTGCATAACATTTTATTACCATGCTAATTAGGTGTATTAGTGCTATGCGTCTCCCGGTGCTAAAATGAGGACAGCACCCACTTTATGATTAATGAAGACCAAAAAATAAATAAAAAAATCCCTCATGCTGCATTGCTTTAATTTTTTAGGATGGAGGAGGCTGTAACCCTTTTGTTTTTACTTTTGAGGGCTGCGGGGCATTTGGAGCTGATTACACGCCTCTTTATCTCTTGACATTACTGACGACATGAAAGAGAATTTATGATTTTTGTTTAATATTCAGCAGGAATACATTAGCGTCACAACAAGGCCGGGCTGCTGGCAAACACGTTGGCGTCTCTGCCGCAGCGAAGATTATATAAACGCAAACTTTTTCAAATAGAGATGTCAGCATCGCTAAAAGTTCTTTTTTTTTTTTGTGGCTCGAAATGCAAAATCTACAATCTCGGATGATTTTTGCATAACGAAGACTCATCGAGATCTCCAATTCATTGCATGTTTTAAAATAAAGAGGTGGTTTTCAGTGCTAAAGGGTGATGTTGGTGGTTATCAATGTGATATGAGGGTTGTTTTTAGCATATTGCTAATGTGTTGCATGCTAGCTCTAGTCTCTGTGTTTCTTGACAGATGCTTTTATCCAAAGGGACTTCAGAGTGTACATTTGTTCAGTTCTTGCTCTAGGAATGTAAACCATGTTGTCACTCTCGGCTTCTTAGCTGCTGGTTAATATGCTGTTTTATTTTAAAGCAGAACAGCTGGTTGTTTGTAAGTTTTCTGTAATGGGTAGTTGATTATTTTTGTTGGTCAATAGGTAATCAATATGTACTTTTTATTGACCATTTCCATTGAAAAACTGTTATAACAGAACATATCAAAATAATAAAATATAATGACCACGAACTTAATAATCATGATTAATCACATCCAAAATAAAAGTTTGTTTTGACACACACACACACATATATACAGTTGAAGTCAGAATTATTAGCCCCCCTGAATTATGAGCCCCCTGTTTATTCCCCCCCCCCATTTCTGTTTAACAGAGAGAAGATTTTTTCAGCACATTTCTAATCATAATAGTTTTAATAACTCATTTCTAATAACTGACTTATTTTATCTTTGTTATGATGACAGTAAATAATATTTGACTAGATATTTTTCAAGACACTTCTATACAGCTTAAAGTGACATTTAAAGGCTTAACTAGGTTAATTAGGTTAACTAGGCAGGTTAGGGTAATTAGGCAAGTTATTGTATAACGATGGTTTGTTCTGTAGACTATTAAAAAAAAATTGCTCAAAGGGGCTAATAATTTTGTCCTTAAAATGGCTTTTAAAAAATTAAAAACTGCTTTTATTCTAGCCGAAATAAAACAAATAAGACTTTCGCCAGAAGAAAAAAACATTATCAGACATACTGTGAACATTTCCTTGCTCTGTTAAACATCATTTGGGAAATATTTAAAAAAAGAGAAAAAAAATTCAAAAGGGGGCTAATAATTATGACTTCATATGTATGTGTGTGTATGTGTTATATTTATTAGGTATATGTGATACACACACATACATAAAAAACAAAACTACTCAAAACCTTGCACATATTTTAATTTATATATACTTTGCATCATATACTGTACATATACAGTGCAGCGCAGCTTAAAGACGCCTCTCATATGCAAAATGAAGTCACATGCATTGCTCAGCTGTGAGTTTTTCACAGACTTCAACAGAGTGTAAAACTCTTGATGGTTCTGTGGGTCTCGTCTATCAAATCTGAGCTTTATTTAGAGCTTAGAGCTTTAGAGCTTTATCTATTGGGTCCAAGTCAGGACATTGGCTAGGACATTCTACAGCTTGATTTTCTTTCTCTGAAAGCATTAGAGAGTTTTGGATCATTGTCTTGCTAAAATATCCACGCTGGCTTCATCTTCATCATCCTGCTAATGTAGATGTTGAACTGAAGCAGCTGATATTCATTTACACTGAGGAAGGGCAGAGGGTTGCTGAAGAACTACTGAGATTCCAGCTGCTGTTTGGGCCTTCCCTGCCTTTTTACACCTTCCTTTCTTCATGTGTTCAATCGTTTTTCCCTGTGTCATTTCATTTTATTATGCATAACTTCACTTGTAAACTAATTAGATTTGTTTTCTTTTCATATATGGATTTCTTTGGTTGTTACCAACATCTGGTGAACAGCACCCTTAGAAATATGTTTTCTAAGAAAAATGGTGACGTGTTGAATACTTATTTCCCCCCACTGTATATTTTATATCTAAATATAAATAAACATTTTCTCAAATATATGCATATATACAGTATATATTAGATATACATACACAGCACACACATATATTATGTAAAAAATATTTGGGATAAATGATAAATGCATTTAATCTTTGCCCAGCACTAATAATATTTAAACCGAAATACTATTTATTTATGACCATGATATCTACGATATTGTATAATTTTGTTAGTTCAGCTGTATGAAAGACTTATTTTTGAAAGATTACATTTTAATTAAATTAACTGTTCTAGTCATCTCAACTTCAACAAATAAAACTGACTAAAAATATTAATTTAAACGTTTTATAACTTAATGAAAATAGTCACGATTAACTTTTTAAAGCAGGTTTAAATAACATAAATACATTTGTTGTCGTGATTCTTTTTTTTTTAGTTTGAGTATACCCTGTTTATTTTTACCCCAATTTCTGTTTAACGGAGAGAAGATTTTTTCAACACATTTCTAATCATAACAGTTTTAATAACTACTATGTAACTAGTAACTACAACTTTACTAGATATTTTTCAAGACACTTCTATACAGCTAAAAGTGACATTTAAAGGTTTAACTAGGTTAACTAATGGTTTGTTCTGTAGAATATCAAAAAAATATATAGCTTAAAGGGGCTAATAATTTTGACCTTAAAATGGATTTTAAAAAATTAAAAACTGCTTTTATTCTAGCCGAAATAAAACAAATAAGACTTTTTCCAGAAGAAAAAATATTATCAGTGATACTGTGAAAATTTCCTTGCTCTGTTAAACATCATTTGGGAAACATTTTAAAAAAGAAGAAAAAATCAAAGAGGGTTTACTAATTCTGATTGCAACTGTATGAGCAATATCGCACTCATATCGGCACTGGTGGGAGGCATGCATTGGCTCAAGGCCACAGGCTGAGTGCCTTAGTGTCCCACCACTGCCGATATACAACCATATCACACTGCTACGAGTGTTATGTTGCGTTTATACAACAGCTTGACGGCACAATCGTGTATATATAAAAGAAAATCAAACACGGAGGGTCTCAAAAACCCTTTTGTATCAGGAACTACTTTCTTCCGCCATTCATTCACATCTGCAGCTGATGTCAGAACAGCAGAAACCGTTGCTACTTCACCAATGTCCCCGTATAGCTAGTATTTGAATGATTATCTAGCGTAATGTCTAACATTATGACAAAACAAGTGATTTTGCTCACATTTTAAGATTATAAGGCTGAACGGCATGAAATGCCATCAGTCTACAGAGATTTACTAGTATTTCTCTGTTGAAATTGGGAGATCACAATAATTATCCCTGAAAAATCCATAGCAAAGCAAACACTACCAGATTACTATGGTATAAAAACAACATACAAAAGAGAGAGATCGACTTAAAATGTCACTTATCTGTTTTATAATGATTTGATCAGCAGTGGTTTGAAATTTACCCTGAATTTTTCTCCCCTACGGACTTATTATGCGGTCTCTGTGGCCATCTTGTGGCAGATCGTCAAGCTTCGCTCTGCTCAATGACAATTGAAATTATAAATATTTAAAATAGGCACTATCCTTATAAATAAACTGCATTGTTGCAATCTAAACAACTACATTTTTAACTAAAAAAAGCCTCAAAAGTACATGATGTTGTCCAACAGCTGCAATATTTGTCAAACTGTAGTGAGTTGTTTAGTCCCTCTTTAGTCTTAGTGTGAGCGGAGTAATCAGCCAATCAGAATTGAGAACCAGACAGAACTGTTGTATAAATAAATACACACACATTTCAGATAGAAAAATAGCTGAAACTAAGAAAAATGTAAAAAACTTGGAAAATGTAAAACTCTAAATAAATATAATATAAGTGTGAATAAAACTCTAACGGTGCCCTGAATTATACTGAAACAACACTGATATTCTTCATTGCCACTTTATCTCTGTTCTCATCTTGCATGATTTGATGCGTCACTGATCCAAAATTATGAAGTATAGTTTTCAGTCCGTAATATTATTCAGGAGAATCTCTAACACATCCACAAAGACATTTACAAGTCACACAAGACTCCTTTGAGATTAAATCGAGCGTATGCTTTATAAGAAGCTGTCATCTTTTATCCTGCAACGAGATACAGTTACGCCGTTTGGAAAGTGTGAAACGCTTTCATTTAGAGCGTGTCCTTAAAAAACACTGGCATCGATGAGATATTAATAATTCACTCTGCCCAATGTAAAGCACATTGAGATCACATCTTAATACACATACTAGAGGGGTTTTATGATTGCCTCTCTCAAGTCCTGATTAATATCTCAATGTCTGCACACGTATTAAAAATGAGCAGCACAGAGAATTTGATTATCTTCCTCTCTTCTTGTGTGTCTGTAAGTGTGTGCACAGTTATATGTGGTTTATAGGGACAAGAAGTTGTATAATGACATGGGTGTGAGTGTACATGGGTATGTACTCTATTAAGGGGGTTTATAGGGTCACACCTTGTGTCCCCCTAATTCAAAATGCTTCAAAATCATACTTAATGAAGTCTTTTGATATTCAAGTCTTGCCACAGGTTTCCTATCTATCTATCTATCTATCTATCTATCTATCTATCTATCTATCTATCTATCTATCTATCTATCTATCTATCTATCTATCTATCTATCTATCTATCTGTCTGTCTGTCTGTCTGTCTGTCTGTCTGTCTGTCTGTCTGTCTGTCTGTCTGTCTGTCTGTCTGTCTGTCTGTCTGTCTGTCTGTCTAATTTTAACATGCTACTAACATGCCAATCATGCTAGAATCATGCTAACAACATGCTACGCATATGCTAATCATGCTAACAACATGCTAGTTTACACTGGAATCATGTTAACAACGTGCTAATTCATGCTAGAATCATGCTAATAACATGCTAATTCATACTAGAATTATGCTAATAACATGCTAATCTATACTAGTATCATGCTAATGACATGCTAATTCATATTAGAATCATGCTAATAACATGCTAATTCATGTTAGAATTATGCTAACAATATGCTAATTCATACCATAAACATGCTAACAACATGTTAATTCATGCTGGAATCAAATTAAAATTAATTCAAAATAAAAGCTAATTCATGTTAAGTTAATTTTATCTATCTATCTATCTATCTATCTATCTATCTATCTATCTATCTATCTATCTATCTATCTATCTATCTATCTATCTATCTGTCTGTCTGTCTGTCTGTCTGTCTGTCTGTCTGTCTGTCTGTCTGTCTGTCTGTCTGTCTGTCTGTCTATCTGTCTAATTTTAACATGCTACTAACATGCCAATCATGCTAGAATCATGCTAACAACATGCTACGCATATGCTAATCATGCTAACAACATGCTAGTTTACACTGGAATCATGTTAACAACGTGCTAATTCATGCTAGAATCATGCTAATAACATGCTAATTCATACTAGAATCATGCTAATAACATGCTAATCTATACTAGTATCATGCTAATAACATGCTAATTCATGTTAGAATTATGCTAACAATATGCTAATTCATACCATAAACATGCTAACAACATGTTAATTCATGCTGGAATCAAATTAAAATTAATTCAAAATAAAAGCTAATTCATGTTAAGTTAATTTTATCTATCTATCTATCTATCTATCTATCTATCTATCTATCTATCTATCTATCTATCTATCTATCTATCTGTCTGTCTGTCTGTCTGTCTGTCTGTCTGTCTGTCTGTCTGTCTAATTTTAACATGCTACTAACATGCCAATCATGCTAGAATCATGCTAACAACATGCTACGCATATGCTAATCATGCTAACAACATGTTAGTTTACACTGGAATCATGTTAAACCACATGCTAATTCATGCTAGAATCATGCTAATAACATGCTAATTCATACTAGAATCATGCTAATAACATGCTAGTCTATACTAGTATCATGCTGATAACATGCTAATTCATATTAGAATCATGCTAATAACATACTAATTTATGTTAGAATTATGCTAACAATATGCTAATTCATACCATAAACATGCTAACAACATGTTAATTCATGCTGGAATCAAATTAAAATGAATTCAAAATAAAAGCTAATTCATGTTAAGTTAATTTTATCTATCTATCTATCTATCTATCTATCTATCTATCTATCTATCTATCTATCTATCTATCTATCTATCTATCTATCTATCTATCTATCTATCTATCTATCTATCTATCTATCTCTGTATCTATCTATCTATCTACTTTTTAAAATGGTTTTAAACTAAATAAACTATTACCAACAGGCTTTCTCAAGCCAGCCTCAAAGTTTGTCTCGACAGACTTTAATAATCTAGTTATTTGTTGCTCTTACAACTGGGATCGACGGCAAGACTTTTGTCAGGTAGTTTAAGCAGTTTTCAGTGTATAAAATACATTACGTATATGGAGTGTCCCTATAAATCATGTATACAAGTAAGTGTGTGTGAGTGTGCACAGGTATATGTGGTTTACAGGGACACAAAGTTATATAATGGCATGGGTATGACTTAGGTGTACTCTATTAAGGGGGTTTACAGGGTCACACCTTGTGTTCCTTTAATTCAAAATGATAATCAATTAAGTCTTTTGATATTCAAATTTTGCCACAGGTTTCCTGTGAGGGTTGGGTTTAGGGGTAGGGTCATATCATAAATGGTTTTTACTGTATAAAATACATTACACCTATGGAGTGTCCCTGTAAACTAGGGGTGTCAAAATTAATCATTTCTTCGGTGCACCGTGATGCAGATGCGGACAATTCGGTATTGGTTCAGTAATAATGATAAGCGGTTATTATGTACTGATATCATTTACCTCACATGCGCTATGTTGCCGTAGCTTACTCTGGCGAGGGAGGCGAGCCGCGAGCTCGAGTATTTACAACGCTCTAACTACGTAAAAACTCTGAAACTGTGCACAATTTCACTGCGTGTGTGTTTGCTGAACACGGTTTCACTGACACTTACAGCAAAAGCCCCTATTTCACGGCGATTAAGAGAATCTCCATTTCTCTCTCTTTTGATGCTAGTCTTTAAATAATTTTGACCTGAATAGTGTGTACATACAGTATTTCCCATGTTTTCATTTTGTATATTAAAAGTATACCATAAATCACCCAAAAGTAATGACCCTGCACTTGCTCCATACGTTTTAGATTGTGCAAAAGGATCCCAAAGCTGGTGGTGGTCTAAGACTTTTGCACAGCACTGTATATAATAAAAAAAATGTACTAACATTATTCCTTGTTATATTAAACTGGCTAAACCAGCTGCTGCTCTGAGATTCAAAAGTGATGTTTGATTACTGAAAGAGATGATGCTTTTAATGAATCTCTTTAAACGGTTCACAAACTCGCGCCGAACAATTAATGATCTGAATCAGTCTGATACAGCTGCAGCTGTTTGTAAATGATAATCACAGCCATCAAACAACGCAGCTGCTGGAACATGCTGAGTGGCTTTATTGCATTGTGTTGTGTTGCTTTACAGTGTGTTAGTTGGGGTTTTAAACTTGTTTGTTTGGTGCAGGCTCGTTGAAAAAACTCTAAGGTCAAGTTTAACAGGCTCAGAAAATCTATAGTCATTGTAGGAATGAAAAGGATCATATGCATTTGTTTATATGGCAAACGTGTCTTTTTCACCAAGAAGGTCCATACAGATTCCAATAGCAGATACTGAATAGATCAGGGCCTGGTTAATATGTGAACTTTGGTGGTTTTACGATGTGGTCATATGCTGATTGGTCAGTTTCTATGTCTCAATATTTGGGCTTTAGGCCCTGTTTCCACTAATACGTTTTAGTTTTAAAACGCATACGTTTTGCTACAGTTACGCATCCGTCCACACTACCCCGGAGTTTTCGAGCACCGAAAAAGGACCTTTTTGAAAACGCTGGAGAGGCCGTTTCATTTTAAAATGCTGCTGCTCTGTGTTAGTGTGGATGGGGGAAAACGGAGACATCGGAAAACGGAGACATCTGAAAACTGTGCTCGGTTCCAAGGGAAGCCACTTTAAACATAGGCTGCGTCCGAAACCGCATACTTCCATACTATAAAGTACGCTAAAATCAGTATGCGAGCCGAGTAGTATGTCCGAATTCATAGAATTCGAAAATCAGTATGCGAGTAGTACCCGGATGACTTACTACTTCCGGCGAGATTCTGAAGTGCGCATCCCATGCAAGCTGCGCTATCCCATGATGCTCCACGAGAGAATTCATGAATTGGAGTGTATCGACGCAACTGACGCAGGTAGGTCCGTGACCATGACAAAATGGCGGATATAGTACGTCCGAATTCCATTCATACTTCTTACATTCATACTGTATAGAACGTACTTTTCTAACGGCCGAGTAGTACGTTTAAATTCAAATGCAGTACCTACTGAGTAGTAGGCGGTTTCCGACGCAGCCATAGACTTTAGCTTGAAGAGGAATTGTTGTGCTGTTGTTGTTTTTGTACATGTTTCCTATAATTTTCTTTGTTTTTACTAAAGAGACTTGTTGATTATATGTTGTGCACTGGTATAGTGCTTAGGACTTTTGCACAGTACTGTATAAATTTAAAAACTTTAAGTTAGCATCTAAATAAAAAACTAATTAATAAAAAAGTAAAACTATAATAACCTGGATTTACACACCTTTACATAAGTAAACACATCCTCAATGATGGACTACAAAACTCGCAGGTTCCGTGTGGGCCTACAGATGAGTAACACTGTGTTGTTGTTTCTGCAGGTCTGCTCATCGGGTCAGGATGTGCTCTGTATCCTCTGGGCTGGGACAGCGAGGAGGTCCGGCAGACGTGTAACAACAGCTCAGATCAGTTTGAACTCGGTAAGTCCTCATGTCACCTTCACTCTGAAGTTCGTATGCATATTTCAACATCCACATTATTATTTACGCACTGACAGAATTCATTCAATTATGCCCAGCAGTTGACCTTGTTTAAAAAGATCCCTCGAGGAAAAGTAGTACACTTATTTTTTGTATTGCTAAAATATTATATTTAATAACATTTTATTTTAAGTATAAGTTCATATTATTGATACTGGATTATTACCTGCCTATTGTTAAGATATTAACGGTTTATTAGCCATTATATGGCCCGTTTCCACTGAGTGGTACGGTATGGTACAGTTCGGTTTGATAAACAAAAGGTACCAATAAGCGAACCGTACCATACCACTTTTTGGGTACTCTTTGCAAAGAGTACAACAAAAGGTTATTAAAAGGTGGAGCTAGACGTGCAACTGAACGCTATTGGTTTACAGAGAAACGTCACTCGCTCATGCAACAAGCCAGGAGAATGAAAACAAAGAAATTGCCGTTTTTAAATACACAGCCGAGACGTTACACCATAAAAATATATACATATAATAATGAGTCATGGTCGACCTGAGCATAAACAAACCTTGTCGTCGTCTTGAACAGCCACAAAGCCAAGAAAAAGAGCAGAATCTACCATGTGCCCTGTTGTTGTTTACAAGACCGTCTAAAGCGCGAGCTTTTAGGTGTTTTGCTTTCTCGCTTGTGCTTGCTGCGCGTCTATATTTGAAATAACAAACTTCTTGAGCTGCTTCTGACACCCAATCCTTTCAGAAATGCTCGACACGAAAAAAACAAAGGAGCAAATGATTCTTTCAGCAACCTAAAACATAAACAAACTGCCTTGTTTAACTATTATCATCACCTTTTGGACTATTATGAACTCGGAATGACAAATTAACTTTCTAACAAGAGGTTACATCTGCTGCTGAAGAGTAAAGACACAGATGAGAGGTTTGCACTGACTGTGCTATGTTGCGTGTTGTTTTTGTACCCAAATAAAGGCTAAATATATGCTGTGTGTAGTTTTTCTGTAATTGGTAACATATCGGAGACTGTAAGGGGCTGTATGCCTTCATATATGTTGCATTTATTTATTTATTTTACATAATTGCAGACGTTATGTAGGCAATTTCGCATTGATCTGCAGTTATAATCAAATCATGTTCATAGAAAGGTTAGTAATGAACATTTATATACAAGTATTTATGGGTATAAAGCATCTGCTTTGTGAGAAATGCTTCTCATATGATATGTGAACGACCCGTACAGTTTTACTTTGACCTTTTCTCGAGTAAGAATGACGACGACTGAAACGTTCTGTCATACACTACGCCCATCAAAAGAGTACCATTGATACCATGGCAATGGAAACACAAGCCTGATAAAGGCGATTCGTACTGACTCGTACCGTACCGAACTGTACTACTCAGTGGAAATGGGCCAATAAAGTATCTTATTTTACATCCCTAGTTCTACCCAATACCCAAACCTAAAATAAACTACTACCTTACTATTAATAAGCAGCTAATTAGTAGTTTTTTGGGTGTAGAACTAAATGTATTTATTAATAAGTAGATTAAACAAAATGTATTGTATTTTAAATGAACATTTATAACAATTACTGGAATTTTATAGCATTTAAGTAACATTTATTTAGGATTAAGTTTCATCAACTTCTAAAAAAATGAATTACATTTTTTATTGAAACTACTTTGTAATCTATTTAAATATTTCCTCCCATCTTAACTGCTGGAGATTGTGCATAACAATGTTCAACCAGGCCTGGATTGGCTAATAGCGAGGACCGTGAGAATTCCGGGTGGGCCGGTCCGTTTTTCGGCCGCTAAGGGCCGGTGTCCCTAGCTGCTTGCACTCTCAGCAGTCGCACTTTTTTCATTTATCTATTTATTTGACCATAGCCCCATTCTATTTATTCATTATTTTGCCGCAGCTCTGTGAGCAAAATGCAGCCTGCAGGTTAATGATAATACTTATTGTTTATTCCACACGCATCAGCATAACAGTGCCATTGTGATCCAGTGGTCCACATGTTGCGTTACGATGCCACCGACCCGAGTTCGAACCTCACCTGAGTAATTTATTTATAAATTATTTTTTCATTTTTAGTGTTAAGACATATAGTACTGTTTGGGTTACTTATGTAGGTGTACATATTTTATTTTTATTTTTTGTGTGACCACCGTTACAAAGGACTGGATATCTATAAAGAATTTTGCACAGAATATATATTCACATATTGCAGGAAAGGACATTGTGATGTTTTAAAGAATAGTGTTGGAGATTTAGCTCCCCTTTAATGTTCTCATATTTATGAAAACCATTTGAAGTTCTAAAGCAGCTGTTTTCTTGAAAAAGACGTGATAGTGTCATTAGAACTGAATTGGAAATGACGTTATTGCAATATAGTCAGTCGTGAACTGAGGTGGGCTGGTCTAAGGCTTGAAACTCCAGGGCTGAAAAGGAGTCCCACTCCGGCCCTATGTACAACCCTGCCATAACTGTCATTGGGGAACAAGCAGGGCTGTCAAAAATAAAAATAAAACACATTCAATGTGGCCAAACATTTGTATAATCCAAAAAACAGCTACAGCACCCTTCAATTCTGATGCACACTAACCAGATATGATTAAAACTTAGCTTGGTTAAAAAAACAACACCATAAGAATGCATTCTTGCTAGTGCTGAATCTAACACAAACTTACAGCATTTACATACCTTCTATGGTATACCTAAAGTAGACACTAGTTGCGTTTCCATTTACGTATTTTCATGCACATTTTGGATATGCGTTTAAAAACATGCACATAAGATAGGATAAACTTTTTATTTGAAAAGATGCGCATAAACTACGGCGAAAGCAGGCTGAGCTGACAAACCAGCAGGCTGAGCACACTGTAGAACAGCTGAAATGTTGTTTTGGTCATTCTAAAATGTGGCGACCCCTAATTAATAAAGGGAATAAGCCAAAGGAAAATTAATTAATTAAAACTTGCACCCTGAAACCAGTTCTAAAAATTCTGTGGTTTTAAACTCCCAAGACATCTGTTGTTGCGTAAATAAATTGCTAAAAAAAAAAAAAAAAAAAAAAAAAAAAAAAAAAAAAAAAAGAAAGAAAAATATAACCATTTACTATACTTTTTATTTAACAAAACATATGCACAGTAATCTGTCCTGGCTAAAGGTCCCAGATTACCAGTTAACTACACATAAATAAAAATTAAAGCAATGTTATTGTAAAAAAATGATAATTAAACCACATTACGCAAAAGCAGGTAAAAAACATACCGTGTGATAATGAAAGGATTATAACGCACACGGTTAATGTTAGACCCATAAATAATCTGTTCAAATAATGGTGAAAGCGAAAGCAACTTACAAAAATACAAATCTGGAGCTCTTGAAAGCAGCAAGACTGTGGGTGCATGTTCATCACTTTTTGTCTAGTCTATTTGAAAGAGAACCGATCACATCAGCTGTGTTTCTAGACACAGTTGCTTCACGCAGGGAAACGAGAGCGCGCACGCGTTTTAAACAGTCGCGCGCATCACCTCAGCTGCTAGCGTGAGGGATCGTCCTTTCATTCGGTATTCATCTGCTTTTTTATTGCTCACGCGAACGTCAGTCGTGTTGATTCTCAATTCTAAGATCGCCTTTGCATGCATATTGGACCATCCTTATTGTCAAACCCTGTTTTTATGAATTATTATCCGGGAAAATTATTTTCAACCAGCCAAGTGGCTAGTGGGAGTGTCTGTCTTACCCGCCACCACTGAAATCTACCCGCATTTGGCGAGTTGGCGGGTGTTAATGTAAAGCCCTGTATATATATATATATATATATATATATATATATATATATATATATATATATATATATATATATATATATATATATATATATATATATATATATATACAGGGGTTGAACAATAATTTGCATAGCATTTACATAGCTTCTATGGTAACTAAAGTAGACACTAGTTACATTTCCATCCACGTATTTTCATGCAGGTTTTGGATATGCGTTTAAAAAACATGCGCATAACTGAGTAGGATCAACTTTTTTATTTGAAAAGATGCGCATAAACTACTAGCACTTTTACGGTGTTCCAGTATGCGCATTATAAAAGGTCATATGATTTTGTTATAAGAGATCATGTGATGATGAAAATGTGTGTGAATGGACAAACCAGCAGGCTGAGCACATTGTAAAACAGCTGAAATGTTGTTTTGGTCATTCTAAAACGCCTTAACCGTTTCAGTATTAGTGTTATTATATTATTAATGACCTCCAGAATCAAGAGCGTCTGTGCTAAACTACAAGTTTACGATGTTTATATCATATTTTTATCTTCTACATGCAAATTTCAGTGTTTTTGGAGCACACTATAGATGTCCTTAAGACTAACATACTAACATCTAAAAAACCTATTTTATATTGACAGGACCTTTAAAAGTACAGTTGAGTGTATAACCACAAGTGCATATTATAAGTGCCAAAAGTGACATTTGGGACGCAACTTAAAAATCCCCATCAGACTGGAGACATGAACCTAGAAGTACAGCGTGCAAATGACTGTTGCTTCAAATGTCCGATTTGATCTTGGAAAACCACTCAAACTCGTCAGCTGTCCCGGAAAGCCACGTTTTGCATTCAGTGTCCAAACTACTCTAAAACAAATGACATTCGCTCTTTGCATTAGGCGAATCCCAGACCTCGGCTGTTTGTCAGGAGGAGTCATTTTCATAGTATTAAACCGAATATCACATCACTAATGCAGCAGCTATTTTTCCTCAAAAGAATTGGGAGCTATTGAGAATATTTCTTTCCTGAGGTTGTCTGCTCTCACGCTGGGGAGTTTTGCTATATTAAAGGCAGCACATGATTTGAACGCTCAGGGCAAATGCAATTGAAATGTTTGCCACATTGCTGGAACAAACAAACCATCCACAGAACTTTTTTGTCTGTCGCTTTAAATGAGACATCAAGAGGTTTTGGTATTTAACGCAAGGCAAGGCTATTTATATAGCACATTTCATACACAATAGTAATTCAAAGTGCTTAACATAATAAAAGAAACAAGAAAATAAAAACAACAAAGAATAAAATGATTAAAAACAGATTAAAATGTGCTAAACAGGTTTTAGCAGGGTGAAAAATAAAAGGAAGACATAATAGTGCGATCTGTCGGACGTAACACAGCGCTCATTCAGTAAAGGCACAGCTAAACAGATGTGTTTTCAGTCTTGATTTGAATGCGCCTAATGTTGGAGCACATCTGATCATTTCTGGAAGCTGATTCCAGCAGTAGGGGGCGCTGTTAGTAGCTGAAGGCGGATTCACCCTGCTTTGACTGAACTCTTGGAATTTCTAGTTTACTTGATCCTAATGATCTGAGTGATCTGTATTCAGTGAGCATATCTGTCATGTATTGAGGTCCTAGGCCATTTAGTGATTTATAGACAAGTACCAATACTCTAAAATCTATTCTGAATGTAACTGGCAGCCAGTGTAGATACCTGAGGACAGGTGGGATTTGCTCGGATTTTCTGGTCCTGGTCAGAATCCTGGCAGCAGCGTTCTGGATGAGCTGCAACAGTCTGACTGTCTTTTTGGGAACGCCAGTGAAGAGTCCATTACAGTAATCCACCCTGCTGCTGATAAAAGCATGAACAAGTTTCTCTAAGTCTTCAAAGGAAACAACTGTGCTGACTCCAGAATCACACCAAGATTCTTGACCTTATTTTTTGTTGTTTGACCCTTAGAGTAAAGGTGTGCATTCGCCTTGAGTACCTGTAACTGCTCCTTAAAGGGCCATGAAACCCCCCTGTCTCAGCAGGCTGTTTTCGCACCTCTAGCTTGAAAAAAGTAAGAAAAGTGGGCGTGTCTAGCTTTGTTTAGGTAGGAGTGTCCAGCGGCGAAAGAGGGAAGGGGTTTGCATGAAAAGGCGGACTGTCATTACGTGCATATTAAAAAGCTAATTTGCAGACCGGCAACGCACAGACGCAAATGCAGAGATGGACAGCCATTCGGAGAGCAGCGTTTACAGTGGATCTAAGAGCTCTGTGGAGGTGGAGGATTTCTCTCCACCAGATTCCCCGCAGTCACATCTGGTTGTAGACAGTACAGGTCCACAGCCTTATCAGTTTGAACCTTTGAACACAAACACGCCAGTAAAGGCTGGAGAAAGTGAATATGCTCCTGACGAGGCGAATATTGAAGTCTCGCAACGGTAGTTATTATTTACAACTGTAACTACTTAGTAACGCCAGTCATTTCACTAAGTAATGTCTTCAAAAACGGAAAGAGCACACTTACCGAATCTGTAGAGGCATGAAAATCAACAGGAACCGCGTCTTTTTTTAAACGGAGACGAGTGGCAAATCCAGACTTCACCATTTGCAGATTAGAAAAGCTCTCGGGTAAAAAATGATCCTTACAAACGTATTTTTGTCCTGTAGTAATACACCACTGTATTTCAACTGCTTGGGTCCACACGCGAGCTTTACTCTCATCTCGGGGAAATGGAAATAAAAATTTCGTGGCGGCACATTTAGAAACGCAACACCGACGAACCATGTCTCCGAATAATGCTTATTCCTCCTCTCGTTTGAATTAAGGCTGGTAAGTAACACAACGAGGCGTCTCGCTGCCGTCTGAACACAGTCTATAACAGGTAAAAGGTGTCTAACTTTCTATCTAGTTCATGCATATTAATGAAGTTGCACCGAATACACAATAGAGCGCGCTGATTAGTTTGAAGCCTGTCTTCAAAACTTCTCATGAATTAATGCAGCACGTCACATTGTTCTCGAAAAGACAGACAGCCACTCTCCAGGCTGGATTTACCCCTAAGTATCTCATGGCCGTGACGTAGCTTCCGTAACCGGAAGAACGAATTTGCTCAAAATAACGCAAAAACAACCAATTTTCACTTTTTAGGGCAATATATGTGTCCTAATAGTGTTTATAGCAGCGTGGGACACATATATGACTGTCAACAGCTTAAAAAAAGTGTTTTGGTGTTTCGTGACCCTTTAATGGATGTTTTAAAGTCTTAAATCTTTGTATTTTGTGATTTGAATAGCCTGTCGATTCACTATGAGTCTGTTTTATTCTCTTCAGTCTGTTACTATGTTTAAAATGAATGTCCTTGGACTTCTATTGATGCAAACAGCAGTAGAGCACACTGCGCTTCTGTGATCCTCGTCGTAAGTGATTAATCATGATGTTGTCTTTAATTAGCCGCTTTATTGGTGCTTACATTGAACACTTGACTGATCTGAAATGTTATGGTGTTCATTTGACATTGGCTTGAATGTTAACGGCGTATTCTGACTCCAGAAGTGCCAAGTTTTTGTCTTTTTAACTTTGGGTGAAATCGTCCGTCATAATTCTGTTGTTTGTCTTTTTTGAGAAAGTATATCGATTTTAAAATCCTACAAATATTATGATGTGATATTTGTTCGCACATTAGCCCTTGAATACTAATTCATTTTCATTTAAAATATTTGTATAAAATAAATATGTTGATAAATCTTTACATTAACTTTACATCACAATATCCTATATAAATGTACATGCGTTTTTTTATTATTAAATATTAAAAACTTTCAAGGATTTACGATTATGATCGTTAAACGCATTATAAGAGTCTTGTGAATAGGGTCATTGTTTTTTTTTTTTCTATGAGTAAGAAAGAAAAAAAAAAAAGCTTCATTACTGATGTTAACCTCTGTTTCTCTTTGTTTTTTTTTCTTCAGGTTCTTGTCAGATCGGCTGGGCTTATTACTGCACCGGAGCCGGTGCCGCCTCCGCCATGCTATTGTGCACGTGGCTCGCCTGTTTCGCAGGGAAGAAACAAAAGCAATATCCATATTAGCAGACGCGACCTCAATGACAGCAGGACGATGCCTTACAAACAATTAATGCAGCTCTGAATGCTCAACACGGGACATTTGTGGGATTGAGATGAGCATGACTTTTGGACTGTACTTCCTCTGCAAAACTAGACAGTTTTCAATGCTAAAGGACCAAGTGATGTTTTTTATGAGCACTGTTGTGAATTTTACAAGAGTGCTTCTTTCTTTTTTTTTGGTCTCTTTTTCTCTGGAACTGATATGGTAAAAGTAAGCTTTGGTTCTGGTGTTAAATATTAGGTAACACTTTTATTGAAGTCTGTTTATGTAATATATTACTAGTATTACTAGTATCTATCTATCTATCTATCTATCTATATAGACACTACATTCATTCATACATACATAAATAAATAAATCTGCTATGATTCACAGTTAAATTCAGAATGTTTCCTTCAAAATAATAACAATAAGAATATCTGACTTTAACTTTGTAGCTGATTTTTTACATAATAAAAGACAATTATTCATTTTCATTCGACTTAGTCCCTTATTTATCAGGGGTCACCACAGCAGAATGAACCGTCAACTATTCCAGCATATGGTTTATGCAGCGGATGCCATTCCAGCCGCAACCCAGTACTGGAAAATACCCAAACACACTCATTCACAAACACACATACACTACGGCCGATTTTGTTTACCCAATTCACCTGCACCGCATGTCTTTGGACTGTGGGGGAATCCAGACCACCAGGAGGAAATCCAAGTGAACATGGGGAGAACATGCAAACTCCACACAGAAATGCCAACTGGCTTAGCCATGACTTGAACCAGCGACCTTCTTGCTGTGAGGCGACAGTGATAACCCCTGCGCCACCATAATAATAAAAGACACCAAAACAAAATATCATATGGTGTAAATGATGAACTTAGTTGTCATTTTCTAAACAATGGGATTGGCCAATCAGGTATCCTGATACATTAAAATATATTATGTAGGTTTGCTAATTATAATGCATTAAGGTACTGTCAAACACATATTATATACACAGACTTCATGTTCAAGTGTTACCAAATAACATATTCATCATTATTGTGGAGTGTGTATAATTACATATCCATTGTGAATTGCAATAATATTCATGTTTAATAGGTCTATAATGCCTTTTATTTTATTTTTTCGAAGCTTGATCGTTTTTACACAAATGTATGCTAGAAATATAAAGTACAGTATATGTTCTGATGAAATACGTTTTTATCTTATTGACATATTGTGTTCAAAATGACAACAAAAGGAGTCATTGCTTATTTGATTCAAGTCGTGTTTGTGAATAAAATGTTACAAACGATGTGTTTTTGTTAATTGTCTTAGTTTTTGTTGACAATTTTACTTACTCTCAGGGCCATTTTTATCGAAGTTGACATTTAGCCGCATCATGTTAGTGTTTCCTTACATCTATTTTTATGAGGTGGGTCATTAGCCCAACGCTCAACCCTCAACCTGGAGGACCAGGACATACACATATACACTACGGACAATTTAGTTTAGTCAATTCACCTATAGCGCATGTCTTGTGGAGGAAACCAGAGTACCTGGAGGAAAGTCACGCAAGAAATGCCAACTGACCCAGCCGGAGCTTGAATCAGCAACCTTCTTGCTTTGAGACGACAGCGCTTCACACTGCGCCACCATGTCACCTACAGCCATGCCAACCAATCAAAGAGTCAATCAATTATCCAGTCAATTAATCAGTGAATTAACCAAAGAATAAATCAACCAACCAACAATCAACCAATGAATCATTCAATTATCCAGGCAATCAACTATTCAATCAATCAATTAATCAAATCAATCAGTCAATCAATCAGTCAATCAATCAGTCAATCACTCAGTCAATCAATCAGTCAATCAACCAAACAATAAATCAACCAACCAACAATTAGTCAATGAATCAATCAATTATCCAGGCAATCAATCAATCAATCAATCAATCAATCAATCAATCAATGAGTCAATTAATTATCCAGTCAATTAATCAGTGAATTAACCAAACAATTAATTAACCAACCAACAATCAACCAATGAATCATTCAATTATCCAGGCAATCAACTATTCAATCAATCAATTAATCAAATCAAATCAATGAGTCAATCAATTATCCAGTCAATCAATCAGTCAATCAACCAAACAATAAATCAACCAACCAACAATTAGTCAATGAATCAATCAATTATCCAGGCAATTAATCAACCAATCGATCGATCAATCAATCAATCAATCAATCAATCAATCAATCAATCAATCAATCAATCAATCAATCAATCAATCAATCAATCAGTCAACCAGTCAACCAGTCAATCAATTATCCAGTCAATAAATCAGTCAATCGACCAATCAATCAATCAATCAATCAATCAATCAATCAATCAATCAATCAATCAATGAGTCAATCAATTATCCAAATCAATCAATCAATCAATTATCATTCAATATGTCAATCAATTATCCAATCAATCAGTCAATCAGCCAACCAACCAATGAGATCACTCAATCAATTATCCAATCAATCAATTAATCAATCAGTAAGTCAATCATCTAACAAGTCAATCAATCAATTAATCAATCAGTAAGTCAATCATCTAACAAGTCAATCAATCAATTAATCAATCAGTAAGTCAATCATCTAACAAGTCAATCAATCAATTAATCAATCAGTAAGTCAATCATCTAACAAGTCAATCAATCAATTAATCAATCAGTAAGTCAATCATCTAACAAGTCAATCAATCAATTAATCAACTAATCAATCAATTCCATAGTATCCTATATCAAGAGAGGATATTAAAGTGTCATTTAGCAGTGGCGGATTTAGGCAGAGGCAATATGGGCGATCGCCCAGGGTGGCATGTCACATCCACAACAAAGCCCACCCCCCTTGGCTCTTCAATTTCGTCCGCGAAAAGGCGTTATGAATACCGTGAGGGCGGCACGATCGTCAATTGATAGGGCGACATTTAGGCTTGCGATGGTACTGCATTTTAGAGACAGATCCAAATGCAATTTCAGTCAAACTGTTCGATTCCACAAACCATCAGTTTCTGCATTAGGATTTGGCTAAATTGACTAAGCTAACATTCATTTATCATTGCTTCACTTCATGTGGAATCTTCATTCTTTAACAACAACAACAACAAAAATCTCAGTTAAAGAGCCATGTCGTTTATAGAACTTCCCAGTTCGGGGTGTTATAATGTTAGCTTAGCCTAAAAAGATGCATGCAGTGGCCCCACGGGAAAAGTGTGCCACCTGGCAGAAACCATTTTTGGGGGTAAATAGTACTAATAATACTGTTCAGATATGTTTTCAAAATCTACTATGATTAAGATATTTTATTGTTTTGTTTTTAAATTATTAATCATTTACTTGTTCACATCTTTTTGGACAAAGGCTCATTAGAAGTATCCGGGAGCACTTTTAGCTTAGCTTAGAATAAATCATTGAATCAGATTAGACCATTAGCATTTAATTAGCAATCAATGAATGTTGCTGCCGTACCATTGCTGCAGCGGGTGCAATGACATATTACGCAGGGTCTGAAATAGTCCCTAACTGGACAAACATCGCTGTGTAATATCCTTGTTCCTGCTGCAGCCTTCATTATAGTTCATATCGGCTTAGAAAATAGCAACTTTTAATTTTATGTTGGTCTTATTGCACAATTTAAATAGCTTTAAATAGGACATTTATGGGACATTTAATAGGACATTTATTTGTGGACATTTTTGAGCGAGATGCTAATGGTCTAATCCGATTTAATGATATGCTAAGCTAAGCTAAAAGTGCTTTCGCAAGACTCAGAGATCGGAGACTAGGGGAGTTGCAAAAAAAGTCTATTTTCACAAAAAAAGTGGAGTTTTCCTTTAATTTGGAGGTCTCTCTGTCACTGTAAATTAAGATACGTTAAGGTGTGTGAGAATTACAAAAGATATTTCAACAATTCAACCCTCTTATGAATAATTTATTTATGAGCATATTAAAACCAGTGATGGTGTCTCATTTGATGACTGATTATGGTAATAATGTTCTGTTCTCATCCTTGTTCAGTTCTTCATGGCTAAAGCAGGACCAGGTAATGAGTGTATCTCACAGCGCCCTCTATTGGGGAACATCTAATCACCACACAGCTGCTTTGTTAATGGCAGCCATACTTTTTGCTGTTTTCAAGCTGCTTTTAGACATGATCTAACAAGACTTTTACACAACTCCAGTCAGGGACAGGACACCAAAATATAGGTTACCCTATTTCACAGGAAGTCCAGGAAGATTTGTTTTTATTCATTTTTTTTTAAGTTTTGTTACAAGCTGTTCTCACATTTGCAATAAAATAGGAATAATGCACAATACAGACTCTTTAAGTGAAAATTATTGCTGCATTAGTTCTTATAAGGGTTTGGGTGTCCAGTCATTACTCAGCAAACAATTTTATGTATAGAGAACATTGTCATAAGTTTTTTATTTTGGTTGTGAGGTCATTTTGGAAAACAGTTTTGAATTACTGTATTTTGTATTATTAATATAAGCGTTCAAAGGTCAATCAATCAATCAGTCAGTCAACCAATCAACCAACCAATCAATCAGTAAATCAATTAATCAACCAACCAACCAACAAACAATCCAACCAACCCACCAATCAATCAATGAGTCAATCAATCAACCAACCAACCCACCAATCAATCAATGAGTCAATATATTAATCAACCAACCAACCCACCAATCAATCAATCAGTCAACCAATTAATCAACCAATCAATCAATGAGTCAATCAATTAATCAACCAACCAACAAACCAACCCACCAATCAATCAATGAGTCAATCAATTAATCAACTAACCAACCCACCAATCAATCAATGAGTCAATTAATTAATCATCCAACCAACCCACCAATCAAGCAATGAGTCAATTAATTATTCAACCAACCAACCCACCAATCAATCAATGAGTCAATCAATTATTCAAACAACCAACCCACCAATCAATCAATGAGTCAATCAATTAATCAACCAATCAATCAATGAGTCAATCAATTAATCAACCAATCAATCAATGAGTCAATTAATTAATCAACGAACCAACCCACCAATCAATCAATGAGTCAATCAATTAATCAACCAACCAACCCACCAATCAATCAATGAGTCAATCAATTATTCAAACAACCAACCCACCAATTAATCAATGAGTCAGTTAATTAATCAACCAACCAACCAACCAACCAACCAACCAATCAATCAGAGTGAATCAATTAATTAACCAACCCACCAATCAATCAGAGTCAATCAATTAATAAACCAACCAACCAATTCACCAATTAATCAATGAGTCAATCAATTAATCAACCAACCAACCAACCAACCAACCAACCAATTCACCAATCAATCAGTCAATCCATAAATCATCCAACCAACAAACAACCCAACAATCAATCAATGAGTCAATCAATTAATCAACCAACCCACCAATCCATCAATTAGTCAATTGATTAATCAACCAACCAACCCACCAATTAATCAATGAGTCAGTTAATTAATCAACCAACCCACCAATCCATCAATTAGTCAATCGATTAATCAACCAACCAACCCACCAATTAATCAATGAGTCAGTTAATTAATCAACCAACCAGCCAACCAACCAACCCACCAATCAATCAGTCAATCAATTAATCAACCAACCAATTCACCAATCAATCAATGAGTCAATCAATCAAACAACCAACCAATTTACCAATCAATCAGAGTCAATCAATTTATCAACCAACCAACCAACCAAGCAACCAACCCATCAATTAATCAATGAGTCAATCAATTAATCAACCAACCAAGCAACCAACCCACTAATTAATCAATGAGTCAATCAATTAATCATTTACTCGCTTCATTCGCACATCAACATCCGCTTCATTTGCGCGTCAAATTCACTTCACAACAGTCGCGGATTTCCATCATGGGCAGGGCTTCTGTCTGCCCGGTGACTGTAGCTTCGTTGCTAAATGGCTGACATGGATTTTATTGAGAGATTAGCTGTGTTTATGTGCTTTATGAAGGCTGAAAAACAGCGTTGATTCGTTTGGAGCAGTGTCTGAATCCACTAGACCCTTTCAGAGGTGCACCCGGCTCTGTGAGCTCATAAACTCCTTCAAAAACTTGACCTGGATGATGGAAGCTTTCAGCGGTGCTTCTGACTGAGCCGAGCCCAGTTTGATGAACTGTTGTTGGTGTTAGCAGGAGGATTTTCCGGGACACCAACTACAGGTGCTACGTCATAATCACGCCCCCACAAGAGCAAGCTCCTGATTGGTTATTGTGGCGCGAACGTCCACTGAAGATTCAGATTTTCGAACTTGAACGATTCGCACGAAACGTGCGATACGTAGCGAAAAACTCTTCATTCACGTGAATCGCGTCATTTGCGCTGCCTCATTCGCGCGTATCACTCGCATCTGGTGTGAACGCAGCATTAGACATTTTTCAGTTTATTCATGACAATTTACATTTGTATAATGTTATTATTATTAGCAGTATTATTTATTATATGCATATTTATATCTGTTTTAATAAAAAACTAGTTTAGATTTGTCCACCTGTGGGGTTTTGGAGACATATCCATCACCATATAGGGCATAGGAATAGGCCGTGTGTTTGGATATAATTGGATATTTACCAGATTTCGATATTATTGTTCATTTATTCATTTGCTGGAATTTAGAACTGAATTTCGAAATAGTTTTAAAACAAATTTTTGCACTTATCAAATAAAATTAAATAAGTAGGCTAATGGATGTCTTCAGTGAAATTAATTTCCACCGTTTCCTTATCAGTGAAAGTAAAAGAGTAAAGTGTAAAAGTAAAGTAAAGAGAAAGTAAAGAGGCTGATTGGAGGAGGCTCATTCTTTATCCTCGCGCTGCAGATGGTCTGTTTAACTGTTTTCTCGCTAGCAAAGTGTTTTTCCACTTACAAAGTCCGCCATGTAAATAGCAAATGTGCCATGGTGCGACGCAACTGACTCTTAAAGAAAATGGGAGATGAGACTCTGATTGGTTTAATGCAGGTTATGCTCAAAACACACCCAGAACTCATTAAGAGAATAAGCACAACCCTGTTAGACCATGCGCCAGGGCACAAACCATATTTTTCCATCCTGAAAATAGCAAAAGTGGATTCGGACACGCTCTTAATGTTTTTGCTCCATGCCCTTTAGACTTTGCGCCTAGATCATTAAAATAGAGCCTCATTCTCTAGTATATAAGATTATTTAATGGTAACATTAATATTTGGAGAATAAATGGCATGGATTAATCAGTCAAGTCGATATTTCAAAGAAAGGATGCTTAATCTGGCAGGGGGTGTCATTTTAGGTGTTAAAAAGCACAATTTTTGCTACAACTCCAGGTTACCTCTATTCATTTCTAATAGCGGGGGAAGGGATGTTTTCCTTGAGGTCAACCCCACCCCCAGCTTATAAGATTTGACATATAAAATCAGACATTTTCTTTAGAATAATGTACAGCAAGCAATACAAAAATAATAACAAATAACTTATTTTGTGCAAATATAGCAATGTAATAAGAAGTGGTGTTAACGGTGTATGATCCACATGGTGTTTATGATTCAAACCCTGCGCTGGCTCTCTCATTAGTGTGGCATGAAGCTGCTCCTGTGATGTGCTGGCATAATGAGAATATACCCATGATACCTTGCACACACAGAGGGAACCTCTGTCTCTTTCATTCCTGCTTCTGAGAGCTCCTGTGCTTTTGGTGCTAAGTGTCTCTCAGTTGCGTGTAAGATCTTTTTTCTCCCATTGATATTGCTGGAGACGGCTGGAAGTTTTGAGGTGCGCTGCGTGACACATTGGGGTCAAGCGAACAGAGCGTTTCTCCCCTCCATTATCTCAGTTTGACATCGCACCACTGGCAGTCAGAGACGACACAGCAAAAAAAAAGACAGTTTGATATGGCTACAGTCATTATATGCAACCACTTCACTGAAAACGCTACTATTATTAGGCCTGACATGTGAAGGAGATGTGAGAAAGCGAGTTCTGCTGTCAAGAAATCGATAATTAATACCCAGATGGGCCAATTATGTATAATTAAGCATGTCACAAAAGATCTGCTTGAAGTGTGGTCAAATTAGCAAAATAATTCACAAACAAAAAGTACATTATCGAATGTGTAGCAACTTTCAAACCAAGCAGTTCAATGTAGAAAGCAGAGCCAATGTTTGATTTCAGGGGGCCTTAAGTAACTTGGAGAGTAGGGCCCTTGTCAGTGCATTAATAAACATATCAAAATGACTCCTAAAGCAAAAGTTCAAAAAAACAAAAAAAAAAGTTACTCACCTTTATGTGGTTCCATAACTTTATGAGTTTCGATTTTCTGTTGAACACAAAAGAAGAGATGTCAAAAATCAAGCATGATGTCTAAAACACATCAAAAATGGGAATCGAAAGGACTGACGTCAATTTAACATCCACATTGACGCCACCTGCTACGCCTTGTGTTTTGATGGAGCGTGTGGTGTGACTGCAGTAAGAAAAAGTCATCTCTGTGCAGAAAAAACACCTGATGTCACGCGCTCCAGCATGAAGACAGTGATACAGTGTGGTTGCCTAGCATCATAAAACATCAAAAATGTGAATCGATAGGACTAACGCCAATTTAACATCCACACTGATGCCTTTTAAATGACTATTCAGGCAAAGATCACACCAAATAAATTTTTTTGTGGCGACAGGAGCCTTTTTAAAATTATTTTCTATTGGGATCAAATATTTTGTGTGGTTGTTTTGCACTCCACTTGCATTCTAACCACCTGCTACGCCTTATGTTTTGATGGAGCACTCTGTGTGACTGCAGTAAGAAAAAGTCATCTCTGTGCAGAAAAAACACCTGATGTCACGCGCTCCAGCATGAAGACAGTGATAAAGTGTGATTGCCCAGTATCATAAAACATCAAAAATGTGAATTAAAAGGACTAACATCAATTTGACATCCACATTGATGCCCTTTTGAATGTCTGTTCATGCCACGATCACACCAAATTAATTTTTTTGCGGTGACAGGAGCCTTTTTAAAGTAGTTTTCTCTTGGGATCAACTATTTTGTGCGTTGTTTAGGCACTCTGAGCATTTGAGTTCTAATCACCTCCTACGCCTTGTGTTTTGATGGAGCACTCTGTGTGACTGCAGTAAGAAAAAGTAATTTCTGTGTAGAAAAACCACCTGATGTCACGCGCTCCAGCATGAAGACAGTTATAAAGTGTGATTGCCTAGCATCATAAAACATCAAAAATGTGAATCGAAAGGACTAACGCCAATTTAACATCCACACTGATGCCTTTTAAATGACTATTCAGGCCGCGATCACACCAAATAAATTTTTTTGTGGCGACAGAAGCCTTTTTAAAATGATTTTCTATTGGGATCAAATATTTTGTGTGGTTGTTTTGCACTCCACTTGCATTCTAACCACCTGCTACGCCTTATGTTTTGATGGAGCACTCTGTGTGACTGCAGTAAGAAAAAGTCATCTCTGTGCAGAAAAAACACCTGATGTCATGCGCTCCAGCATGAAGACAGTGATAAAGTGTGGTTGCCTAGTATCATAAAACATCAAAAATGTGAATTAAAAGGACTAACGTCAATTTGACATCCACATTGATGCCCTTTTGAATGGCTGTTCAGGCCACGATCACACCAAATTAATTTTTTTGCGGTGACAGGAGCCTTTTTAAAGTGGTTTTCTTTTGGGATCAACTATTTTGTGCGTTGTTTAGGCATTCTGCGCATTTGAGTTCTAATCACCTCCTAAGCTTTGTGTTTTGATGGAGCACTCTGTGTGACCGCAGTAAGAAAAAGTCATTTCTGTGTAGAAAAAACACCTGATGTCACGCGCTCCAGCATGAAGACAGTTATAAAGTGTGATTGCCTAGCATCATAAAACATCAAAAATGTCAATTGAAAGAACTAACGTTAATTTAATACCCACATTGATGCCCTTTTGAATGCCTGTTCAGGCCACGATCACACCAAATTTATTTTTTTGCGGTGACAGGAGCCTTTTTAAAGTGGTTTTCTATTGGGGTCAACTATTTTGTGCGTTGTTTAGGCACTCTGTGCATTTGCGTTATAATCACCTATGCCTTGTGTTTTGATGGAGCACTCTGTGTGACTGCAGTAAGAAAAAGTCATCTCTGTGCAGAAAAAACACCTGATGTCACGCGCTCCAGCATGAAGACAGTGATAAAATGTGGTTGCTTAGCATCATAAAACATCAAAAATGTGAATTAAAAGGACTAACGTCAATTTACATCCACATTGATGCCCTTTTGAATGGCTGTTCAGGCCACGATCACACCAAATTAATTTTTTTGCGGTGACAGGAGCCTTTTTAAAGTGGTTTTCTTTTGGGATCAACTATTTTGTGCGTTGTTTAGGCACTCTGTGCATTTGAGTTCTAATCACCTCCTAAGCTTTGTGTTTTGATGGAGCACTCTGTGTGACCGCAGTAAGAAAAAGTCATTTCTGTGTAGAAAAAACACCTGATGTCACGCGCTCCAGCATGAAGACAGTGATAAAGTGTGATTGCCTAGCATCATAAAACATCAAAAATGTCAATTGAAAGAACTAACGTTAATTTAATACCCACATTGATGCCCTTTTGAATGCCTGTTCAGGCCACGATCACACCAAATTTATTTTTTTGCGGTGACAGGAGCTTTTTTAAAGTGGTTTTCTATTGGGGTCAACTATTTTGTGCATTGTTTAGGTATTCTGTGCATTTGCGTTATAATCACCTATGCCTTGTGTTTTGATGGAGCACTCTGTGTGACTGCAGTAAGAAAAAGTCATTTCTGTGTACAAAAAACACCTGATGTCATGCGCTCCAGCATGAAGACAGTGATAAAATGTGGTTGCTTAGCATCATAAAACATCAAAAATGTGAATTGAAAGAACTAACGTCAATTTACATCCACATTGATGCCCTTTTGAATGCCTGTTCAGGCCACGATCACACCTAATTCGTTTTTTTTGCAGCGACAGGGGCCTTTTTAAAGTAATTTTCTTTTGGGATCAACTATTTTGTGCTTTGTTTAGGCACTCTTCACATCTTGCATTCTAATCACCTCCTACGCCTTGTGTTTTGATGGAGCACTCTGTGTGACTGCAATAAGAAAAAGTAATCTCTGTCCAGAAAAAAACACCTGATATCACGCGCTCCAGCATGAAGACACTGATACAGTGTGTTTGCGTAGCATCACAAAACATCAAAAATGTGGATTGAAAGGACTAACGTTAATTTAACACCCACACTGATGGCTTTTGAATGGCTGTTCAGGCCACGATCACACCAAATTAGTTTTTTTCCGGTGACCGGAGCCTTAATAAAATAGTTTTCTATAACGCACAAATATTTTGTTCATTGTTTTTGCACTCCGCGCATCTTGCGTTCTAGCCACCTCTTACACCTTGTGTTTTGATGGAGAGCTCTGTGTGACTGCAGTAAGAAAAAGTAATTTCTGTCCAGAAAAAAACACCTGATGTCACGCGCTCCAGCATGAAGACAGTGATACAGTATGGGGGCCTAGCATCATAAAACATCAAAAATGTGAATCGAAAGGACTAACACCAATTTAACATCCACATTGATGCCCTTTTGAATGACTGTTCAGGCTCTGTGCAGAAAAAACACCTGACGACACGTGCTCCAGCATGAAGACCCTTTATACAGTGTGGTTGGCAAGCAAAATAAAAAGCGCAGTGCTCTGCTCTTTTGAAGAATCTTTTCTAAAGTCAAAACAAAACATGCATGAAAGTTTGTTCCACATCCAACACCAAAACCTTCATTACCATTTCATTTTATTTTGTTTCGATGCCATAATTGTCTGTTCTTAATTCATAATTTGTCTTCTTATAATTTTCTCTAGACACGTACCACATTGCAGAATGCCCTAATATGGAACTGGTTTGGGCGCGTATTATGCAAATTACTAACCCCTTGATTGTGGGTGCTCATTTAGAACACTGCAAATAAACTAACAGAAGAACAAGCTTAAGAACAAACTTATCTGCGTACCCATGTGTTGTGAAATAGGTGGAAAATTTTCATGAGAAGTTAATGTACGCCATTATTAGTTTTAATAATTTTGTTTTTGAATGTACTATCATACTTATCTATTAATGTCATACTTATCTAAAATTCACTTAAGTACAGAAGTGAAGTAAAACTACTTAGTTACAATCCACCACTGCATCTAGAAACCTGAATATCATGCAAACTTGTGATGTTCTATAACGATTTTATCAGCCATATATCAGCACATGTAGGTAACACTCATAGAAAATGCACACATCAGGTTTAAAGGTTGCTTTGCTTCAGGCTGGATACGTGCTTTCATGACACCTATAAAGCCTTGATCTGCTCCCTGAAGGAGGACGATACTGTTTACCATAAATCTGGTTTGCGCATAAAACATTTGAAAAGGCATGCATATCATTGTTTGGCCAAAGTTCAGATTTCACATTTGTCTTTGGATTAAATACCTCTTGGTTTTTGGAGATTAGTGAAAGGTCAGCTGTAAATGTCAGCTGTACTTTGTGTAATCTGGAGACGTTTGATTCAGTGTTATGCATTAGTCTACAATGTGTGCCAGTAAAATCTTCCTGGATGCTCAAAGTATTTTTTATGACTGGCACATTTGCACGGACCATTAGGTAATAAATATATATAATATATTTATAGTGATAAAAAAATGCAGCCTAGGCTCCTTGGAAATATGTTACTCAGGCAAATTTGCGAAATGTAAAATACAATTCTCCGGGTACGTTTTGATATCCGTTTCAGATGACAAATTCACTAGAGGGGCGCTGTCTACATTTTCATTCATTTTCTTTTCGGCTTAAGCCTGGTTTATACTTCTGCGTCAAGTGATCGGCGTAACCCACGGCACAAGCCTCGAGCGTAGCAGTGCATTTATACTTCTGCGCGCTGTTTCTGTTTCTCTGCAATACACTTCCGAAACGCTAGCTGGCAGTAGGTGTTTATGTTTCACTGTGTCGAGTTTTTTTGCTGGTGTTTTGTGTTTTCTGAACACTTCCTTAATGTACAAGTGGCTCAAATTCGCTCATTTTGAGGCGGGAACAGGCGGACGTGCAACAACTTTAATCATAAGGTAAACACAAAACAACAGTCTCCATCCGGAGCTCCTTCACGGGACTCCACACTTGTAAACACTCGCTGCATCGGGCGTGCGGCTCTCACCTCCGCCCACGCTCGTCAGCGCTACCAAGCCGACCAATCACAGAGCTTGCGCTACGCGTACGCGTTACATTTTTTGAGAGGTGCGCGTCAACGACGCCGGCAGCCACGGCGAGGGGCTATGCGTCCACGCGTAGGCTGCGCCTTAGCATACGCGTGCGTTTGACGCAGAAGTATAAATCGGCCTTTAGTCCCTTTATTAATCTGGGGTCGCCACAGCGGAATGAACCGCCAACTTATCCAGCATATGTTTTACAAAGCGGATGACCTTCTAGCTGCAACCCAGTACTAGGAAACATCCATACACACTCATACACACATACACCACGGCCAATTTAGTTTATTCAATTCACCTATAGTGCATGTGTTTGGACTGTGGGGGAAACCAAAGCAACCGGAGGAAACCCACGACAAAACGAGGAGAACATGCAAAGTCCACACAGAAATGCCAACTGACCTAGCCAGGACTCGAACCAGCCGCCTTCTTGTTGTGGGGCGACAGTGCTAACCACTGAGCCACCGTGTTGCCCCATAATATAATACAATATAATATGTTTTATAATATAATATATAATGATTTTACTTGCAAATATAACAACGACAAAATCTGCCAACTGCATGTGATTGTATTTTCTCTTTTCTGACATTTTTCTGTATTTTGACCTTTAAAAACCCTCTCAAGATTCAAACCTGAGTCTGCTGTTATGCACTCCCACAAATTAAGGTACAAAGGCTGTCACTGGGGTGCTACCTTTTCAAAAAGTACACGCTTATACCTAAAGCATCTTCATTGGTACATTAAGGGCCGACAGTTAGTACCTAATTAAATTCAGTTAACACCTGAAAAGAATAAATGTGTTAGAGATATATAATATAATATAAAATAATATAATATAATATAATATAATATAATATAATATAATATAATATAATATAATATATTTCCCAGAGATGGGTTGCGGATGGTAGGGCATCCGCTGCGTAAAACACATGCTGGATAAGTTGGCGGTTCATTCCGCTGTGGCGACCCCAGATTAATAAAGGGACTAAGTCGAAAAGAAAATGAATGAATGAATAATATAATATAGGCGCCGCAGTGGCGCAGTAGGTAGTGCTACCGCCTTACAGCAAGAAGGTCGCTGGTTCAAGCCTCGGCTGGGTCAGTTGGCGTTTCTGTGTGGAGTTTGCATGTTCTCCCTGCGTTCGCGTGGGTTTCCTCCGGGTGCTCCGGTTTCCCCCACAGTCCAAAGACATGTGGTACAGGTGAATTGGGTAGGCTAAAATTGTCCGTAGTGTATGAGTGTGTGGATATTTCCCAGAGATGGGTTGCGGCTGGAAGGGTATCCGCTGCGTAAGAACATGCTGGATAAGTTGGCGGTTCATTCCGCTGTGGCGACCCCGGATTAATAAAGGGACTAAGCCTAAAAGAAAATGAATGAATAATATAATATAATATAATATAATAAAATACAATACAATACAATACAATATAATATATTTCCCAGTGATCCAGGAAGGGCATCCGCTGCGTAAAACATATGCTGGATAAGTTATGCTAATAAACAGAAAAAAGCCCTGCGATGTGATGAAGGCATGGAGGCAGTGGTGTTCATATTTATGTAGAAAATAATAATTTTTGTAACATTTTATTCTTTAATTGTTTTCATATTTAAAGATATTTCTGTACATCCTGTGTGTATTAAGCAATGTGTAAGCGTTTGGACCTGCATAGGTGCATAACTAAAGTGCTCTGCTGGTTAATAACTCTGCCTATTTGAATTCCTCAAAATAGCAATGTGCCAACAATGCGCCTTAACACACCACATTTCAGACAAGCACACAAAGTCCACAAAGTGGCGCAAATGGATTTGCTATTTAAACAACGTGGCGCAAAATGTGAAAATTAGGGTTGCGCTGGCCTGAAAATAGCAACAAATCGCACCAAACACGCCTTGCGCCGGGTGAATGCTAGGGCTCTTTATGTGATCAGACTCCAGTGTTCTCAATCAGACATGTTCACTAAAGCTGAAAATGACTGATCAGTACATTTGAATCCAGAGCCCTTTTTTCCTCCGGGACGGCCGGTAAACTAATGGCCGGCCGATGACATTAACGGCGTGCAGTAATGAGCAGTGTATCGCAAAAACCATAAAGTAAATGTGTGTCTGGACGAGGTTCAGCCAAATGGAAATCAGGGGTTAAGTGAAGAATGCAGCAGCTCATTTCACAACGTGGGGAATTCATATTTCTTTATGTTCGCTGTGGGGATCCATTTTTTCATTAAATATTAATAAAGCTCTACTTTATCCTCTGCATGCATGTGTTCATCATGTACATATTTTAAAGGGAGAGCGTTTACAGTCATTATCTTGATGCTTTTCAACTTGAAAAGAAATTATTGGGGAAACAAAATAAACAGGGGGCTAATAATTCAGGGGGGCTAATAATTCTGACTTCAACTATATATATATATATATATATATATATATATATATATGAGCAATTCCAGCATTTATGGATGTGACATTTGCAGTAAAAAGTCAGGTCTCAAGAAAGTACATGTTTACATGATATTGAAGCAACTGTTTATATTTTCCAAAACAACTAACCACAGAGTTATAGGATCAGAAAAATATCTATCTGAAAACATTCATTCATTCATTCATTTTATTTTTTGGCTTAGTCCCTTTATTAATCCGGGATCGCCACAGCGGAATGAACCGCCAACTTATCCAGCACATGTTTTACGCAGCGGATGCCCTTCCAGCAGCAACCCATCTCTGGGATACATCCATACACACTCATTCACACTCATACACTACGGACAATTTAGCCTACCCAATTCACCTGTACCGCATGTCTTTGGACTGTGGGGGAAACCGGAGCACCTGGAGGAAACTGACCCAGCCGAAGCTCGAACCAGCGACCTTCTTGCTGTGAGGCGACAGCACTACCTAATCCACTGCGTCGCCATCTGTAAACATTTTTTATATTTTAAATAAGGAAAATAAAGGAGCGTTATGGATGTGACAAAAAAGTCTGCAAGTTTACAGTAATACAACATACTTTGTGGAAATTCTGTGAATTAAACTGCACAACCCAAAAGAAATAATGATAATCAAAAGGATAAGAGTCGGCTCACTATAGAACAAACATGATTGATTTTATTTTGTTTGACATTTTTGCATTTATGAGGAAAAAGCTTTGTTATGGATGTGACATCTCTCCGTTTTGGATGTGACAGATGTGAAATTGCCACTTGTGTGACTTTGGTAAATCAAATATAATAGTTTGAAAACATTGACAGATACATTTTTGAGTATTTCCAAAGTACTGTAAAATACTTCCTTACACAAAAAGTGTAGAAACGGTTTTGCTATTTTGGTGAAAATTTTATTTTTTTTCATGGCAAGGTTGACATTTGCATGGAATTGCTCATATATATGCAATTTATGTGCTGGTCAAATCAGATCAAAGTCAATTAAGTGAGTGATTTCAATCAAAATAATGCACTAAATTTAAAAATATAGCAAAACAAATCATTTATTATAAAGCAAAAATCATATTAAGTATCACAATGTATTGTTGAATAATAAATTTATGTTACATTAGTTTCGGCTTACTGACTGGTAATTTAGTAAGCCGAAACTAACTAGTTTCTCATACTATTTTGAATTAAATATTACTAAATAATATTATTAGGAATGATTAATAAATCCATCAATTCTATTATTTATGTATTTATTTATTTGTGTTCCGTCATCCGTGTTCATCGGGCACAGATTGATTTTTAGTTCATAATGACCTTGATTGTATTTATTACACAAATGTTCAATACCTTTTCAAATTGTACATTATTATCTGTTAAATAACAACCTCATACAACAAAATTTCCAAAATTACTGAGTTGATTAGGCTGAGACTGCATTTTTTGCTTAGTTTAATGGTTTGAATGAGTAAAATCAACATAATATTTAAGTTTTAAGTCAACTTTATGAGCAAAGGTTTTAGCCTACTAGGTTAAGTTGTAGTTTAGTACCATAGATTTTTAGTTTAGTTTTAGGTTAAAGTATTCTTTGCAAATTCTAAATAGTGAAATCATATTAGCAGCCAATGACTACCAAAGTACAACATTATTCACAGTTAGTTAAATAGTGCTAATGTCGTTTTGAAGTCATACTTACTGTAGGCCTACATCTGATTTCAGACCGAATATATTTAAAGTAGCATATAAGGACAATATAATATAGGCTAAGACAAGTTGTCACTGCTCAAAATTGAATGAATGTGTGAATATAAAACCAATTTTACCTCAATAGACTTTTACACTCCGTGTCATTTGTTGTTGATTCAGTACTGGTGCTAGGATATGCTAAAGGCTTTATATGAAGCAGCTGTGCTCATAATGCTTTTTTGTCACTCGCTGAGCTTTTGAACATCGAAGTGACTGCTGATTAAAATACAGACTGTAAAAAAACCGTCACAACATATATTATTTATCATTTAAAGACGTTGATATTTACTAAAGCCTCTCCTTCCATCTAGTGGTTAAACTTAAGTACAACAATGGCAGGTTCAACTTTGGACCTCTAGAGGGCGCTTTGAGGCTCACAAAGCGAGTCCTCTGTTGATTCTAATGTTAGATAAATAAATAAATAAATAAATAAATAAATAAATAAATAAATAAATAAATAAATAAATAAATAAATAAATAAATTACTATGATGTGAATTATAAAAAGCCTTACAAACGACAAGTCAAATAGAAATGTGAAATGGTATTTAAAAAAAGACAAGAAATAGTCAATAAAAAAGTCAATAAAAGTCAATAAAATGGGAGAAATACACGTTTTTAATGTGTTTTACTGATGCCAAAGTCCCTTTCATAATAATTTTCATTATTATTATTATTATTATTATGAATTATATTGTATTCACTAGACTTTGTTAGTATATTCTTAAACAATTATATTCTGTGTTTGTGTTGTACCTGTTTAACTTTTTATTATATCGGGCTATTGATTTATACATTAAATAAACATACATAGTAGCTACATGAAAGGCATTTTTTTTTATCATTCATACGAGAAAATTATTAGTTTAATAGGATTTCATAAAACCTGATTAAAATTAATATTTTATTTATTTATTTATGTATGTATTTATTTATTTATTTATTTATGCTAGAAAAATATATAGTTGCTTTTTCAAACAAATAAATAAAACATCCAAAGAAATAAATAAGAGTTTTTTTATGCTCCTATAATAGAAATAGACATTTAAACAATATTTGTACACAAAATATCAACCAAGGAAAAAGAAATCTGCAGTCCACGCCACAGGTCAGAAGCGTCATCGTCGCTACGTCATGTAAAAATACGGAAGTGATACTGTCGCGTCTCTACCGTCTCTACCTGAAATTGGATGGCAACACTGCTGTCATGAGCAAAAACGTCATTTATTTAGTTTAAAACTACTGAGAGTTGCCATTCAGTTGTAACCGTACCTGTAAATAAAAGCGCTATATTGTTATGAAGTGCTGCTCCTCTACGCTGAGTAATAGGAGCATTATTCAGTGTCTGAAGTTGATATCATGGATCAATATTCAGTGGTGAGAGTCATTGGTGAAGGATCTTTCGGTCGAGCTCTGCTGGTTCAGCCAATGAATGAAGAGAAACACTATGTTATGAAGGAAATACGACTGCCAAAGGTAACGAAATTAAATTGTAATGTGTAATGTGACCCTGGAGCTCAAAAGCAGTTCTGTTGCAAGAGCATATTTGTGGGAATAGCCAACAATTGAGGTAAAGTTGGTTTTATATTTACACATTCAAGCTTTCTCCTTATTATTTTAATTTCAGAAAAGCATTCTTTGCAAATACTAAATAGTGAAATCATATTAGCAGCCTATCAAAGTACAACATTGTTCAATTGAGGTAAAGTTGGTTTTATAGTCGCACATTCGTTCAATGACAACATGTGACATGCTCTCTATAGTGTTTACCATGATACTTTGAATATTCGGTATGAAATCAGATGTGAATATGACTTCAAAACAACAGCACCATTTATTTGACTGTGAACTTGTACTTTGGTAGTCGGTGGCTGCTTATATGATTCCACTATTTAGAATTTTGAATAATTTTTAATTAAGGAGAAAGTCTGAATGTGTGAATATAAAACCAACATTACCTCAATCATTGTTCACAGTCAAATAAATACTAACGTTGTTTTGAAGTCATACTTACGATTCGACAAGGCATGCACAGAAAGCAATTGGGATGTTTATTTTCTATAAATGCTCATGTTGTTCTGTGCATGTACTTGAGTTTTTAAAGGTACAGTTCATATATCTGACTGTTTGTATTAAAGAACAAATGGTATTGCAAATCATATATAAATATAAATATATACAGTTGAAGTCAGAATTATTAGCCCCCCTGAATTATTAGCCCCCTTGTTTATTTTTTCCCCAATTTCTGTTTAATGAAGAGAAGATTTTTTCAGCACATTTCTAAACATAATAGTTTTAATAACTCATGTCTAATAACTGATTTATTTTATCTTTGCCATGATGACAGTAAATAATATTTGACTAGATATTTTTCAAGACACTTCTATACAGCTTAAAGTGACATTTAAAGGCTTAACTAGGTTAATTAGGTTAACTAGGCAGGTTAGGGTAATTAGGCAAGTTATTGTATAATGATGGTTTGTTCTGTAGACTATCAAAAACAAAATTAGGGGCTAATTTTGAACTTAAAATGGTTCTTAAAAAACCTTTTTTCGGCTTTTATTCTAGCCGAAATAAAACAAATAAGACTTTCTCCAGAAGAAAAAATATTATCAGACATACTGTGAATATTTCCTTGCTCTGTTAAACATAATTTGGGAAATATTTAAAAAAAGAAAAAAAAATTAAAAGGGGGGGCTAATAATTCTGACGTCAACTGTATATCATAATTTACTCGAGTGCACAACTCAAATTCTGGCACCCCCCTTAATAGGTGCTGGCGCCCTCCTGGTGGGGCGCGCCCCACAGTTTGAAAACCCCTGCTCTAGAGGGTTGCGGGGGCCCTAAGCACCAGTTCGCTTATAGGGAGGGCCGGCTCTGATATGGAGTGATGGTTAGAAAGTGTCTGGTGCAAATGTGCAAACACTGGTCCAAGTGTCAGTTAAAGTGTCAGAGAGATGAAAGTGTGTGTTTTCTACAGGTGGTTTGTCAAGCCCACTCACCTGTGTGAGGCACACTAATAATTGCACAATGTTTTGAATAGGGCTGCAACAACTAATCGATAAAATCGTTAATTATTGTTAATGAAATTGGTGGTCAACAAATGGCTGCTCATGTGACGACAAGATACACAGCTGTTTGTGCAAGTGTACAGAACTGGTTTCGATTATTAGATTGGTTGCATGATTATTTTTTCGATTAATCACATAAAAACAAAACACTTTCAGACCACCTTGGAGGACAAGCGGCTCATCCTTCTTCCTGCAGCCGGTGTTGTGTCAAATTCAGTTATCCCTCAGTTATGCATTCCCGCTATGCAGACTGTATTTGTGTACAGAGCATGGCTGTGTAAATTTAGTAAATTCGCATCTGTGAATATGGAACTTTGTAAATATTATCAAAAGATTAACAATAATGCGTTGTTTTCCCCTATGGCACAAATTGTAGGGATGTTTTTTGGTTGTTCCTGACTATGCAGAATAAGTCTATGCAAGTCAGAGTGAATATATAAGACCAACTTTACTCAAATAAATAAACCTTACATCAATGGAAAGCTTATTTATTCAGCTCTCAGGTTACTGTATGTATAAAAACAACAACAAAAAAGACCTTTACGCTTTTGTGTTCCAGAGTTATGTTAAAGAAGTCCTCAGTGGATGATTTTGCTCTCATGCTTTTATTTTAGGCCGAATCTGGGATGAAGAAGAGCAGAAGTGAAGCTGTTCTTCTGTCCAGAATGAAGCATCCCAACATCGTGGCCTTCAGAGACTCGTTTGAAGGTTTGTTTGTCATGAGCATGACTGAATGCTGAAAATCAGAAGTAAACCAGGCTGTGTTCCTGTGTTTCTTCAGCTGACGGTCATCTGTACATCGTGATGGAGTTCTGCAGTGGTGGAGATCTAATGCAAAGGATACGACAGCAGAACCGACTGCTGTTCTCTGAGGAACAGGTAATCACAGTCATCCTGCTCTCAGATTTAGTCTTTTTTTTAATAATTTTTTAGTTATGGTGGGCATATTCCATATTTTTACATCCCAATGTTAATAGTTATGTTTATTAGTTTAGTTAGTTAGTTGGTTGGTAGTATTTTGGGTGAAGTATAGTGTTATTTTGGCATCGTTTTTGAATGTTCAAGAGTTCTGACATGAAGTTTTAATCCATCACTAGCAATCAGGATTTGGTTATTTCTAAGCAGTAAATTTGCTCTTGTATTTCTCTCTGTTGTAGATCCTGAAGTGGTTTGCACAGATGTGTTTAGGCACCAAACACATTCACGACAAGCGAGTACTGCACAGGGATTTAAAGTCAAAGGTACATGTCATTGGATGTCTGATAATCGCTTGCCTATTTTAAAACATTTTTACTATTTATTATGTTAATAATTAATAAAATAATAATATAAAAAATAAAAATAATTAAAACCCCATGTTTGCGTGGGTTTTCTCCGGGTGCTCCGGTTTCCCCCACAAGTCCAAAGACATGCGGTACAAGTGAATTGGGTAAGCTAAAAAATTGTCTCCCAGTTTCCCAGTGATGGGTTGCAGCTGGAAGCGCATCCGCTGCGTAAAACATATGCTGGATAAGTTGGCGGCTCATTCAGCTGTGGCGACCCCAGATTAATAGGGACTAAGCCGAAAAGAAAATGAATGAATAAATGAAAATTATGCAAAACAAAGGAAGCGAAAGTGTTTTGTGCAGTAAGCTTTCTTTTTTTGTCATATAAAAACAAAGCATTCTAACTTCACAAACCACAACAAGTTTTAAATGATTTATTTTGTAACCGTCATTAAATTGTTTTAAATATTCTTGGAAAAAACCTCAGACACATTTTCAATCTGAATGATTAATTTATTAAAAATAAAGTTGAAATGAAATAATAAATGCATACCATGACTCGAAGTTTTCTTTGATTACCGTTATTATTGTTGTTGTTGTTATTATTATTGTTGTTATTATTATTATTATTATTATTATTATTATTAAATAATAATAATATTTTAAAACAATAAAGCTGCCAATAGTAATAATAACAAAAATAATAATAATAATAATAATAATAATAACAACAACAATAATAATAATAATAATTGTTGTTGTTTTTTGGCAGCTTTATTTTATTTTATTTATTTATTTTAATATTTACTTTTAGATGATTATAATTACCCGGAACCTGATATCACAATGAAGAAATACAAATAAAAATGTATTACAAATACATTTATTTAAATTTTTTATTCATTTATTACATTTTTTAGTTGGGTATTTAGCTACAAAATGCAATTGAATGAATGAATAAATTAATAAAAAAATCATTGAATAAAATTTTATTTATTTATTTAATTTGTTATTTTTTTTGTTACAAAAATACAGTTGAATGAATAAAAAATAATAATAATTTAAATAAAATTAAAAAAAATAAATGTATTTAATTATTTGTTTGTTAGTTAGTAGTTTTAGTAGTATAACTAATAACAAGTTAGTAGTATAACATGGAAAAAATTATTGCTACACAACTAATACTATTTTTGTCTTAATATTTTTTATACTTAATCTACCTGGCACCTGTTTTAGGTTTTTCAACTTATATACAGTAGAATGACTTATTTTTTCCTTTGGACCTGTCAATCAAATATTTTCCCTTGAAGAGTCATGCTGGAAATTCTGGTGAATTATTAGCAGGTTATGAATAGCAACACTTTCCCTTTGGTTTCCACCGCAGAACATTTTCTTGACAGACAGCGGAACGGTGAAGGTGGGGGATTTCGGCTCCGCTTGCACTCTTAACAGGTAACCACTATTAATTACTTACTGCCTATTAATTTTGTCATTAGCATTAACAATCATAATAATACAGTCCTCATTTATGTGTTTATCCTCTTGTTGTTCCATGTTTACAATCCATTCATGTGAGTGTAACGTGATTTTTGATGTGTGTTATTTGTAAATGCATTTCTGCAGTGCAAAAGCATACGCTCAGACATATGTGGGCACTCCGTATTATGTTTCTCCAGAGATATGGGACAACAAACCTTACAACAATAAAAGGTACAACTTTCAGGATTATAGTTTGACACCATTTTTTCAGTTTAATGCATATTTAGACTGATATACATGTGTATGTTTATGTATTTTTATTGCAATAACAACAAAGAAATTGCAATGTATACAAAATGGACAAAAAATATAGTATAAACCATACAAAGATGACAATAAGGGAAATATGAATTAAATTTAAAGGGGGCCTATTATGCAAAAATCACTTTTATAAGGGGTTTAAACTGCGTTATGTGGCATCAGTGTGGGAATATAACCAGCTTCTAATGCTAAAAATGTATTGATTTTAGTCTGCAGAAACACTTTGATTGACATTCTCCCATTGTAGGTGTCATCAGAGGGGGAAAGCCCGGCCCACTAGTGACGATACGAAACGTTAGTCCTGTTTTGAATCTGCCACTATGCTGACACATAGGCATTTGTAGCTCCGCTCTCTATTTAAAAAAAAAAAGAGCACAATCTCATTTGAATTTAAAGGGACAGTCACCAAAACATCACAATTAGGATCAAAGCCTAAATGGGTCAGTTATAGAGTTATAAAACGTTATTTGTGTGGTATTTTGAGCTGAAACTTCACATGCTCTTTTGGCACATCAGAGATGTATTTTAAATCTTGTAAAAGGGGGCATAATCGGTCACCTTTAAAGTCGTTTAACAAGGGTATAGAAAAACAAGAAAAAAAAAAAACGAAGCAAATTAATATTATTGCCGAATATTAAACAAAGCACACATTTTATAAGTTTTACCTGCTTTCTTATTAATTAACGTTGAAATTGTATTTAAGGACAGTTTCATTTCTTGTTTAATAATCGTAAAAATGGGGTTTACATCAAGTATATTTATGTTCATGTAACTTTCCAACAAATGACATTGACAAAAGAGGTTTATGCATAAACTTGAAAACGATTTAACAAAACTAACATTCCCAAACAATTGAGCAACCGATTCAGAAGAAGCCTCATAGAGAGAGCAAAAAAACTGTATCAAACAGAGTTATTTAAAACAAAATATTTCTTTATTTTCTTAGCTTATTCAATTCTGGGGAGGGACCAAACATACTATATGACCATTTAATATCATCAAAAAGGTTGTTCCAATAAGATATAGTGGAGGGATTTGAGGTCTAAAGTTGGATTAGATTTTTCTAAAAGATTGGATTTTTTTTTTTTTTTTTTGGAAACACAGATCTAACAACAGTGGATTTTAAAGTACCCAATAAGCTATTATTAAAAAAAAACAACAACAACAACAACATACAAATCTCAGAAGAGATAGCCTTAAAAAACAATATTAAATTATTTTTCTTTTTATCTTAACAAAAAATCTGAGTAATTAAGCATATTGCTATTTTTGTCAAATTACTGGTTTATATAATGTATAAAGCTCCAGTTTACCCCATAGTCCAAAGACATGTGCTATAGGTGAATTGAATAAACTAAATTGGCCGTAGTGTATGTGTGTGCATGCGAGAGTGTATGGGTGTTTCCCAGTTCTGGGTTGCAGCCGGATAGGCATCTGCTGTGTAAAACATATGCTGGATAAGTTGGCGACCCGTGATAAATAAAGGGACTAAGCCGAAGGAAAATGAGTGAATGGATAATGTAGAAATATTATATAATGTATAAATATAATGATGACTGGTACTAATATCACTGCATTACTGAAGCAAATATATAAATAAAATAAAGATTTACTCTTATTTAGAATGTATGTGTATTACAGTGATGTATGGTCCCTGGGCTGTGTTTTGTATGAACTTTGCACCCTCCAACACCCGGTATGTTCCTCTAAAGATTTTGTTATAGTTACAGCGATCAAGAAGTCTGCATTCATTTGATCAAAAACACAGTAAAGTAAAACACAGTGTGAAATCATTATAATAAGCTGTTTATTATGCTCAATTGTTGTTGGCAGTGAATTATTAATAATGATTCTTATAATTATCAATGGGGCAACGCAGTGGCGCAGTAGGTAGTGCTGTTGCCTCACAGCAAGAACGTCGCTGGGTCGCAGGTTCGAACCTCGGCTGGGCTGGGTCAGTTGGCGTTTCTGTGTGGAGTTTGCATGTTCTCCCTGCGTTCGCGTGGGTTTCCTCCGGGTGCTCCGGTTTCCCCCACAGTCCAAAGACATGCAGTACAGGTGAATTGGGTAAGCTAAATTGTCCGTAGTGTATGAGTGTGAATGTGTGTGTGGAAGTTCCCAGAGATGGGTTGCGGCTGGAAGGGCATCCGCTGCGTAAAATCGTGCTGGATAAGTTGGCGGTTCATTCCGCTGTGGCGACCCCGCAAGGGACAAAGCCGACAAGAAAATGAATGAATGAATTTATAATTATCAATGTTGGTTAAAAAGATTTTCCTGCTTCATAGTTTTGTGGAAACTGCCACATTTTAGCATGCTTTGATCGAAATAAATTTCAAAATAAGAGCATTTTATGTATGATAAATACACAAGCTTTTTTAATGAATTAATTTTGAATAAAGCACAAATTAATATCAAGTTATATTTAAAAAATAATGTTTGTGTGTGTATTTAGGGACATTTTATATCTTGGAAATATTTAAGTCTCCCACTATACTTATTTTAAGACTGTCTCTGCCTCCTGAATCAAACATTTCCCGTAACCGTAACTCTACTTCTCACAGTGACGTCACTAGCTCCATTGAGTGCATGGTGTCTGAGATTGCATATTCAGGCCTGCAGTCAGACACTATTGTTCGGATGGTTGTTAAAAATCCCAGGATACCCTTCGAAAAAACAAATTAGGGGTATAACTTTGGGCCAAATTTGCCCACTTGCCTCTATTGATCATGACTTCCTAACCATCCACATATTATAATTGGCTTTATGACTCTGTCTTCTCTCCACCAATAAGCTGGTGTGTTTTGTGCGGACTGGTGCAAAATGGCTGCAGTCGCATCATCTGTTGAGGAGATTCTCCCCAAGATCTTTAAATACCCAGAAAAGTTTTATATAAATGTAAGTAATTATTATTATTATCCACATCAGTAATTGGCTAGACTAATTTCCTAAACTGCATTATGATTGGTCAGAATTAACGTGTGGGAAACTCACGTGCACAGCACATGGAAGTAAACAAAGAGCGGAGGAAAGTCAGCAGGCAGTATAGACCTCCTCGTAGCTCAACGTTTGTCCTCAATCTGCCATAATTACGGTAAAGTCTTAAAATCTTTTTCTCACCCCAGAATGCATGTCACAGCTGACTACGGGAGCTGGTTTAGTCCAAAACAGGCGAAGTACTAAGCACAACTGCAATTTGGTCGGTTCGAGGTCAGTTCACAAACAAACCGCTCTAGGGTTTGATTGAAAGCGTAGCTAGACCGCATCTTCCAGCAGGTCTCATTTGTTTGGTCCACACTCGAGTACGATGCCACTTTTACACCTGCCCAAATGAACCGCACCAAAAAGGCAAATGATCTCTGTTTGGTTTGACCCAAACTAAATGATGCAGCTGTGAAAGCATCCTTAAATGTAAATAATATTTCACATTATTACTGCTGTTGTATTTTTGATCAAATAAATCCAGTCTTGGTTAGGAGAATGCTTTCTTCACAACAGTAAAATAAAAACCCAAACATTTGACCAGTACATCAGTGTTGAAAGTTGTATTGCGTTGGGTTTTCAGGTTTAGTTTTACCACTGGTGTTTCTTTGCTCAGTTTCAGGCACGGAGCTGGAAGAGTCTGATCCTGAAGGTCTGTCGAGGGTCATACGCTCCTTTACCACGTCACTTCCCTTATGAGCTGCACTACCTCATCAAACACATGTTCAAGACCAACCCCAAAGACAGACCCTCCGTCCACACCATCCTGAGCTCCCACCGCGTGTCCCGACTGCTGCACAAACACCTCACCCCTGAGGTATTTCAAACACCTCCAAATAAGTGAGATTGCAGTCCAGTGCCTGGTTGCATGAAAGTTCTTAAGTAATGGAGTTCTTAAGGTATTTTAGTCCCTTAAAATTGTTAAGGGGATATGGTTACTAAGCACATTGCAACTACGGTTAAGGGAACACTTGAATCATTAAGGGGAAATACTTAATGGCAGCCTGACACTTAGGTTTTTGTTCATGCAATCCATGAACTTCAAACTCTCCGGCAGCTAGCTCTCTGCAACTCTCTCATGGTCGCTCGCTGAAGCTAAGCAGGGCTGCGCATGGTCAGTACCTGAAAGGGAGACCACATGGGAAAGCTAAGTTGCTGCCACAAGTGGTGTTAGTGAGGCCAGCAGGGGGCGCTCAACTTGCGGTCTGTGTGGGTCCTAACACCCCAGTATAGTGAAGGGGACTCTATACTGCTCAGTGAGCGCTGTCTTTCGGATGAGACGTTAAACCAAGGTCCTGACTCTCTGTGGTCGTTAAATATCCCACGATGTCCCTTGAGAAAGAGTAGGAGTTTAACCTCGGCATCCTGGCCAAATTTGCCCACTGGCCTCTGTCCATCATGGCCTCCTCACAATCCCCATATCATAATTGGCTTCATCACTCTGTCTCCTCTCCACCAATCAGCTGGTGTGTGGTGTGCGGTCTGGCGCAACATGGCTGCCATCGCGTCATCCAGGTGGATGCTGCACATGTGGATGAGGAGATTCCCCCCAATGTGTAAAGCGCTTTGAGTATCCAGAATAGTGCTATATAAATGTAAGGAATTATTAAGGGATTTCTTAGCTGAAGGACTTTCATGCAGCCGAGTCCAGCTCTTAAGGGGCACCAGACGCAGCTTGATGCGTAATTGGATGCTTGCACATTTTGAGTTACTCGCTTTATTTGTGCATCAAATTCACTTCACAATAGATGCAGATTCATGTCATGGGAGGGGTGTCTGTCTGCCTGGTGACTCCAAGGTTTTCGGCTAAATTATTATTATTTAGGTGCTAAAAACTATTTGTTTGGCGCAGTGTCTGGGTTCATCAGATCTTTTAGAAGCTGCATCTGGCTGATGAATGCTTTTAGAGGTACTTCTGACTGAGCAGGTTCCAGTTTGATGGCCTGTTTTTTTGTATTGAAAGGAGGGTTTTTCTTAAGGACAATACTGGCGCTACTTCATAATAACACCACTACTAAAGCAAGCACATGATTGGTTAACCCAGTGCGAATGTCCGCAGAAGTTTCGATTTTTCAACTTGATTTTTGCAAATGAAGCACATCAAAGTCCCGAAATGTTCAATTCACACCATGTCATTCACTCAAATCTTCTGCTGTTATGCTTCTCCTGCCCCCAGCATAACAAATATTAAAGGTTTGGAAATTAAAATTGTTGACACACATAAATATCTAGGGGTCATTATTGACAATATGTTGACATTTCAACCTAACACCCAGGCTGTCTGTAAAATGTTCAACAAAGACTGTTCTTCCTAAGGAAACTTAGATCGTTTCAGGTTTGCACCTCTATGATGACACTGTTTTATAAGCAATTTATTGAATCTGTTTTATCTTTCTGTATTGTAGCTTGGTACGGTAATCTAAGTGTGTCAAATAAGAACAGGTTGAGTAGCCTGGTGAAGGTGACAGGCAAGATCGTCAGTCTTAACCAAACTGGTCCAAAGGTAATTTACCATAATTGTGTTTTAAAGAGAGCTCAGGGTATAATATGTATCCCGGATCACCCATTGTACCCTGTGTTTCAGCTGCTGCCTTCTGGACGTCGTTTGAGAGTTCCTATTTGCAGGACAAATAGAACTAGAAATTCTTTCATAATGGTGGCCATTAGGTCATTAAATGAGGCCAGGGGGGAGGGAGATGCACTTACAAAATGATGTATTGTATGTTGTGTGGTTATATATATATATATATATATATATATATATATTTTTTTTTTTTTTTTTTTTAATGTGTACATGGAACTTTGCCTGTGTTACGGCACCTTGCTGCAATTTTAGTTTCCCAAACGGGATAATAAAGTTGAGTCTGAGTTGCCATTCGCTCGAATAGTGCCTCAGGATGTCTAATCATCTTTTTGTACTGACTTAACATGTAAATCCCTCACACTTCATCCGCGTCTGGTATGAACGCACTATTAGAATGAAAGACATAGTCAAATATGTAAGATATATCCTAAACATAACTTGAAATTACATGAGAAAAATTGTGAGGTGATGACGGCTGTACTCTCAGCATACCAGTCAACATTGGGATATGCAAATAAGAGATACCCCCAACCCCACCCCTAAAAAAGACCCAAATACCAAGATTGTGCACTTTCGCTCCGCTTCAAATTGTGTGTACAGAATCTGTTTGTGAAACAGTGCCTAATTATCAATAATGGAGCGCATCTGACAGTCATGCACCTCTACATGAACTGGAAAGGAAGGGAATCCCGTTGTTTTTCTATTTATTTCAATGTGTTTTTACATGCCTGAATAAAATGAAAGCACAGAACAGATTCACATTTAAGAGCAAGGGGCGTCCCCTGGTGGTTCGGCGGTATGGGTTGGGAGGATCTGCTCTTTGATGTTTATTGCCACCCTTTATAGAAATCTTTAAAAGACAGGAGAAATATGGGAAATTACCTTTAGGGGATAATAGCAGGATAGAATTGTAAATTACGAGAGAATCCAGGGAAAAACGAAAGGGTTGACTGGTGTAACTCCGCTGTCTAAAACTTCACTCATTCCTTTTTGGCTTAGTCCCTTTATTAATTAGTGGTCGCCACAGTGGTATGAACTTATCCAGCATATCTTTTACGCAGTGGATGCCCTTCCAGCCGCAACCCAACACTGGGAAACTGTCTAAAACATATGCCAGAGTAATTGCCAATTCATTCTGTTGTGGTGACCCCTCAGAGCAGGGAATAAGCAGAAAGAAAGTGAGTAAATGAGATTAAAAATACAATTAAAATAATTAACATTTGTCATTACAACGTCTCATTATTATTTATTCTTCTAAGCAAACATTAAAAAACAAATCATCACACGTTTTTACCCTGATATACAGAAGACACTTTGTAATATGTTATTCAGTCTTACAATAGTTTATACACTGATAAAGTAAAAATCTGGATTTATGAGCTCTTTTTCTTTATCATTGGTGTTCCTGTTTTAAGTGCCGTTGACCTTTTTATTACTGCTATAATTATAACATTCTCATTCATTTTGTGGACAGAATCAGGAACTGCTTCAAGAACGAACACGGCACTGGAGGAGAGAGGAAGGAGAGAAAGTGGCCATGTTTTTAGGACAGAAGAGCTTACTGAACTCCTCCACTGCTGAAGGTACACGTTTGCTTAAAGCTCTCCTAATTTTATTTCAAACTTAGCCTGTAGTCAATCAGCCTGTTTTATTGATGTGTTCAGGAGCATTTCAAGCAGGACAGTCCCTCAGTAAAAACAGCAGTGATGAACCAGCGTCCCGTAAGAAGTGGGCAGTCGGAGTATGTAAGACTGTGCTGGGGGTCCTAGAAAATGCTGACATCATTTCCACTGGTAGCACGGCAACTGCAGAGCGGGCTGACCTTATTTCTGGTACAGTAACTCAGGGACTTACTAAGATTTTTAAAAATGTGTCTGCGTGAGAGGACGTGTCTTTCTGCACCAGCAGGTGGCAGGATCTGTTTTCCCAATCCGCAAAGGGAAGTCAGAAGTTGAAATGGACATTCACCACAGAGGGATTTGCTCTTGCAAATATGTCTTAATCTAATAATCATATCGTTTGCAAATATTTGAGAAATGTAGCGAAATTACAGCCGGCTTCTTTGTCTTCCTTTTTGAATTGAATTGTTTACTTGGGTACGTCGCTTCAGTTTTTGATCTTGCGCTCTGATTCGTTGCTGAATGATTGGTAGATTTGCATTTATTTATTAATTTTTTTGCTTAATACTCTATTTTTTGTTTGCAAAACTGTCTTTTATTTTCCAAGCAGTGGTGTAGTCGGGGCTATACGCACGTATACTCAGTATGTCTACTTTTTTCCATGAGCTGTTTGGGTATTACGACTTCTGAGGATCAATAACTGCGTATACCCTCGGTATACTCACTTGTTTTTCTGATTAGACTTCCCTAATTTACGTGTATTCGCGTCCCCTTTAACTGTATACCAAATGTTTTTTTTTTTTTTTACTTGCATCTTATTTGTTGCAATCAGTGGATTTTTGTTTAATTTGTGGCATTCCCCGCCCCCTGACGACCGCAGCAGCTGTGAGAAAATTTCGGGAGTTTTTCGATAACGACGACAAGTCAACTAAATGTCTCGCTGAAACACTGGGGTAAAATTATTTTTAAAAAAAGCATGGGCATCGCTTTAGCCCCCTATATTTCTATTCAGTCCCTCGAAATGTTTTGCGATTTCCTCATGAACTGTACACTACTAAATGATCACCTTAGTCGCCTTTAAATTTGATATGAAATTGCGGCAGACTTCCGCTCCTCCGTTTTCAACTCGTTTTTCGTTTAATCAGGAAACCACAGCTTTGCAGAGTGAGAGCAGAAGGTGTGTTTATCTATAGATTGTTATAATATCTGCATATTCGCAGTTCTTGCTATAGAAACACTTGTATCACATGTACCAATCGGGTTTCCCCATCTACTGTTTCCTTGGCGCTTCCCTCGTCATCACAGCTGTTTCCTCCAGCGAAAATGCAACTCTTAACGAACATTTATCAATTAACTATGATTATAAAACACATTACAGCGCATGTGGCATTATATATATCATACATTCATGCACAGGATTAAACACAGTGACAGAACCACTCAGTGAATGTACTCATTTTAACTGCATATCAGAGTGAAACGTGTTGTATCTTGTTAAAAATTATTTCCTATTATGACTTATATTATGATAGTGAAATATGTAAATTAGCCTGTACATTTTTTAATATGTTTATATTTATGCCATTTTAAATTATAAAAGTGACAGTTCTATTTAAAACATGGAAAAATACTCGAGTATAAGTTAGTATTTGAGTTTTTGAAGAAAAAAACTTTATTTTCCTGATTTAAAAAAAATAATAATAAAAAAAAAAAAATATATATATATATATATATATTGTTATATTAATTATAGGCTCATTTTACAAGTCCCTTTACAGTTAAACAGTTGGCTTTTACCACAGCTTAATATACTCAGCCAATCTCCGGGTCTGCTGGGGGCACTATTAGCTAAGCATAAATCATTGAATAGGATTAGGCTATTAGCATAGTTCATTCAAAAAAAGTAAAATTGTCATCCTTTACTCAACCTTTACTTGTTCCGAACCGGTTTGTCTTTTTTTAATTTTGTTTAACACAAAAGAAGATATTTTGAAGAAAGCTGGAAACCTGTAATCATTAACTTCCATAGTATTTGTTTTTTCTTTCAATAGTTACAGGTAACTTATGTTAAATAATATATATATATATATATATATATATATATATATATATATATATATATATATATATATATATATATATATATATATATATATATATATATATATATATATATATAGTTTCGTCGTTTCTTTGCCTACTTTTAATATTTGGGTTGGGTGGGTAATAGTACACCCCTTTTTTTTTTAGGACTACACCACTGTTTGCAAGTATATATGGCCCTAGATTGACTCCATAGATGATCTTTTTCTTCTTTATGGTATGCACAAGGTGTTCATTTCTCCTCAAAAAATACCTGAAATACTGATTCATCTGACCACAGAACACTGTACACTGTGTTATGGTGTATCCCAGATGCCACAGAGCTCAGAGAAGTCAACGTCGCTTCTGGACACTGTTAACATCCTTTTGGCACAGTACAGTTTTCACTGGAATTTGTCTGATTGCGTGAGACTAATAGAAGATCAAAACGTGAGCTCTCTGTACAGAAATGTTAAATATGGAGCAATCACTCACTTATCGATGTCTGTTCATGTTGTTTTATCCTGCCCCTTTTCATAGCGTCATACGACAGAATTTTGCATACTGAAACTCTAGTGTGATGGCGGCTTTATTCTGCAAAATGAAAAATACACATTAAAAAATAAATAAATACAATTACTCTGCAACTCTGAATTGATTTATGCAGAACTGCTGGATATTCATTCATTCATTTTCTTTTCGGCTTAGTCGCTTTATTAATCTGGGGTCGCCACAGAGGAATGAACCTCTAACTTATACAGCATGTGTTTTACGCAGTGGGTGCCCTTCCAGCCGCAACCCATCACTTGGGAATCATCCACAATCATTCTCACACACACTCATACACTACGGTTAATTTTAGCCTACCCCATTCACCTGTACCACATGTCTTTGGACTGTGGGGGAAACCGGAGCACCCAGAGGAAACCCAGCGCACACGGGGAGAACATGCAAACTCCACACAGAAATGCCAACTGACCCAGCCGAGGCTCGAACCAGCGACCTTCTTGCTGTGAGGCGAACGTGCTACCCACTGCGTCACCGCGTCAAATATATTTACAGTATTTAAGGCAAGTATATTATATCAGTAATTAAATGACACTCTGCTTGTGTTTCAGACACTGAGTGTGTGGAGGCGCAGGAGAGACGAGTGAGGAAACAGTGGGACAGAGATCCACCGCAGAGACTCCTGAGTGTCCTGGAGAAAGCACAGCTCAACTTTGGCTTCGAAACGTACACGATACACAGAGACGGTCAGTCTGAACACACACTTCATGACATTAATAACTACAGATAACAATTGCGTGGAAAAAGACACTTAAGGCCCGTGCACACTGGGATTCTTTTTGCTTGTGCTTTTCGCCGATGTTGACAAAACAAAAGGCGTCGATGTGATCGTGCAAACCGATGCACAAAGTAGCAGGCTTAAAGGGGCCCTATTATGCCTCTTTTATCAAGATCTAAATTAAGTTTCTGATGTGCCAAGAGTGTGTATGTGAAGTTTCAGCTCAAACTACCACTCAAATAATGTTTTATAACTCTTTGAAACTGACCCTTCTAGGCTTTGATCCATATTGTGCTGTTTTGGTGACTGTCGCCTTAAATTCATATGAGATTGTGCTTTCATGCGAGTCACCTAACGTGATTTTGTCTAGGACAGTGTTTCTTAGCCACATTCCTAGAGAACCACCAACACTGCATGTTTTGGATGTCTCCTTTGTCTGTAACACCCATTACAGGTCTTTCATGCTGCGTCCCAATCCGCATACTATCCGTCCTAAATAGTATGTGAAAGTAGAATTAGTATGTCCCAAATCGTAGTATGTTGAAAAGAGTATGCCAAAAACTCCCGGATGGTTTACTATTTCTGGTCAAAATTTTAAGTGTAGAAGCGTCCATACTCTAACCGCTGATATGGCCCACAGTACATTGCGCGTTGGACGTGAATTCGATTAGAACTACAAAACGCGGGTGAAAAGTGTAAACAAACTACAAACATGATGGACGCGCGAGACCAACAGTCAAGTAGAGAGGCTTCGGTAAAGATGTTTGTATGACTGTTAATTAATATCTAGCCCACTGGAGAATATTTAAATACCGCTGTCTGTGTTATATTTCATCTGCAACAACAATACTGAACTTATATAAAGACGTGTTTAGACATTACCGTCTGAATGCAGAATTATCCAAAGACCTGAGGAGATTTCTCTGCATGAAAGACTCGTGAATAGGAGATTATCCTGCTGCTGCTTCTCCAATAAGGTAGGAAATTAAATATGACAGAAAGGTGGATGATTGACAGGGCTCTAACTAAGCAACACAACGATCTGTGAAACGAGGAAGTATTATGTCCCAAAGC
>LR812533.1:5265021-5272521 GCA_903798195.1 Danio kyathit
ATATATATATATATATATATATATATATACATATATATATACATATATACATATATATATACATATATATATATATATACATATATATATATATATATACATATATATATATATATATATATATATATATATATATATATATACATGTATATATATATATATATATATATATATATATATATATATATATATATATATATATATATATACATGTATATATATATATATATATATATATATGTATATATATATATATATATATATATATATATATATATATATATATATATATATATATATATATATATATATATATATATAAATATATATACGGCAACCCAGTGGCGCAGTAGGTAGTGCTGTTGCCTCACAGCAAGAACGTCGCTGGGTCGCAGGTTCGAACCTCGGCTGGGCTGGGTCAGTTGGCGTTTCTGTGTGGAGTTTGCATGTTCTCCCTGGGTTCGCGTGGGTTTCCTCCGGGTGCTCCGGTTTCCCCCACAGTCCAAAGACATGCAGTACAGGTGAATTGGGTAAGCTAAATTGTCCATAGTGTATGAGTGTGAATGTGTGTGTGGAAGTTCCCAGAGATGGGTTGCGGCTGGAAGGGCATCCGCTGCGTAAAATCGTGCTGGATAAGTTGGCGGTTCATTCCGCTGTGGCGACCCCGCAAGGGACAAAGCCGACAAGAAAATGAATGAATGAATGAAATATATATACACATATATATATATATACACATATATATACACATATATATATATATACACAGATGATGACAAAATGATTAGCCATCCTGTGAATTTTATATTTAATAAAAAAAAAATTATTTTAATTTGTTATCATATTTTAAATGATTAAGAACTTCTTGCTGACTTATGGGTTAAATCTATTATTTTGAATTGTAAAGAAACAAAAGTCACAATTAGTATTTTGATTTGGCACTGTAATCTTTAATAGAGTGTTTTATTATGTCATCAACATGTAAAAACATCACTTGTTTAATCTCTTTCCCATCTTTGAGCAACAACAACAATATATATGATGGTGACTGTTAAGAAAGTGTGTCTCTTTTTCTCGCCACTAGGTGGAACACAGAATATACAGATAAACGCTGTTTGCAGGGAAGTTCAGGTGCTTGTAAAATAGATCAAATCTTCAGTGTGGAAATAACCACAGCCTACAACCTCATCAAGAGATGCTGCAATGTTCAGATTTATCATCCTCAGATCTTCAAAAGAAACTCTTTCAATTACTGACAAGTTCTGACAATACACGTTCACTTACATTTTTCACACATATACATTTCTAACAGTAGTTGTGTGTGTAATAACCATGACACAGGTTGCTATTCTATAAATAAAACAAAACATATATTTAGCTTTAGAGGTCAGTGTGTTAATATATTGTTTGATTAGTGTTGGTTTTATTTTTGGTTAGATTTGTGGATGGATAGATGGATGGGCAGGAGCATGGACGGATAGATAGATAGATAGATAGATAGATAGATAGATAGATAGATAGATAGATAGATAGATAGATAGATAGATAGATAGATAGATAGATGGATGGATGGATGGATGGATGGATGGATGGATGGATGGATGGATGGATGGATGGATGGATGGATGGTCAGCACAGATAGATAGATAGATAGATAGATAGATAGATAGATAGATAGATAGATAGATAGATAGATAGATAGATAGATAGAGTCAGCGAAGATAGATAGATAGATAGATAGATAGATAGATAGATAGATAGATAGATAGATAGATAGATAGATAGATAGATAGATAGATAGATAGAGATAGTCAGCATAGATAGATAGATAGATAGATAGATAGATAGATAGATAGATAGATAGATAGATAGATAGATAGATATAGTCAGCGAAGATAGATAGATAGATAGATAGATAGATAGATAGATAGATAGATAGATAGATAGATAGACAGACAGATATATAGACAGACAGACAGACAGACAGATAGATAGATAGATAGATAGATAGATAGATAGATAGATAGATAGATAGATAGATAGATAGATAGATAGATAGATAGATAGATAGATAGATAGATAGATAGATAGATAGATAGATAGATAGATAGATAGATAGATAGATAGATAGATAGATAGATGGATGGATGGATGGATGGATGGATGGATGGATGGACAGAAAGATGAATGGGTAGACAGAAGGATCGATAGATAGATAGACAGAAGGATAGGTAGATAGATAAAGTGGCATTTTATTGTGGCCAGCCTAAGGCGCACCTGTGCAATAATCATGTTGTTTAACCACAGCATTTAACAGAGATTTAGACTTTTTTTTTTTTATTTGACAGGCACTATATGAGAGGCCTTCTGTGTTCATAGCAAATGTTTTAGATCGTTGAGTTCAGCTCATGAAAAATGGGAGGAAAAACAAGTGTTGTGTTTATATTTTTGTTGAGTCTTGATGGATTGATTGATGGAAAGGTAGGAAGATAGATATTTTGTCTCATATGCAGTGATGTAGTACAAATCCATTTTTTCTCTATACCACATTGCTCCGCTGCAGTTCCCATCTATTAAGTTGAATAGATGGATGGATGGATGCTTAACTAGGTAAGTTAGGGCAGGGGTGTCCAAACTCAGTCCTGGAGGGCCGGTGTCCTGCTGATGTTAGCTCCAACTTGCTTCAACACACCTGCCATGAAGTTTCTAGTATATCTAGTAATAGCTGGTTCAGGTGTGTTTGATTAAGGTTGGAGCTAAACTCTCCAGGACACCGGCCCTCCAGGACTGAGTTTGAACACCCCTGAGATAGGGTAATTAAGCAAGTCAGTGACTACGTTTACATGGACACCAATAATTCGATTTTAATGCGATTAAGACAATACTCTGATTAAGAGTCTACCACGTAAACAGCGATTTTTGATTGATTTAATCAGATTAAGGTCATAATCGAACTAAAGAGAAATCGAATTAAGACATGTGGAGTATGCCGATCTTAGTCGCATTATTGAAGTGCAGTACAGGCATGTAAACACCTTAATCGAATTATTACCGTCATGTAGGACTTTAAGCCGATTTTTGCGACAGGGTAGTCCACACACACACACACACACACACACACACACGGCTGATTGACACTTTTTGCACCTACCAAGTCAGTGCAGACCACAGACACCTGCATCGTGAAATGCGGAGGTTTTTTTTTCTTCCATTCAGCATGCGGTATGAACTTCCATTAAAACAACTCTTCCAGCAGTTTATAGTTGCATCCAATATCTCGTTTGTCACGGGGGGCTTGCATGAAATGTTCGTGAATGAAAGTGAAAGTGCCAAACTGCAGTTAAAGTCGACAAATTAAAAATGAACACCCGAAATTACATGAAACTTTTTTTTTTTTTTTTTTTTTTTGTATTTGCTGAACATTTTTAGTCAAATGCATAACAAATCTTACAATAAGATATTCACATTTTAGCATAACATTTGTAAACAAAGTAACAAAAAGAAAAGAGAAGAGAAAGAAGAAAAAAAACAAATAAAAAACAAGAGCGGGTATACATAACAGTTTACCATAGAGAGGAGGAGTTTAGCTTTTGAAGTATATTCACAGTTATGGTAGCTTTGCGACTTGAAAGTCCTTTAAGAGTTTCAAAATAAATTTTTAAATCAGCTTTGAAATGAAAGATGTTAGGCTTCCTCTCAGACCATTTACACTTGTGTATATGAAACTTGCCTAATACTATGACCACTCAATATATTAAATAGACATTCAACATCAAACCAGAAATATTTAACATACATACAATCAAAAAACAAATGCAAAACAGTCTCAACATCCATTCCGCAAAAAACACACGATTCAGAAGGATCAATTTTATACCTCTTAAGAAACTGGTTGGTTGGATATATTTTATGTATAATTTTAAAGTAAATTTCGCTGGGAAACGCGTTTCCCTGCCCACCTCTTGATCTTTAATTATTATTATTACTATTACCATTCTTATCACTATTATTATCATTATATTATTATTAATAATTCATCATATTGGTAGTTAAATTCTCCTTTTTAATATTATTCTTTACTTTTGGGTTTATCATTTGTATATTATTATTATTATTATAGTAACGTTTCTTTTCTCATTTTCATTATTCGGTTTGGAGCACCTCATTTTTTCTACATTTATTTATTTATTTATTTATTTGTTTATTTTTTTCTCCACTTTTCCCTCTCCTTTCCTGTTTTTTTTTCTTTCTCCCATCTACTCATTATTATTATTATTATTATTATTATTATTATTATTATTATTTATTATAATTTTTCGTCCTCTTCCTGATTTCCCAATCTCCCCTCACCTCCTCAATATTATCATTAATATTATTACTTTTACTATTATTATTGCTTTTCTGACCTGTCCTCCCGTTTTCTCCTCATTATCATTATTACAAGTATTTCTACCCAGGTCATTATTCAGGTTGCTGTAGTTGTAGTAGTAGTAGTAGTAGTAGTCATTGTGGAAGTAACGATTGTATTTGTAGTTGGGTGTTAAGGTAGTAGTAGAGTAGTTTCTGTAGTAGTAGATGTCGTTGGAATAGTGGTACCAGAAGTTGTAAAGGTGTTGAAGTAGTAGTTGTAGTAGTCGGTATAGTAACATCAGTAGTAGTAGATGTTGTTGATGTAGATATTGTGGTAGTAGTGATTACTGTAGTAGTAGGAGACGTTGTTGTAGTTGTATCAGAAGTAGTAGATGTTGTTGATGTAGATGTTGTCGTAGCAGTGATTGCTTTAGTAGTATCAGTAGTAGACGTTGTTGTAGTAGTATCAGTTGTAGAAGATGTTGTTGTAGTAGTATCAGTTGTAGAAGATGTTGTAGTAGTATCAGTTGTAGAAGATGTTGTAGTAGTATCAGTAGTAGACGTTGTTGTAGTAGTATCAGTTGTAGTAGATGTTGTAGTAATATCAGTAGTAGTAGACACTAGTAGTAGTGGTAGTGGTTGTGGCTGTAGTAGTAGCAGCAGCTGCAGTAGTAGTCATAATATCAGTAACTTTCTGTAGTAGTAGTTGGTGTAGTGGTGATTTATTTTTTATTTTTTATTATTATTATTATTGCTGTCAGTTATTACTATCGTCCTTTCTTTTTTCTGTCATTTTTACTATCATACATTACGAGCATTGTTGCCCCACCTTACCACTGACTGTTGTCTTTCTGTTTACTTATATCTACGATATTTGCTTCATTTATTGATTGACCACTATATATGTACCCTGATTTGTCCACCATGTTACCTTTACATATACACACACACACACACACACACACACACACACACACACACACACACACACACACACTGTATTATTGCTGCTTTTTGTTTTTGTTGTTTTTTTTTTGTTGTTTGTTGTTGTTGTTTTTCAATTTCTTTGTATTTGTATGATCCCAATTTGTGTACCATTATGCATATTCTAATAAAAAAAAAAAAAAAAAAAAAAAAGTAAATTTCGCTGACTTTATTAGTGACACAATATTTGTTGTTATAAGTCCAGATCAAGCTCCAATTGATATTTTCAAATTGGTTATTCCAAAAGTACTTATGTCTAAAAGTTGCAGGACAATGAATCAAACTTCTAAGAAATGTATTATTACATTTTCTATCTTTGATATCAATACCATCTAATAAAATCTCATTTTTAACTGTTAGTTTATTTGGTTCACTGTAACCCTGCAAAAGCCTCGCCAGGCCTGCTGGTACTGCACCAATTACAATACTATAATCTCGTGGAGGCACTGGAAAACTAAACTTCTCTAAAAATTCAGTATGTCAGTAAATATCCTTTATCGTTTAATAATTGTGAGACCAATAGAATATCTTTTTTAAGCCACTTATCAAAGAAAATTGATTTGTTCTTATATCTGACTGTTTTATTATTCCAAATTATTTGTTTATGGGGAGAAAAATTGTGTTTGTATAGAAAAATCCAACATAAAAGAACCTGCCTATGAAAATTAGATAACTGAATGGGGAGTTTACTAATCTCAAAGTCACACTTTAAAAGAAACTCTATACCACCGACTTTTTCAAACATAAAATTACATGAAACTCCGAAGGAAATGCGCATAGCGCGGTGACGCAATGATATTAATCGAATTATGTGCTGTAACATGTAAAACGGGATCATGAAAGTAACACTCAAAAAGCAACTCATGTAAACACCTTTATCATATTATTGTCTTAATTGGATTAAAGCAAATAATTCGATTACTGATGTCCATGTAAACGTAGTCACTGTATAAAGATGGTTTTGTTCTGTAGACAATACAAAAAATTGCTAATAATTTTGACCTTAAAATTGTTTTTAAAAAAATTAAAACTGCTTTTATTCTAATTGAAATAAAACAAATAAGACTTTCTCCAGAAGAAAAAATATTATAGGAAATGCTGTGAAAAATTCCTTGCTCTGTTAAACATCATTTGGGAAATATATGTATATATACATTTGAAGTCAGAATTATTAGCCCTCCTTTGAATTTATTTTTCTGTTTTTAATATTTCTCAAATGATGTTTAACAGAGCAAGGAAATTTTCACAGTATGTCTGATAATATTTTTTCTTTCTAAAAAAGTCTTATTTGTTTTATTTCAGCTAGAATAAAAGCAGTTTTTAATTTTTAAGAAACATTTTATAGGGGCTAATAATACTGACTTCAACTATAGATAGATAGATAGATAGATAGATAGATAGATAGATAGATAGATAGATAGACAGATAGACAGATAGATAGATAGATAGATAGATAGATAGATAGATAGATAGATAGATAGATAGATAGATAGATATTAAGAAGGATAGATAGAAAAATAGATAAATAGATGGATGGATGGATAGACAGACAGACAGACAGATGGACGGACGAACGGACATAGATAAATAAATGGATGGATGGATGGATGGAGAAGTACAGAATATATAGATAGATAGACATAGATAGAAGGATAAATAGACAGAAGGATAGATAGATTGAAGAATAGATATACAGAAGGATAGTTTTATGGATGGATGGATGGATGGATGGACAGACGGATGGCTGGACAGATGGACGGATGGACATAGATAGATAGATAGATAGATAGATAGATAGATAGATAGATAGATAGATAGATAGATAGATAGATAGATAGATAGATAGATAGATAGATAGATAGATAGATAGATAGATAGATAGATATCACAGGAGGGCGAATAATATTTTAACGGTATATGATTTGACCCACACAATGTATTTTTGGCAAACATATACCTGTACAACATGTTTACATGTATCACATATACAGTAAGCACTGATATTATATGTGGAAATATTGTTCTCAAATCCTGCCGTTTGAAAACTAAAACCTGTTCAAACCTGCGTCTACAGGTAAAACGTGGTTGAATATTTCCGACTAAGGGCTCTCATGAAAGGAATGCTGCCACACTCCTGCCAAGGCTCCAGTCAGTTTGCTGTTCTGC
>LR812533.1:5277521-5331074 GCA_903798195.1 Danio kyathit
AATGTGGAGGAAAAATATTTGTTGACAGCGCTTTACCAAAAGAGAGAGGGGGGAAAACATTAACCGATGGATCGTTGGTAATATTTCCGGAAGATGACCATGTTGCATTTAGCAAAATTAATTACGCCTCCTCCTGAAGTGACGTACGCATACCTGTCAACCCTCCCGTTTTTCCCGGGATTCTCCCGTATTTTACAGTTCGATCCCGCTATCATCCCGTAAAGGTATTTTCCCGTATTTCTCCCGTAATTTTTTATCTTTCTGAGAAGATCCTCCCTATACACAACCCATATCGCTGAACCACCAGGGGCCGCCCTTGCTCTTAAATGTGATTCGGTTCTGTGCTTTTATTTTATTTAGGCATGGAAACACTTTGGAATAAACATAAAAACGGCGCGATTCATTTCCTTTTTATTACAGGCGCCATTGCCCCTATGCAATCCTCAAAACAGTAAGTTCATGTAAAGATGCATGACTGTCAGCTGATGCTCTCCATAGTGATAATAGACGCTGTTTCCCAAGCGGATTCTGTACGTACGCGATTTGATGCTGAGCTCAATTAGACACTGGGTTTTGGGTGCGTGTTTAAACAGACATATACACATCATCATCATCATCATAATAATAATGATAATAATAATAATGGCGGTTCATTCCGCTGTGGCGACCCCAGATTGATAAATGGACTAAGCCGAAAAGAAAATAAATAAATGAATGAATAATAATAACAACATCATCTAGACATGTCGATCTTGTTGGGTTTTCTTTTAAACACAACAAATTCTGTCTTAAATGAGCATAAACAGTTAGGAAAACAGTCAAATGCTTTCAATATAGATATATGCAGTTTTAAAGTGACAGCTCTGTTATTTAATGTAATCAAACCAAAAAAATCTAGATGAGAGATTCATTCGCTGCTCTTTAATCAGAATGTTTAAGTTATACAGTGAAGAATAGATGAGATTTGATAACTTCTTTCTTTATAATAGCTAATAGTTTTAATGAGCTGAACTGTTTGCTTATTTATTTGCAGCTTTTTCTAATGTATACTAATTATTATATCCTTTGTAAATAATAATAAAAACGTATTACTGATCGTTTCAGAAGTTTATTTACAATGAAACAGCTCCAGATGAACATATTATTTTTTGGGGTTTCTTTTTTTTTTTTGGATGGGGGGGAGATTGTATCCCTTATTTTCACATCCCAATGTTGACAGGTATGGACGTACGATGCACCTTTGCCGTTTGCAATGCCTTAACTTTGTTTTCCAACCACAGCCGCACTTCATTCTCGAACTCTATAGTTTGTCTAAAGTGATGTATACAAACTATATAGTATACTATGAGCAGGGATACAATCGGCCAGCACAGTCGTCCCTCCATAGTGAAAAGCGACATTTTGTGTCTGCCGGTTTGTTTACTTGTGGGAGTTCTATACGCTTATTTCACGCGACCGCCATTTTAGAACACGAAAGCGAGGCTGCGGTGGGAAGAAAGCCGGAAGTATAGGATCAGCACTGTAAACATTGCAACAACATGCTGTGTACTACAAACCTCCAGCTGTTGCTGCGACTTCAAAATGCAGAAATGGTGTAAGCATCACTTTAATATCATTCCGTTCAGTTTCATTTAAACAATTAAAAGCATATTAGGCGTCAAACAACATCTCAATCTCTTTAGGAGTAATACGCTTAAGTGTCCTCTTAGACTTCAGTCCAGGGCAGCAGGTAAACACCGTGGGGACGCTTCCCTGCTTCAGCCTATGTAACCCGGTGAGTGATAAAACAATGCAGTCCTCTGTAGCACATCTTCGTGTTGTCTTTAACAGTGTTGTCCCGGTACTGAAGTTTTAAAAACATCAAATTGCCGCTAACATTTACGCGCCGCTGAGCGCGCTCATAAACACCGCTGATTTGCCGTAGTATTCACCAGTGCTCAACTGAATGACTGTGAAGGTTATCAGTTTCCTGCTCTTCACAGATTGAAAACACACATAGACGGATATTGGAGCGTTTTAAAGCCGTGAAGATCAGTCGATTCATCAGCGGATCACTCGTCTGTGTTTGCACTCAGTAAACAGCAGTGAGGTGAACTGATGACCTGGCTTCACAGCCAATCAGAGTGATTTCTGTTGAGCACGTGAACACAATGGCCAATCAGCGCTGTTTAAGAACTCCATGAACAGTGTCTTAAATGCTAACAAGAAATTGGCGTTTTTTTATATTTCATTATGGAAATTTTGTATCGTGACTAGTCTAATATAGTTAAAGACTCAGTTCATTAACTTGAGTTTGATGAATGGCATCTAAAATGTGTGTTTGGGAAAGAAAACGTTAGCTAAGTAGTGCCATTTCCCTTAACTTAGCTGAAAATGAGGTCAAATATTCCTTTTTATTTTCGCTATTCATTCAGAACGGACCTTAGGGTCACTCGGAAGGCACTGAAATCATAAATTTGTGTCACTTTCTCTTCGCTGATAAGATATACAGCCAGGTACACAACATTCCTGTGTGACTCAGTCTATACTTCCGGGTTTCTTCCCACCGCAGCCTCGATTTCGCTGTTAATAATGGCGGCCGCGTGAAATCAGTCTATTGGCATTTTCCCGCACGTGAATTCTGACCAATTGAAAAGCAGTTTAGGAAATATGTTCAATAACATCTGGCCAATGAGTGATGTGGATTTTGTCACATGAATGCATTTTGGTTCTTTTCAACTGGTTCGGACCAAACCAATCAGTGTGGTGTGAAAACGACCAAAAGACGGCAGGAAATGCTACAATGTATCATTTATTGCCCTTGGTCCGGACCAAATAAAGCGAACTACACATGTGAAAGCATCCTTAATAAACAGTTGTAGTTAAATAAATCAATGGAGCACAACCGTGCAACAGAACTCAGATAAGCTCAGAAGGAAAAAGCTTGAAAGAATAAATTACGCTGTTGTTTTCAGCGACAGTCTTCAGCCACTGTTTAAACTCGTCTTTTTCCAACCAGGAGAACCCAAACTTACATTTTCCCATTTTGCCGTCTGTTTCGCTCTGTGGTTTCGATACATGTGGACAGCGTCGCAAATTACGTGACATCACCCGGGTAGAGGAGCTTGGCCGGACGCACCCCAGCCCAAACTAATCGCGTGGATCGAGTACGCCGTTGTTAATATTAGAGGAGGAAATTAAATAAATGTATGCTTTTTTTTGGAGTCAAACACTTTGGACAACGCTTGAACAAATATTAAGACCTCGTAAAAACGAGATTAATACCTTTTAAGAGCCTTAATTTTCTCAGAATTGATTTAGCAACTTTTAATTCTTTTTAAGACCTCACGGAGACCCTGAAGTTGGCGGTTCATTCCGCTGTGGCGACCCCTAATGAATAAAGGGACTATGCTGAAGGAAAATGAATGAATGAGTGAAGTTTATAATGGCTAGCGATATTATTAAAAAAAATACACAAAGAGATGTTCGTTGTTGGTTAATGATGCCGAATAAAATATTAATTGATAGAGCTGACGACATTTTAAATGGAACAAAAAGCAAGTGTGTTAAAAATGAGTGTTTGAGATAGTATTCACGCTTTCAGAATTTTTTATTCATTTTTCTCACACTAAAATGTAAATAAAATGGCTCTTTCGCACCACACAAGCTAGCAAAGCAGAAGTGGTGTGTGTGTGCAGTATTTAGGGAGAGCAGAAGCATATCTATCTATTCTATATATAAAACACTTTAAATCTCCCACACTCTCTTCACACGAGTCTTCAATTACAAATGACTGTAGATCATAAAGAATGAGTATGTTTCTCAATTTCTATGAGGAGTATTGTGCAGTTTTATAGCACATATACACTGTAGAAAATAACTGTTAATGAACAATTTCCACATTTTGTGATTCACAAGTGTTTTCTGTTTATTTGTGGTTGTAAATTGCTGTATAGGATGTTGATCTCTGCTCCGTCCACTTTTGATGTTGAAAATTCAACTCTACATAGGGTTACCACTTTTAATACAAAAAAAATAAGGGACGCATACTGCAGTGGGGGCCACATCGCCAATCACAGGCCCAATAGCATGCCAGTGGTGGTAAATCGCAACTTAAAATATGTTTTCAGGAAAGTATGAACACTTGGACATTAAAATAAACTGTCTTTTATTGAAATCTGTAAACAGATCAGATGCAGTCAGTCTTTCTCTTTTACAACTCTGCAGCACGGTTAGAGCTGATGTTATGTTTAATAGTGTGGTACAACTGTGTTAACTCAGCTGCTGTAACCTAGAGGAGAACATACTAATGAACCTAATTTTAAAGGGTGGTATTGATAACCGATTTTGGCTAAAATATTTATCATTATTTACAGTAACACCTATCCAAACATGGAAACAGCACGTACATAAACTAGCTACAAACATTAGCTAGTAAAGTTTCCAAATAGCCTATTTCTAATTTAAAAATATGGAAAGTTGCAATTTACTCGTTTATTTTCTTTACATTGGCATTATGTTGTTTAGTAATGTATTAAATGTAATGTTTCATGTAATAAGTGAATGCGTATGTGCCTGACTTAATCTTAACAAGCAAATCATAATATTACATTGGACCGTGAGCCACTTACATTGTATTTACAGAATTTTTACAAATTTCACTTTGTGAGCCAGTGTGTGAAAACCAGGCCAAATCTAATTCTGAGAGAAAGTTTGATTGTAGCCATGCATTTCACTGTGATTTCAGTTGTTGATATGGTTTTACTCGGTTAATATTAATATTTTTAATATTTTCACAGACTGTTCTTTATTTTATGTGGAAAACAGTAAATTACAAAAAAAAAAGACTCCAGCTAGATTTTCACAGACTGGGTCACTGTCATTACCATGTCTGCTTCGGGAGAGACTTGGGGTACGAAGAACTGTGACTGTGCATTGATTTTTGTGAGCTCTGTCATTGCGAAAATGCTGCTCTCCAGAGGCATTTTGTCGCACGTCCCGCATGAGCCACAGAGAACGCTTTCCGACAAATCGTGCAGTTGGCTTGATAATAATTTCTACCACTCTGCAGCCAGGTAGTTGTTTACTCCCACTCTCTGCAGTACTTTTGCAGCCACTTGCATTTAAACTCTGAAACTTTAAGACGCGGGGGTTACCTGGAGAAGCATGTGGCATTAGACTACTCTCTGTCAAGACTTGACAGACTCTGCTTAAAACACGCCCTCCTCACTGGACAAAGACCAATCAAACTAACTATGACGTCAAGTATTACCCAATCAAAAGTAGGACATGAGGCATCTTCATAAAATGCGTGTGGAATGATTTGCATGAAAAGCTACTTAAAAAAAATGATAAAAAATACGGGACAAAACCATAGACTGTAAAAGATGGACAAAACCCGTACCGTATTGATTCAAAACGGGACGCGCAATTTCATTCTCAAATACGGGACGATTCCGTATTTTAAAGGACGGGTGGCAACCCTAACTCTACAGTTTAACAAAGTGACTTTTGCTGACAGTTTAGTAGTTTGAAATAATGCAATTTATAAGAAATAATATCTAGAGTCTGGAAAATAGCATAAAATGTACTGCAGTTTATTACAAGGTGTTTGTAGCGTAATATACACAACACCAACCCAGACAAAATATCACTGCAAACTATTAAACATGTTCTTAAAAGTCACTTTTCAAGGTCAAAAGCATAAAGGAGAAAAAAATACTAAAATAAAACATGAATCACAAAATGCAGAAAACTGCAAATTTATGGTTTTTATTTTGCAGAGTATATACACTCACCGGCCACTTTATTAGGTACACCTGTCCCAACTGTTTGTTAAACCAAATTTCTAATCAGCCAATCACATGGCAGCAACTCGATATATTTAGGCATGTAGACATGGTCAAGTTGATCTGCTGCAGTACAAACTGAGCATCAGAATGGGGAAGAAAAGGGATTTAAGTGACTTTGAATGTGGCATGGTTGTTGGTGCCAGACCGGCTGGTCTAAATATTTCTGAAACTGCTGATCTACTGGGATTTTCACGCACAACCATCTCTAGGGTTTACAGAGAATGGTCTGAAAAAGAGAAAATATCCAGTGAGCGGCAGTTCTGTGGGCGCAAATGCCTTGTTGATGCTAGAGGTCAGGGGAAAATGGCCAGACTGGTTCCAGCTGATAGAAAGGCAACAGAAACTCAATTAACCACTTGACACAACCGAGCTCTGCAGAAGAGAATCTCTGAATGCACAACACGTCCAACCTTGAGGTGGATGGGCTACAGCAGCAGAAGACCACACCGGGTGCCGCTCCTGTCAGCTAAGAACAGGAAACTGAGGCTACAATTCACACAGGCTCACCAAAACTGGACAATAGAACATTGGAAAAACAAAGCTGCTGCGACATTCAGCTGGTCGTCTCAAAATTCGGCATAAACAACATAAAAACATCGATCCATCCTGCCTTGTATCAACGGTTCAGGCTGGTGGTGGTGGTGTAATGTTGTGGGGGATGTTTTCTTGGCACACTTTGGGCCCATTAGTACCAATTGAGCATTGTGTCAACACCACAGCCTACCTGAGGATTGTTGCTGACCATGTCCATCCCTTTATGACCACAGTGTACCCATCTTCTGATAGCTACTCTCAGCAGGATAACATGCCATGTCATAAAGCGCAAATCATCTCTGGTTTCTTAAACATGACTATGAGTTCACTGTACTCAAATGGCCTCCACAGTCACCAGATATCAATCCAGTAGAGCACCTTTGGGGTGTGGTGGAACGAGAGATTAACATCATGGATGTGCAGCAGACAAATCTGCAGCAACTGCGTGATGCTATCATGTCAATATGGAGCAAAATCTCTGAGGAATATTTCCAGTACCTTGTTGAATCTATGCCATGAAGGATTAAGGCAGTTCTGAAGGCAAAAAGGGGGTCCAACCCGGTACTAGTAAGGTGTACCTAATAAAGTGGACAGTGAGTGTATACATTGTAAAAAAAAGCAGGGTTCCACACAATTCATTCATGTTGACGCAACACAAATTTATTAAGTTAACAACAAATTTGACAGTGAATTGAACATAACAAATTAAGTTGTCCCTCCCAAAAAAACTCAAGAATTGTGTTGTTTCAGCTCATTTTAAATAAGTACTTTGAACAAGCAGCAAAATTATTATTATTATTTTGAGTGTAGAAGGTGCTCAGTGTCATTCATACAAACTACTAAACACCATCATGGTAACACACACGACACTAAAGTAATGCAATAAGCATCATTTACCAACAGTGTTGGGGAGTAACGGAATACATGTACCGGCGGTACGTATTTAGAATACTATTCATGAGTAACTGTATTTCAATACAGTTACTATTTTTAAACAGAGTATTTAGAATACAGTTACTTTCCTAATACCATTGGAATACTTCGGGCGATGCGTGTCTGGCCCATAATAATATTACTAAATTGCCGCCGAAACCATAGAAACAGAAGCTACACTCCCGACTGCAATCGCCAGCGTTAACTCAGTGAGACTCACGCAAATGACCCTGTTCTCACGCTCTCATGCCACACCTCCATGTTCTCAACACAAAGGACGATCGCAAACAGCGAACAACCGGACAACAACCATGATTTTCAAATAAACTGCTTTTTTTGCCGTTATTGTTCGTGAATTCGCTGCTTGATGTTACGTTTGCGCATTCAGAGGTTTTGTTTACGCTCAAAGCCCTCTTCATAAAGTACAACGCTACATCCTGTAGAGACGACTCTTCAGCCAGGGAGGACTCATTTTTACTCCTCATCGCAACAGAATGACAGATAAGCACTTCGAAATGTCTCTATTGCTGCGCTACAACCGCCTTTACTTGTCTGTTGATTAGGAAAGCATAGGTAGTTAGGTACTGTTGATAGGTGGCTACTGGCTAAAATGTTTGACAAAACTTGTTCATTTTGATGTTTACATTTTTGTAAAGCAAACACATTTTGCATTCTTCTAATATTTGCAATATTGTTCTTAGATGAGATGTTTTCATAATAGAAATTAAAATGTTGGATAGAACCTGTTACATTACCTTGGTTTTACATAAACTATTATGAAGTTTTTCTTTTCTTGTATAGTTGATATTTTTCTGTGTAGACTGTGAAGTACAAAGGGTAAGCAAAATGCATATTATATACATATACTGTATATTACAGACAGTAATGCTGTCTATGTTCAAGCACTTTTTATCTTTATTACAGAAACAGAAATTTAATTTGTTGACACTTTATTAAATAAACTTTATTTAATAAACATAATTATAGTGTTTTATTTATTTTTCCCTGTCAGTCAATAATGTTCAGCATTAGAGGCCCTTTGTTTTCCTGCAGAAATTGCTACCAACGCATAGTGTGACATTTAATAGACTTGAAGGCTGTTTTTAAGGGCAAGTATTCCAAGTATTTAGAATACAGTACCAGGATTAAGCAAAGTAACGGAATACGTTACAAAATACATTTTATTCTGTATTCTGTAACTAAATACATTTACAAAGTATTCTCCCCAACACTGTTTACCAACATTAGATATAAAACTCTAAGATATAAAGACTCTAATGTCTCTAATATAAAGACTTTAGATATAAAACTCTAATGTAATGGAAAACGAAAGTAATGTTAACAGAAAAGCGTGGAAAGTGAAGTGCGGTTTACTGGATGCAGGTTTGTCTGTATGTTGTTGTTGTTGTTTTTCTGCTAAAGCCTCAGCTAGCCAGTCCGTCATTGAGCATTTCCCCTGGCAGGAAGGAGACGTGAGCTCATGTCTTTCTAAAGAATAACAAACAAAATCAGTAAAGAAATGTCTCATTGTATTAATTGTTTGGCTGCACAATGCGCGCACATTGTAGACTAACATGCGTCTGCTAAATGCCGTCTCGCTCTCTGACCTCTCAGACCTCTCAGTTGTATTTCACACAGAAGTCCTCGGCTTTAGACGGTTAGTAAATGTGGGAGTGGCTTTTTGATGCTCAAGCGTAACCTCGAAGTGTTGACAATCTGTTATTAAGAACGTGTGAATAAAAGGTGTGAAGGCGCTCCAGGTTATAAGCGATGTTTTCATTAAAGCTGTTGCATGCGAGCAGTTTTTACTCTCAGCATGCTATAAAGGAAATCCTGTGGCATCTCTTCGCTCTTCAGCAATGAGCATGTCTTTCCTCTAAAATAGCATGAGAAATAAAATGTGCATTTATCTTTGGTCTAACAGGAGGTCTATTAAAAAATCCTGCTAGTTTCATATCTCAAAACTGCAACATAGGCTCATTCTGAGAACATAGCCCTATATACATTTCTGGAGATCACAAATTATGTAGGCTGATATACGTATGGCAGCATTTCTTCTTTAGAATGAATGCTGCAGGGCGGTATGCCGCTGTTTCTTTTTGTGCTTACCAGCTGACCGCTTACCTCCGTGTGGACGGCTTTCCTGCTGTTACCAGTTTGTCCAGTAGCTTGCCATGCACGTTGGTGGACTTGAGATGCAGAGAGTTGACCACGATGATGGGGTTCAGGTCCGGTGAAAACGGTTCCAGATAGCTGGTAAGACAAAAACAGAAGCCAAAAAATAAAATAAACAAGTAAATAACAGGGTGAGAATGTGGTAAATATGAAAATGTGGTAAAAAATCAGGCGAGGGCTTTTCTTTTTGTGGATAGCTTTTGAAAACACTGTCGGTTCAGTTTAGAGAAGTGGGTGGATGGGTCAATCGGTGCTTTTGAAAGCACTATTGGTTGGATTTAGGGAAGGAGGAGGGTGAATCCACCGCTGTCGACTGACTGACTGACCGATTGATTGACTGATTGTTTAGTCAATCGGTCAGTCAGTCAGTTGACAGCGGTGGATTCACCCTCCTCCTTCCCTAAATCCAACCAATAGTGTCACACAAGAATAGCAGGCACAAATGGCACTCGTAAGAGAAATTTGAGATCTCAAAAAGCAGACACAGCGGCTTCTGCCGGATTCACGAAAAACTGAAAAAAAAAACCGCTCCTGGGACGTATTTCATGATCTCCAGAAATGTATAAAGGGGTACGTTTTCAGAATGAGCCTGGGTTACAAAAGGGTCATGAACAGAGGTGGGTAGAGTATCCAAAATATATGCTCAAGTTAAAGTACAAGTACTTGAAGAAACTTTTACTCAGGTAAACAGTAAAATAGCAGTCTTAAATGAAAAAAATTACTGAATTAGCAAGTAGTTACTAGTTACTTTTAATATATACAGTTGAGATCTGAATTATTAGCCCCCCTGTTTATTTTTTTCCCAATTTCTCCCAACCCATTTCTAATCATAACAGTTTTAATAACTCATTTCTAATAACTGATTTATTTGATCTTTGTCATGATGACAGTAAATAATATTTGACTAGATATTTTTCAAGACACTTCTATACAGCTTAAAGTGACATTTAAAGACTTAACTAGATTAATTAGGTTAACTAGGCAGGTTAGGGTAATTAGGCAAGTTATTGGCCCAATCCCAATGCTACCCCTTAGCCCTTCCCCTTACCCCTACCCCTCGTTTTGCGCGTTCATGTGAAGGGGTAGGGGTGTCCCAATTCTTTTTAGCTTGAATGCATAGGGCTAAAGCCGCAGTCACACAAGAGTTTGAGCTTGCGAAATTCTGTCGTACGGCGCTGCGAAAAGGGGCAGGATTAAACGAGATGATTAGACATTAAAAAAGCGAGCGATTGCTCCATGTTTTAAATTTCTGTTCAGAGAGGTCATGTTTTGGTCCTGGATTGGTCTTATGCACTCAAGTGATGCAATTTCGCAGGTCAGAGTTCACCAAGCTTGAACTTTGCACCGCAGCAACCTGCGAAACTCGACGCATGAACCTCTGTTTCCATGAATGGAAGTGTATGGGGAGAAAAGTCCAGTGTGACCGCGGCTTAAAGGAAAGGGGTATACACCCCTTCGAACGAAGATTATTCAGGACCACACTCGAAACCAAGGGGTAAGAAAATGCACCAGAATCCACCAGCTACAGCGGAAGTTTCGCTGCACCCAGAAGTAAGGAGATTCACAAATTAGTATTTTTTGTCATTATTATGAATTTTTACAGCAAACAAACACATGTTTTAATATATTCATAACCGCGTTCATGTTTTACTGTCATGCTTTAAAAAAAAAAAATGCTAAATCTCGCGATCCATTATCCCTAATAATATCTCCTGTACAGCAGTCTCACAACATTCTGACACTCGATGACACTCGAATACCCTGTCAGAAAAGTCTAGTGGCTGAAAATGAGCTTTTTACAGTGTCTGCTATAGTGTTAATGTTGTTTTTGGTGTGTTTACATAGATGAATATGACCACTGTGTAAATGCGCAGTATAGTTACGATCTTTTCGCCACATTAGATCGTTATGATGACATAATCTATGCCTTCAGTGATTTCCTGAAGATAAATACCAAAAATAACACAACTGGAATAACTACAGCAGTCGCGATGGTCTGATCTAATATGAAGCAAGAGATCGCGATGACATATGATGACGTGTGCAGGTGCTGTAGTGCTGGCCCAATTCTTAGGGGTAAATTTTGAAGCCCTTGCTCCTTCACACTTGTTTTTAAGGGCCAAGGGGAAGGGGTACAAAAATAGAATTGGGATTGGGCCATTGTATAACTATGGTTTGTTCTGTAGAACAAGGGGCTAATAATTTTGACCTTAAAATGGGTTTTAAAAAATTAATAACGCCTTTTATTCTAGCCGAAATAAAACAAATAAGACTTTCTCCAGAAGAAAAAATATTATCAGACATACTGTGAAAATTTCCTTGCCCTGTTAAACATCATTTGGGGAATATTTAAAAAAGAATCAAAATTTAATGAGGGGCTAATAATTCAGATTTCAACTGTACATATGCTGTATGTACAGTGGAGGAAACAAGTATTGAACACGTCATGTTTTTTCCTGGGAATAATATTTCTAAAGGAGGAATTGAACCAGATTTTGGTAAAAACACAAACAACACAAACATAAAACAAAACCAAAATAAAATCTGAAAAATGAGTTCTGTGTAATAACAACAGAATGACAGAAGGAGAAAATACAGAACTACTGAAATGTATTTAATATTTCATATAAAAGGCTTTTTTGGTGATGGCGCCTCTCATATGGAGAATGAAGTCTCATGTATTGCTCAGGTGTGAGTCTTTTACAGACTTCAACCGAGTGTAAAAATCTTGATGGTTCTGTGGGTCTCGTCTATCAAATCTGAGCTTTAATTGGATTCAAGTCAGGTGATTGGCTGGGCCATTCTACAGCTTGATTTTCTGGTAACACATTATTTTGATGGTCCATTTAAGTATTAGTAGACTGTCTGCTTAATATCTGTTGATACTGCTCCTTCAACACACATTTAAATGACTTGAAGAAACTTTGCAAGTACATGTCAACTTACAGTAACCCTAACCTTAACCCCAACCTAGCGGTCTACTTATAATCTAAAGAGAATTAGTTAGCATGTAACTTAAATTCAACAAACGGACCATCAAAATAAAGTGTGACCTAAGCCACTTCTGATAGCAAATGATCAACTAGAAGTCGTTATTATTTGTTGTTCCTAAAACTTGGATAGGCGACAAGATTTTGTCAGTTAGATCTCTTTAACATCACACTGAAAAAATATATTCATTGGATTTCCTCTTTTTAGACAATTTAGACAATTTAGAATCTGGTTTCAGAGCACATCACAGAGACAGAGACACAGAGAGCGCTCTTATAAAGATAATCAATGCACATTAAGGTGATACGCCTAAATACAGATTCAGGGAAACTAACAGTGCTGGTATTGCTTGATCTCACTGCTGCATTTGACACTATCAATCACAGCATACTTCTGGATAGGCTGGAAAACTGGGTTGGGCTGTCTGGGACGGTCCTCAAATGGTTCAGATCTTATCTTGAAGGAAGAGGTTACTATGTCAGTATAGGTGACCATAGGTCGAGGTGGACACCCATGACACGTGGAGTCCCACAAGGCTCGATTCTGGCACCCCTCCTGTTCAACCTTTATATGCTCCCTCTGAGCCAAATAATGAGAAAGAACCAAATCTCCTACAATAGTCATGTCAAAGCAGTTAGTAAATCAGCATACTATCATCTCAAAAACATTGCAAGAATCAGATGCTTTGTTTCCAGTGAAGACTTAGAGAAACTTGTTCATGCTTTTATCAGCAGCAGGGTGGATTACTGTAACGTCCTCTTTACTGGCTTTCCCAAAAAGACAGTCAGACAGTTGCAGCTCATCCAGAACGCTGCGGCCAGGATTCTGACCAGAAGCAGAAAATCAGAGCACATCACACCTGTCCTCAGGTCTCTACACTGGCTCCCAGTTACATTCAAAATAGATTTTAGAGTATTGGTACTTGTCTATAAATCACTAAATAGCCTATGACCTCAATACATGACAGATATGCTCACTGAATACAGATCACTCAGATCATTAGGATCAAGTAAACTAGAAATTCCAAGAGTTTAGTCAAAGCAGGGTGAATCCGCCTTCAGCTACTAACAGCGCCCCCTACTGCTGGAATCAGCTTTCAGAAATGATCAGATGTGCTCCAACATTAGGCGCATTTAAATCAAGACTGAAAACACATCTGTTTAGCTGCGCCTTTACTGAATGAGCACTGTGCTACGTCCGACAGATCGCACTATTATGTCTTCCTTTTCTTTTTCATTCTTTTATAACCTGTTTTAACACATTCTCATCTGCTTTTAATCTTTTTTATTATTTGTTTTTCATTTTTCTTAGACTTGTCTCTTTTATTCCTGTTTATGTAAAGCACTTTGAATTGCCATTGTGTATAAAATGTGCTATATAAATAATCTTGCCTTGCCTTTTTTTTAAGGTAAGTGCTTGCAAACAATTGACATACAGTAGGCTGAATTTAAACCAACAAATGAAGTTGAACATTACTAAATTTTATGAGTTTGTTTACATTTTAGCCCATATAAACTGTTTGCAACCACTTCCCTTAAATACATTTTTTATTTTCTTGTAGTAGTTGATCCAATGAATAATTTTTTTAGTGCACGTCTCTTTCTGGTTCGTCTCTCTCAATGTGTGTGTTTTTCAGGTCGGCTCTATGTCGCTCAGTGTCTTTGTCTTTACGGTGTCATCCGCCTCTCAGTTTGTGTTTGTGTCTGTGTGTGTGTGTGTGGATCAGGAAGAGGATGAGTTCAGCAGATGGACACTGACCTGCTGATCTCCACTTTCTACACACTCGATTTATTCATGTCACGACTTCTGAAATTGCAGACACAAAGCATTTATTAAATACACTGTCTGGGCAGGTCTTCCTATATAGGAATATCTGAATTTAATTTAATACTGAAATCCATCAGTAATGAAGATTGTGTAGGTGAGTGTGTATGTTTTGTATAAGGGCAGTAGACTGAAACATTGCATTGAATACATTTCTAACAAGTATTGATGTATGTGGGATTGGTTTTTATATGCTGATTTGACACACGTATTTTGTACACTCAAAAAAGAACGTTTGCTGTTTGTTCAAACTTATTCAATTCAATTCATCTTTATTTCTCTAGCAGTTTTACAATGTAGATTGTGTCCAAGCTTAACATAGAAGGTCTAGTAAATTTTCAGAGTTAAAGTTCAGTTTAGTTCAATTCAACGTGGTTTAATTTTCCCTGCTGAAAGTCCAAACACTGAAGAGCAAATCCATCGATGTGCAGCTCCACAAGTACCAAACCAAGCAAGCCAGTGACGAGGAACAAACTTCACCAAGTGACGACAGTGAAGGAAAAAAGCCTACTTATTTAAAATGAGTCAAAACAACACAATTCTTAAGTTTTTAAGGGAACAACTTAGGGTCCATTCACACCGAATGTGCTTTTACGTTAAAAACAAGAGGCACATCTCAATGCCTTTTTGTTGACAAGAAAAAAGAAGTGCGCGTATTGTGCTCCACCCAACACAAACACTGCTGTCACCTCAACGGAAACCCCGCCTGTGCTTTCATTTGATTGGATTTACAGTTTACATGTACACAGCACAATTCCCTTTTATAAAATCCAATTTGTATTATTGTGTAATTTTAATTGTGTATGGAGTTTATGAATTGGATTTGTGTATTTTTTTATGTTTATGGAATTTATGAATTGGATTTGTGTTTTTTTTAATGTTTATGGAATTTATGAATTGGATTTGTGTATTTTTTTTAAATTGTTTATAGAATTTCTATGTTAGATTTGTGTATTTTTTAATTGTGTATGGAATTTCTGAATTGGATTTGTGTATTTTTTTAATCGTTTATGAAATTTACGAATTGTATTTGTGTATTCTTTTTAATCGTTTATGAAATTTACCAATCGGATTTGTGTATTTCTTTTTAATCGTTAATGAAATTTACGAATTAGATTTATGTATTTTTTTAAATTGTTTATAAAGTTTACAAATTGGATTTGTGTATTTCTTTAATAGTTTATAAAATTTACGAATCAGATTTGTGTATTTTTTTTTAATTAAGGAATTCCCGAATTGAATTTGTGTATTTTTTAATAGTTTATGGAATTTACGAATTGGATTTGTGTATTTTTTAAATGTTTATGGAATTTACCAACTGGATTTGTGTATTTTTTATTTGTTTATGGAATTTACGAATTGGATTTGTGTATTTTTTAATTGTTTATTGAAATTCCGAGTTGGATTTGTGTATTTTTTAATAGTTTATGCAATTTACGAATTGGATTTGTGTATTTTTTAATAGTTTATGGAATTTACAAATTGGATTTGTGTATTTTTTAGTTGTGTATTGAAATTCCGAATTAGATTTGTGTATTTTTTAATAGTTTATGGAATTTACGAATTGGATTTGTATATTTTTTTTAAACGTTTATAGAATTTAACAACTGGATTTGTGTAATTTTTTAATCGTTTATTAAATTTATGAATTGAATTTGTGTATTTTTTAATCGTTTATGAAATTTACGAATTGGATTTGTGTATTTTTTTTAAACGTTTATAGACTTTCCATGTTGGAACTGTGTATTTTTTTAATTGTTTATGGAATTTCCAAATTGGATTTGTGTATTTTTTAAATGTTTATGTAATTTATTAATTGGATTTGTGTATTTTTTAAACGTTTATGTAACTTATTAATAGGATTTGTGTATTTTTTAATAGTTTATGGAATTTACGAATTGGATTTGTGTTTTTTTTTTTAATGTTTATGGAATTTATGAATTGGATTTGTGTATTTTTTTTTTAATGTTTATGGAATTTATGAATTGGATTTGTGTATTTTTTTTAAATTGTTTATAGAATTTCTATGTTAGATTTGTGTATTTTTTAATTGTGTATGGAATTTCTGAATTGGATTTGTGTATTTTTTTAATCGTTTATGAAATTTACGAATTGAATTTGTGTATTTTTTAATCGTTTATGGAATTTACCAACTGGATTTGTGTATTTTTGAATTGTGCATTGAAATTATGAATCAGATTTGTGTATCTACAACCTGTGTTTTGAACTTTTGAATTGGATTTTGTAAATGTAAATTGTTTTATGGATGTATGAATTTTATTTTGTAAATGTATCATTTTTGAGACTGAAGAGAGAGAGAGAGCAGTTATGTACAGAAAATTGAATTTAAACTCAAATATAAAGCTATAAATATGCATTTAAAAAAGGTAATATTTTGGTTTTGGGGGTCTCCAACAACAGGCTGATATGCACCCAAGGTCAAAAAACACTTTCTTATTTTTACCTAATTATCCCAATGGCTCCCGTATGATTTGTTCAGCGAATAATTTTTTTCAAAGTTCTCCTTTCCATGATGCTAATCTGGAGTGATTGGTCAATTAACAAGAGGGTGGGGCAAAGTTTCATTTAGATGTCACAACGAAATTTGTGTTCCTTTGAATTCATAACGAATACTTCAAATGACTGGAATTTTTTTTTTTTTTGAGAAGCAATAGTTTTATAAACGGTGCACTTTCAGATTTAAACCTTACACAATATTTAACACTTAAACTTCACACAGAGCTCTGTTGCACACTGCATAACCCTTAACGGGCAGTCTTTAGGATTTTGATGAAGAGTGTATTACAGTTGTACATGAAGTAGAAGAATAAATTATAAACAGTAAAACAGGTAAATGCCTTCCTGTGAGCATGCAAACAGTGGAAACACATGACTAAAAAGTGTGAAACCGCATACTGGCATTAGAAGTAGTTTCTCTCTCTCTCTCTCTCTCTCTCTCTCTCTCTCTCTCTCTCTCTCTCTCTCTCTCTCACTCTGAAACATTCAGAATCAACACGTTCTAAAGGAAATCCTGCTGTAGCATCTCTTCACGCTTCCTTTGTTTTACAATCTCTTCTGTTGTGTCTTTCATAATTTATCATGATTGTAAATTTAATCTGACGTTAACCTGTGTGGTATTTTCCAATGTAATTGTAATTATCAATCATTTAAAGTCTCTCTAAAAAACATTGGGTTTAGTGTTAGATATTGCCGCAATTTTACAGTTACTTACTGTGGAAAAAATGGCAAGTAAAACACCACATACATTCATTGCAGTTCACTATTGTAGTATGCACTGTATTGTGAGTAATTTTAGAACTTACAGTAACTTACTGCATATTAAAGGGGTGGTCCAGAGTGTATTTTTAAGGCATAGTTGTGTTTATGGGGTGCAAAGCAATGTGTGCTCATGCTTCATTTGTAAAAAATCATGTTATTTTTTCATATATCTTACTTTGATTATATACAGCTACTCAGCTAACATGAAAACGACTGTTGTATTTCCTAGTTCTTCCAAAAGCCTGTCCTCAAGAGGTTCTGATTGGCCAGCTAAAATAATGTGCTGTGATTCGCGGATCAGCTCCATGTTACCAGGAAGCGTCTTGGCTATAACAGTGCATCTGGCCACGCCCCTTCGCTGCACAGGGTGTATGCTCATAGCCTGAGGGGTTTATGACATCATTAACCCGGAGGTATTTTTTGTAGTCCCCAAACTTTGTTTGCTGTAGGCTTCACTAAGCTAACTCTGTAAAAGCCAATGTCTCTCTTTGCATTGAACTTTGAGCGAATTACATTCAGCGATGTTGTTTATGTTCACACAGCTACATTACACATCAACTTAAGTTTAAAATAAGATATCGTAGTGGACCACCCCTTTAAGAATTTGTGATATTCAACTAATTTATATCTAAAATTATCCACAATGCATTTCATAATGAGCATTGTATTGTGGGTAATTTTAGAACTTTTACAGTAACCTACTGCATATTGGGATTTTGTGGTATTCTGCTGCAAAAGTTCTAAAATTACCCACAATGCAGTGCATAATATACATTGCATTGTGGAGAAGTTTTACAGTAACTTACTGCAAAACTACTGAATGTGTGGTATCCTACTGTAAAAGGTTTAAAATTACCCACAGTGCAGTGCATAATGAGCATTGCATTGTGGATAATTTTAGAACTTTTACAGTAACTTACTGCATATTAATGGTATTCTACTGTAAGTGGTCTAAAATTACCCACAGCGCAGTGCATAATGAGCGTTGCATTCTGAATAATTTTAGAACTTTTACAGTAACTTACTGCATATTAATTATTTGTGGTATTCTACTGTACAATTGTAAAATTGCCCACAATGCATTGTGTAATATTCATAATCAAGTTTTACAGTAACTTACCGCATATTGGAAGTTTGTGGTCTTCTATGGTAATGTTGATAATTTTAGAACTTTTACAGTAGAATACCACACATTCAGAACTTTTGCAGTAATTTAGTGTAAAAGTTTTTAAATTATTCACAATGCAATGCTTATTACTTTCCCAGAGATGGGTTAAAGCCGGAAGGGCATCCGCTTTGTAAAAACATGTGCTGGATAAGTTGGCGGTTCATTTCGCTGTGGCGACCCCGGATTAATAAAGGGACTAGGCTAAAAAGAAAATGAATGAACGAATGCTTATTACATAATACACTGAGTGTAATTTTAGAACTTTTACAGTAACTTACTGCAAAAGTACTGAATGTGTGGTATACTACTGTAAATGTTTCTACATTACCCACAATGCATTGTATAATGAGCATTACATTATCGGTAATTGTAGATCTTTCATAGTAACTTACTGCAAAACTAATGAAGGTGTGGTATTTTACTGTAAATGTTTCTAAATTACCAACAGTACAGCACATAATCAGCATTGCATTGTGGGTAATTTTAGATTTTTTACAGTAACTTACTGCATATTAATTATTTGCTGAATTCTACTGCAAAAGTTCTAAAAGTACGCTCAATGCATTGCATAGCTTCTCTTCATTTTTACTATCACTTCTGTAGTGTCTTTCGTAATTTATCGTGATCATAACTTTAACCTGTTGTTAATTTAAATGCATTACAAAATATGTCTATTATTTGCCAATGTAATTGTAATTAATCATTCATTTAATCTCTCTCTAAAAACATTGGCTTTACTGTTAGATATTGCTGCAAAATACTTAATGCAAAAAATAAATAAAAAATAAAAATACCACAGGCCATTTTACATTGAGTTCATTACAGCTCACTATTGTAGTATGCACCGCATTTTGAGATAATTTTAGAACTTTTACAGTAACTTACTGCATACTAATTATTTGTGATATTCTTCTACTGTAAAACGGCTAAAATGACCCACAATGCATTGTGTAATAATCATTGAACAGTGGGTATTTTTAGAACTTTTACAGTAACACCTCATATTGGGAATGTGTGATATTCTATTTTAAATGTTCTAAAATTACTCACAATGCAGTGCATAATGAGCATTGCATTGTGGATAATTTTAGAACTTTTACAGTAACTTACTGCATATTAATTATTTGTTGTATTCTACTGTAATAAATATAAAACTACCCTCAATGCATTGCATGATTTGCACTGCATTGTGGGTAATTTTAGAAATTTTACCGTAACTTACTGCAACTTGTGGTATTCAACTGTCACTTTTTTAAATTGCCCACAATGCAGAGCATTATGAGCATTGCACTGTGCATAATTTTAGAACCTTTACAGTAACTTACTGCATATTGTGAATGTGTGGAATTCTACTGTAAACATTCTAAAATTATCCATAATGCAGTGCACAATGAGCATTATATTGTGGGTAATTTTAGACCTTTTACAGTAACTTACCTCATATTGGGAATGTGTGGTATTCTACTTTAAAATGTCTACAATTACACACAATGCAGTGCATGAGCATTATATTGTGGGTAATTTTAAAACCTTTACAGTAACTTACTGCATATTGGGAATGTGTGGTATTCTACTGTAAAACATCTCTAATTAACCTCAATGCATTATATAATGAGCATTGCATTGTGAGTAATTTTAGACAGTTTTTATTACAGTAACTTACTGCATATTAATTATTTGTGGTATTCTACTGTAAAATAGAGCATTGCAATAGAGCAATAATAATCATTGCATTGTAGGCAATTTTAGAACTTTTACAGTAACTTACCTTATATTGGGAATGTGTAGTATTTTACTGTAAAAGTTATAAAATTACCCTCAATTCACTGCCTTATAAGCATTGCATTGTGGGTAATTGTAGAACTTTTACAGTAACTTACTGCATATTAATTATTTGTGGAATTCTACTGTAAAAGTAAACCATTGCAATGAAGCAATAATAATCAGTGCATTGTGGGCAATTTTAGAACTTTTACAGTAATTTACCATATATTGGAAATTTGTGGTCTTCTATGGTAATGTTGATAATTTTAGAACCTTTACAGTAGAATACCACACATTCAGTACTTTTGCAGTAATTTAGTGTAAAAGTTTTTAAATTATTTACAATGCAATGCTTATTACGTAATGCACTGAGTGTCATTTTTTAACTTTTACAGAAACTTACTGCAAAAATACTGAATGTTTGGTATTCTACTGTAAAAGTTCTAAAATTATAGACAATGCAATGCATAATACGCATTGCATTGTGGGTCATTTTAGAAAGTTCACAGTAACTTACTGCATATTGGAGATTTGCGGTATTCTACTGTAAGTACTGCTACTGTAATTGAAGATTAGAAGACAGTTATTTAAAAACTAAACTTTGATAATAATTTTTTTTTACATTTCATTTATTTATTTTCTGTTTTTCACATAGTTTTACACGGGAGCTGCAAACTGACCGTGTATGCACTTTTCAGAGCAGGACGGAAAAGAAATCCAATAGTTATTCTGGAAATATCTGCCTACTCTGCTTTTAATACAGGTAAAAGGAAAAACTGCCCACATTTTTATGCTTGTGGACTGTTGTTAAATTAAACTTGCTAGGCTATCTGCTATATTTCACACTTTAAATTTGAATTCGTTTTTGACTGTTTGGCACCATCTTGTGTCTGAATAATGCGCAAGTTAGTGCATACTCCATTCAGCTGGTTTCATTTCTATCAGCTTTGCGTTTTTTGACAGTTCGGTGCCATCTTGTGAATAAATATTAAATAGGTTAGTGTATGCTCCATTCAGGCGGATTCGTTTCTAACAGCTTTGCTTTTTTTTTTGACTGTTTGGTGCCATTTTTTGAATGAATAACACACAGGTTAGTGTATGCTCCATACAGTTGTTTTCGTTTCTGTCAGCTTTGCATTTTTTGACAGTTTGGTGCCATCTTTTGACAAATAATCAGCATAGCTTTTCTAAAATATAGGTGCAGATTGCAAGCAATCATTTTGTCTCTAAATATGAAAGGAGACACATCTGATGACACTTATGAATAATGTTTGTCTAAATTAAGATCTTCCCATAACCAGTCACATTAGCAGTAGCATAAGTCACAGTAGCTATTTATGTAGCGGTGACATTGTTGTTGTGTCTCTCCATTGTCTCCGAGTGCTGTTTTTGGACCGGATGGCACAAGAGAAAGCGGCGCTAAAATGCCACTGTAATTCATCCTGTGTTCACTGCCCAAAGGTTTTGTGCGTGTGTGTGTAAAAAGGGAAACTGGCCGATCAGGGCGGTGTTTTTTAGGAGCATGGTGTTGATCCATTGTTTGTCCACTGTCTCTGATATACCGCTGCCAAAAGAAATGAAACACTCCATCTGTCCTTCAGTCTTCCTTCCTTTTCCAGACCAGAATAGACAAGCATGGCCTTACGGAATCCGACTCAGATACTGTCAGTGTATTACTGAAACGCTGAAACCTGCGTTGGTGTTCATTAAAAGCATTTATGCTTTTGGTTTTGAGTGTTTTGTTAGCAGAGACGATGTCCTGTAATGACAAAGGCAGGTTATTTGTAACTTATCTTGTCATTTTGAAGGTTTCAAAGACTATAGTTATTTCTGATATTTTTGTTTTGGTTAACAGTAATACATTTTTTATTTAATTTTCACACACAGTCTTATGCAAAAGTATAGCCACCCCTGATAATTTTCATAATTGCAAGGCATAGCCTGCTGGCCTTTCAAATCAGCAATTTCATTTGGATATATGTTATATCCTAGGGAAAAAGCAACATTTCAGTACCGACATAACATTTATTTAATCAAAAGATGCAATGAAATTTCAGTCATAACAAAAACAGACAGGTGCAAAAATTTGGGCACCCCAAGAGAATAATGACATCAGTCTTTTGTAGAGCCATCCTTCTGCTGAAATAACAACCTGTAGTCGCTTCTTACAGTCAAGGATTAGTCCCTGAAGTCTTGCTGAAGGCATTTTGGGCCATACTTCCTTGCAAAATTTCAGTCAGGTTTGATAGGTGCCGAGCGTGAATCACCCTTTTCAAATCAATCCATAGATTTTCGATGATGTTCAAGTCTGAGGACTTGGATGGCCATTCTAGAATATTGTATCATGTCTGAGCATGACTTCCTTGGTAGATCTGGAGCTGTGTTTTGAGTCATTGTCCTGCTGAAACATCCAATTCTGCCTTAACTTCAGCCTCTTGACTGATTCCTGAACATTGTTCTTCAGTATCTGCTGATGCAGGGTGGAATCCATGCAACCTTTAACTCTGACAAGGTTTCCAGTAACTGTGCTTGGCAAACATCTCCACAGCATAATGGACCCTCCACCATATTTTACAGTAGGGAGCAGGTTCTTCTCCTGGAATGCTGTGTTCTTTTTCCACCATGCAAAGTGCCTATGGTTGTGGCATAAAACCTCAAACACACTGCTTCCTTGTGCGACAACATGGGAAAATCAACAAGCCAGAATCAACTAAAAAGCCAGATTACAATTTGTTAAATTACACTGGGAAAAAGACACATTTTTGGAGACATGTCCTGTGGTCTGATGGAGCTAAGATTGAACTGTTTGGCCATGATGACCAGTGTTACATTTGGAGGACAAAGGGGAAAGCTTACAAGCCTAGGAATACCATCCCAACTGTGAAGTATGGGGGCGGCAGCATCATGTTGTGGGGCTGTTTTGCTGCAGGAGGGACTGGTCCACTTCATAGCATAGATGGCATCATGAAGAAAGAACATTATGTAGAAATACTGAAGCAACATCTCAAGACATCAGCCAGGAAATTAAAACTTGGTCACAAATGGGTCTTCCAAACAGACCATGACCCTAAGCATACTGCCAAATTAGTTAAAATGTGCTTTAAGGACAACAGAGTGAATGTTTTGGAGTGGCCATCACAAAGCCCTGAGCTCAATCCTATAGAAAATTTGTGGGCAGAGTTGAAAAAGCTTGTGCGAGCAAGACAACCTACAAATCTGACTTAGTGTTACCAATTCTGTCAGGAGAAATGGACCAAAATTCCTGCAAACTACTGTGAGAAGCTTGTGGAAGGATACCCAAAACATTTAACCAAAGTTATACAGTTTAAAACAAAGCTAAAAAAAATACCAAGGAAATGTGTGTAAACTTTTGACTGTCTAGAAATGAATAAAAAATTCTCTCATTATTCTGGCATTAAGCAAATGTAAATCATTTAGGTAATCCTAACGGACCTAAAATAGTAAACATTTAGTATGATTTACCATCATACAGTTCCTTTTTTTAGAGCACATGTAAACTTCTGGTTTCAACTGTATATATATATATATATATATATATATATATATATATATATATATATATATATATATATATATATATATATATATATATATATATATATATATATATATATATAATTTTTTTATTATTATTTGTTTGTTATTGGACCATCTATGTCGATGGTCCAAACACACTGCTCAATGCTATTTTAGTTTTAACCACTTTTAAAGTACATTCACATTATTTTTTAATTTTAGGTCAGCCACCCCAAGATTTTTGCTTTCGACTGCCTACAGAATAAACCACTAACTTGCCTAGTTAACCTAATTAACCTCAAGCCTTTAAATGGCATGTTAAGCTAAATTCTAGTAAAAATAATCTAGTAAAATATTACTAGCTGTCACCAAGGCAAAGAAAAAAAATTCTCGTTATTAAAAAGCACTTGGATGCATTTAAAAGAAGTATTATTTTACATGTTAAATTAATTTAAAAATGGTTATAAGTCATGTTTTATCATACATAAATCATATATGTTGTAAAACGAACAAAAAAAATGTATATCTTAACTATACGTTGATATAAATGAGAACAGTCATGAGAATATTAAATGAAAAATAGCTAATTAAGAAACAAAAATCCACAATGAAAGAACATTTAATCATTTTCATTCATTTTCCTTCAGCTTAATCTCTAATTTTTCTGAGGTCGTCACAACAGAATGAACCACCAACTAATTTGGCATATGTTTTACACAGTGGATGCCCTTCCAGCCGCAACCCAGTACCGCTGCATTTAAAAGTAGACACTTTAAGCTTTCTATAGATATATGTCTCATGTCTTTGTGTTTAGTTTTCGCGGAGTTTCAGCGCATTTTACTGACGTGTTTGTAAAACAGTTCACGGAGTGAGAAAAGAGAAAGTGCCTTCACTGTTTATTTTCCTTATTTTGCAAAAGCACACACTTTTGTTGTTATTGTGAGTGTACCCAAAACAAAATAGACACCTAACAGATTCGATTGATGTATTGCTCATATCTGTACAGTCAAAACTGAAAGAGTCATTTAAGTTTTTTTCTGAGTTTTCATGTGAAAACACGTCAAAACGCGTATACTCGGGCTTCGACCCCTGGGGGTTAAACACCCATACGCACCCGCATTCTCACACACACTCATACACTACGGCCAATTTCAAGAGTTCACACTTGGCTGATGATCAATAAAGCGTAATTGGCATGCTGTCCCGGGAGAGAGCCCTGAGCTCATAATATCCTCGAGCACGGGGCTCACTCCCGTTAGAAGGGCGAGAGGGGAGTTCGAGCTCAGGAAGGTCTCGAGAACTCCCCTGCTTGTCGCCGTGTGAGAAGTGTAAACTAAGGTTGTCTTAGGTAATAATTTGGTTTAGTCGATTGGCTATGGTGTATGTTTTTGGACGGTGGGAGGAAACCGGGGAACCCGGGGGAAACCCACGCGAACACGGGGAGAACATGCTCCGCACAGAAACGCCAACTGGCCCAATGGGAGGTTGAACCGGCATTCTTGCTGTGAGGCAACAGTGCTAGTCACTGCGCCGCCGTGTCGCCCTATAGGAAAAAGGGTGGAAGTAGGGGTGGAAGGGGGGGGACTTTAAGACGAAGATAACTGGAATGAAAGCTCTGGTTATTTATAGTGTGTCCGTAATCATCTAATAGGGCAGATTACGGAGCTGATAAGGTGCCAGCCGTGTTGATCATAAGCACGTGATCCTCTCGAAATTAGTTTATAAATAAACCACACTTTGTTGACCTAAATCACTTATAGCGCATGTGTTTGGACTGTGGGGGAAACCCACGCGAACACAGGAAGAACATACAAACTCCACACAGAAATGCCAACCGAGCCAGCTGGGACTCAAACCAGCAATTTTCTTGCTGTGAGGTGACAGTGCTAACCACTAAGCCACCGCGCCACCATTTATTTCTAAAATATACAATTCATTCATTCATTTTCTTGTCGGCTTTGTCCCTTGCGGGGTCGCCACAGCGGAATGAACCGCCAACTTATCCAGCACGATTTTTATGCAGCGGATGCCCTTCCAGCCGCAACCCATCTCTGGGAACTTCCACACACACATTCACACTCATACACTATGGACAATTTAGCTTACCCAATTCACCTGTACTGCATGTCTTTGGACTGTGGGGGAAACCGGAGCACCCGGAGGAAACCCACGCGAACCCAGGGAGAACATGCAAACTCCACACAGAAATGCCAACTGACCCAGCCTAGCCGAGGTTCGAACCTGCGACCCAGCGACATTCTTGCTGTGAGGCAACAGCACTACCTACTGCGCCACTGGGTTGCCCCAAAATATACAATTACTATTTAAAAATAAGTACTGTTAATCAAATAAGTCTGGTTACACACACACACACACACACACACACACGCACACACACGCACACACACACACACACACACACACACACACACACACACACACACACACACACACACACACACACACACACACACACACACAGTTTTCATATTCTGAAGTTTTTATTGACAAACGCTTGTATACCTATAACTGCATTAGGTTGCATTACAGTGTACTACTTTCCATAGTGCTGTCATGCTCAATTACCCAGTCACTGTAATACATCAGTGTTGATGTGTCGTAATCTCTCAAACATGTAAGTCCTGAAAGTGAATGATCAGGAAGTCTTTCCGCTGTTTCTCTTCTGGAGAACTCGAGCAGATGTGAATGTGGGAGTTCAGCTTCTCTCTCTCCCCTCAGGTCTCGCTGACACCACTTTCACATTCCTTTTACCTGAAAAGGGAAGAGTTTTTTTTATGTGTAAATGCTGAGAGCAACTAGTGATGTCTGTGAGAGTCTAGGGATGTCCTGAAGTCACACTACTAACTAATGTAGATCTGTTGAATAACTTTGATTCACTTTACTAGTGAATCTCAGTTTTGGAAGCAGACAGTAAATCGCATAATATATTTACAGTTGAAGTCAGTATGTTTCGCCCTGCTGTCAATACCAAATGATGTTTAACAGAGCAAGAAATTTTTCACAGTATTTCCTATAATATTTTTTCTTCTGTAGAAGGTCTTACTTGATTAATTTCGCTAGAATGACAGCAGTTTTTTTTTTTTTAACCACTTTTGGGTCAGTGATATTAGCCTCCTTAAGCAATATTTATTTTTTTTGATTGTCTACAGAACAAACCCCTGTTATACACTTACCGGCCACTTTATTAGGTACACCTGTCCGACTGCTTGTTAACACAAATTTCTAATCAGCCAATCACATGGCAGCAACTCAGTGCATTTAGGCATGTAGACATGGTCGAGACGATCTGCTGCAGTTTAAACCGAGCATCAGAATGGGGAAGAAAGGGGATTTAGGTGACTTTGAACGTGGCATGGTTGTTGGTGCCAGACGGGCTGGTCTGAGTATTTCCGAAACTGCTGATCTACTGGGATTTTCACGCACAGCCATCTCTAGGGTTTACAGAGAATGGTCCGAAAAAGAGAAAATATCCAGCGAGCGGCAGTTCTGTGGGCGCAAATGCCTTGTTGATGCCAGAGGTCAGAGGAGAATGGCCAGACTGGTTCCAGCTGATAGAAAGGCAACAGTAACTCAAATAACCACTCGTTACAACCAAGGTCTGCTGAAGAGCATCTCTGAATACACGTCCAACCTTGAGGCAGATGGGTTACAGCAGCAGAAGACCACACCGGGTGCCACTCCTGTCAGCTAAGAACAGGAAACTGAGGCTACAATTCACACAGGCTCACCAATTGGACAATAGAAAATTGGAAAAATGTTGCCTGGTCGGATGAGTCTCGATTTCTGCTGCGACATTCGGATGGTCGGGTCAGAATTTGGCGTCAACAACATGAAAGCATGAATCAATTCTCAACAGTTCAGGCTGGTGGTGGTGGTATAATAGTGTGGGGGATATTTTCTTGGCGCACTTTGTGTTCATTAGTACCAATTGAGCATCGTGTCAACACCCTAGCCTACCTGAGTATTGTTGCTGACCATGTCCATCCCTTTATGACCACAGTGTACCCATCTTCTGATGGCTACTCTCAGCAGGATAATGCGCCATGTCATAAAGCGTGAATCATCTCAGACTGGTTTCTTGAACATGGCAAAGAGTTCACTGTACTCAAATGGCCTCCACAGTCACCAAACCTCAATCCAATAGAGCACCTTTGGCATGTGGTGGAACGGGAGATTCGGATCATGGATGTGCAGCCGAGAAATCTGCAGCAACTGTGTGATGCTATCATGTCAATATGGAGCAAAATCTCTGAGGAATATTTCCAGTACCTTGTTGAATTTATGCCTCGAAGGATTAAGGCAGTTCTGAAGGCAAAAAGGGGTCCAACCCGGTACTAGTAAGGTGTACCTAATAAAGTGGCCGGTGAGTGTACAATGATTTGTCTAATTAACCTAATTTTTCTAATTAACACAGTTAAGCCTTTAAATGACACTTTAATACTAGTATCTTGAAAAATATCTAGTCAAATATTATGTGCTGTCATCATGGCAAAGAAAAGAAATCAGTTCAGAAAAATCAGAAAAAAGTCTCCATTAAACAGAAATTGGGGGGGGGGAAATATACAGGGGGGCTAATAATTCTGACTTCTATATCAGGTGAAGTGTACACTGGGGTTATTCCTGCAATAAATATATTGTCCTCCCCGGCGGTCTTCCTTTCAGTTGTGCTTGCTCATGCTCTCCATTGTTAAAAGTGACCCACCTCTGCACCCTTACACACATCAGCACATTTGGTTCAGGCATTTGAATGGCTGTTAAACGGATCCCTCTCCCACACACACAAATGGATATAAAAATTGGCGCCAGCTATTGTTGTGAGATGTGCTGATCACGTCTTCAGAGCGTCACGTTCAACTGGACAGTTTTGATAAGACACTCCAGCTGAACCTGTAGCTACTCTTCTGTTGGTTTATCTATGCGTGTGTATGTGTGTGTGTGTGTGTGTGTGTGTGTGTGTGTGTGTGTGTGTGTGTGTGTGTGTTTGTAAGGTGTCCAGAAGCTTATCGTTTCCCCTTTGCTCCGGATGAAGTGAATCATCATAGTCATGACATCCGTGAGTCACTTTCTCGACTGATTTCACAGTTCTTATAAATCAATGTTATGGTTACCTTTCATTAGGCGTGTAAATACAATTACGAAAGCAATAACGTTAACATCACTTATGTCACTATACTCTAACATACAAACCCATATATAGTTGAAACCAGAAACCATGCGATATATATAAATGCGCTATATAAATACACATTACATTACATTACCTAAATCATTTACATTTGCTAAATGCCAGAATAATTTTTTTTTTTATTTCTAGACAGTCAAAAGTTTTCACACATTTCCTTGGTATTTTTTTTTTTAGCTTTGCTTTTAAACTGTAAAAAAACAACTTCGCAGCAGAAATGGAGACTCATCAGATCAGGCAGCGTTTTTTTCCAATCTTCTATTGTCCAGTTTTGGTGAGCCTGTGCGAATTGTAGCCTCAGTTTCCTGTTCTTAGCTGACAGGAGTAGCACTCGGTGTGGTCTTCTGCTGCTGTAGCCCATCTGCCCCAAGGTTGGACATGTTGTGTGTTCAGAGATGCTCTTCTGCAGACCTCGGTTGTAACGAGTGGTTATTTGAGTTACTGTTGCCTTTCTATCAGCTGTCCAGTCTGGCCATTCTCATCTGACATCAACAAGGCATTTGCGCCCACAGAACTGCCGCTCACTGGATATTTTCTCTTTTTCTGACCATTCTCTGTAAACCCTAGAGATGGTTGTGCATGAAAATCCCAATAGAGCAGCAGTTTCTGAAATACTCAGACCAGCCCGTCTGGCACCAACAACCATGCCACTTTTTCCCCTCATTCTGATGCTCAGTTTGAACAGCAGCAGATTGTCTTGACCATGTCTACATGCCTAAACCCATTGCGTTGCTGCCATGTGAGTGTCTTATTAGAAATTTGCATTAACAAGCAGTTGGACAGGTGTACCAAATAAAGTGGTCGGTGAGTGTAATATAAGACGTTAAATGATTTGCATATTTCTCGATGAGTCATATGTGTTTCAGTTTGATATCCTGTCTATTAAACTTTCAGTTTAGCTGTGGGTACTGCCCTCTCACTGAACTTTACAGAAACCAAACTGAACAGAATAACCTGTTCAAGCACAAGCACTATTCTACAAGACTAGTATTTAAAGAAATTCAGAGCTGTAACTGGTCAGATTGGTTTTAAAGGTTGACCAAAATGCTATACTGCCATAATTTACTCATATTCACTCTGAATAATCTTAAGTCATATATATATATATATATATATATATATATATATATATATATATATATATATATATATATATAAACTTAAGATTATTCAGAGTGAATATGAGTAAATTATGGCAGTATTTAGCATTTTGGTCGACCTTTACCTAACCCCTGGCCACACCCTAGAACCACCACTGTAATATATATATATACATATATATTAGTATTCTAATTTTGGTGGTCGTAAAAGAAAAATCTATTATTTTGACCCATAAATTGTATTTTTGGTTATTGTTATATCCATTCATTTATTCATTTTCTTGAGCTGTATTTGCATTACAATTTAAAGGGGACCTATTATACCTCATTTTTGCAAGATGTCAAATAAGTCTTTGATGTCTCTAGAGTGTGTATGTAAAGTTTCAGCTCAAAATAGCACACACAAAGCGTTTTATAACTCTTTGAAGTTTGGCGACTGTCGCTTTAAATTCAAATGAGATTTTGCTCCTTTCAAAAGGGGTGGAGCTACGAATGCCTGTGTCAGCATAGTGGCAGATTTAAAAACAACATAAAATCCTATGATAATGAGGTAGAGATTGTCACTAATGGGCGGCGCTTTCCCCCTCTGATGACACTTACAATGGGAGAATGTCAATCAAAGTGTTTTTCCAGACGCTTTTATACAGTCTGATTATAAAAAGTAAAATCAATAAATTTTATATTCACACACTAAACTGTGTTTAAACCCTTTTATAAAAGTGATTTTAGCATAATAGGTCCTATTTAAATAAAAAAAAAAAATGTAAAGGTTTTTTGCTTTATGCATTATCCTTCAGACAATATTCAGTTTTAATTAAGCAGCTCATGTCGTACAGTATAATAATAATCATACATTTTCCCGAAGCACAGTAGAAATTCCTTACAAAATAAGTCAAAAATCAGACTAGCTGCCAAACGCTGTCATTGATCTTAAAGAGAGATGATTCAGGAGCCTGAAGCCTTTCTGCCACACGTGATGGATCACCCTCGACCCATGTGCCTCACCTAGACCGACCTGCCCAAACTCGCTCATACAGTGGAAGTTGAAATGATTCACCCTCCTGTGAATTTTCTTTCTTATTCAAATATTTTCCAAATGATGTTTAACAGAGCAAGGAATTTTTCACAGTATTTCCTAAAATATTTTTTCTTCTGGAGAAAGTCTTATTTTCTTTATTTCCGCTAGAATGAAAGCAGTTTTTATTTTTATTTTTTAAACATTTTAAGGTCAAAAGTATTAGCCCCCTTAAGCTATACATTTTTGATTGTCTAAAGAACAAACCAAAGTTATACAATGACTTGCCTAATTAACCTAACTTGCCTAATTAACCTAGTTAAGCCTTTAAATGTCACTTTAAGCTGAATACTAGTATTTTGAAAAATATCTTGTTATTATCTAATTAAATATATCTAATTAAATTGATCATGTTTAGAAATGTGTTGAAAAAAATCTTTCCGTTAAACAGAAATTGGCGAAAAAATATACAATGGGGCTAATAATTCAACTGTATATACTTTAATCATTAATCTTCACAAACCATAAATCCACTGTCTAGGGGGAAACCCTAACAGCTCGGGACATTTCCCATAAACCTGCGATTGTCCCTCAACACTGATAATCATACGATGAGCAACTTAGTTAACCTCTAACCCACTTATCTGGTGCATATGTTATGACGTAAACTCAAACCACAACCTGAACAGCAGTCAATATTGGAGAACAGGAAGCTGCTGATGTCTTTTAAAGTAGGAATTTCCGCATGAGTATAGAGGTTGAGCGTTTATAGAAAGGTTTTCAGTCAGTGAGTGAGTAACGTTGCTCCACTGAATTTCATCACCGACGTGTCTGAACAGGACAGAGTTCAACCGAAATAACCAAAGCTGTGTGCTTCAAGGGAATAAGTAATGTCTTGATTAGATGTTGTCAGATTTAACAGAATCCTATCACCGATCTTGATATGAGGGATGTTGTGTTGTGTTTTGAAGCAATGAGATGGATTTGGTTGTGAGAGTATAATCTTATCTGTGAGAGAGGTAATCTGTTGAAGTGTAAACTTTCACTTTCGGCTGTTATCTGTTGGTGGATTACAGAGACCTTTGTCTGTTACTCACCCTTTACATATAAACATGACCAAATTCACAGAAAAGTGTATAACCAGAGCCAAATGGCCTGTGTAAACCTCCTGGAGTTTTCACTGATTTGTAACTCGTAATTCGTACACTAACCCTAAACCTAACCTCACAGTAACCTGTTGTGTTTTAATAACGTCTACACCTACACTAACCCTAAACCCAACCTCACAGTAACCTGTTGTGTTTTATTAACGTCTACACCTACACTAACCCTAAACCCAACCTCACAGTAACCTGTTGTGTTTTATTAACGTCTACACCTACACTAACCCTAAACCCAACCTCACAGTAACCTGTTGTGTTTTATTAACGTCTACACCTACACTAACCCTAAACCCAACCTCACAGTAACCGGTTGTGTTTTATTAACGTCTACACCTACACTAACCCTAAACCCAACCTCAGAGTAACCTGTTGTGTTTTAATAACATCTACACCTACACTAACCCTAAACCCAACTTCACAGTAACCTGTTGTGTTTTTTTAACGTCTACACCTACACTAACCCTAAACCCAACCTCAGAGTAACCTGTTGTGTATTATTAACGTCTACTACACCTACACTAACCCTAAACCCAACCTCACAGTAACCTGTTGTGTATTATTAACGTCTACACCTACACTAACCCTAAACCCAACCTAACAGTAACCTGTTGTGTTTTATTAACGTCTACACCTACACTAACCCTAAACCCAACCTCACAGTAACCTGTTGTGTTTTATTAACGTCTACACCTACACTAACCCTAAACCCAACCTCACAGTGACCTGTTGTGTATTATAAACATCTACACCTACACTAACACTAAACCCAACCTCAGAGTAACCTGTTGTGTTTTATTAACATCTACACATACACTAACCCTAAACCCAACCTCACAGTGACCTGTTGTGTATTATTAACGTCTACACCTACACTAACCCTAAACCCAACCTCACAGTAACCTGTTGTGTATTATAAACCTCTACACCTACACTAACCCTAAACCCAACCTCACAGTAACCTGTTGTGTTTTAATAACGTCTACACCTACACTAACCCTAAACCCAACCTCACAGTAACCTGTTGTGTTTTAATAACGTCTACACCTACACTAACCCTAAACCCAACCTCACAGTAACCTGTTGTGTTTTATTAACGTCTACACCTACACTAACCCTAAACCCAACCTCAGAGTAACCTGTTGTGTTTTAATAACATCTACACCTACACTAACCCTAAACCCAACTTCACAGTAACCTGTTGTGTTTTATTAACGTCTACACCTACACTAACCCTAAACCCAACCTCAGAATAACCTGTTGTGTTTTAATAACGTCTACACCTACACTAACCCTAAACCCAACCTCAGAGTAACCTGTTGTGTTTTATTAACGTCTACACCTACACTAACCCTAAACCCAACCTCACAGTAACCTGTTGTGTATTATTAACGTCTACACCTACACTAACCCTAAACCCAACCTTACAGTAACCTGTTGTGTATTATTAACATCTACACCTACACTAACCCTAAACCCAACCTCAGAGTAACCTGTTGTGTATTATAAACATCTACACCTACACTAACCCTAAACCCAACCTCACAGTAACCTGTTGTGTTTTATTAACGTCTACACCTACACTAACCCTAAACCCAACCTCACAGTAACCTGTTGTGTATTATAAACATCTACACCTACACTAACCCTAAACCCAACCTCAGAGTAACCTGTTGTGTTTTATTAACGTCTACACCTACACTAACCCTAAACCCAACCTCACAGTAACCGGTTGTGTTTTATTAACGTCTACACCTACACTAACCCTAAACCCAACCTCACAGTGACCTGTTCTGTTTTATTAACGTCTACTACACCAACCCTAAAGCCAACCTAGTTTTGGCATTAGTCTCTCCCACTTGGAGGTCTCCGGGCTGCAGTGATACCTACTTGAATTCGTATGCCACTGTAATAATTAAGGGTTCAAGCTTAGCACTAAAGCTAGGGCTGCACAATATATCCTTCCAGCACTGATATCACGTATACGCAATTATTTGTTGGGATTATAATTGACACAGTTAGATTTTTTTTTCCCGTCATTCTAGAATTGAACAATAATAGAGTGTAAGTTTGTCATTTGCATGTGTTGTTATAAGCCCCGTGACCAGCATCCAGGAGCAAGAAATGCACCATTTGTATCTTTAAGATTCATTTTAGTGAATAATTTTTACAGTGAAGTGTTTTTACATTTGATTATCCTCCTAAAGTGTATGAATGAGATTATGCGACTTCATACACACTAGCCACTAAATCAAAAAGTTACAAATAACTGTGAGATAGCGTTGGATGTTTAATGGATTCCACCTCATCTGCGTTCACACTATTAGAGCAATCTGGTTGAATGTGTTTTCAATTATCTCTGAATGCGGTTGAAAGGGGAAAGCTCTAAAGGTTTCACACCTCAGCAATGTCCACTTGGTATTGGATCTACAAAAACACATCTTAATACCAGGTGCAAACAGGGCCTTCACTGGAGACTACTAGTAGAGACTAGTACCAGGCCAATCTGCCAGTCTTGGGTAAGTTACTTCAAAATAAATAATTAATTAATTACAAGTTACTAATCACAACATTAAAAATGTATTTAGATTACATTTATTTCATTACTGAATATTTATTACTCAATATTACTCAATAAGTATTATTTTAATACTCAATAAGTAATTTAATTACCTAATTCAATCATTCATTTTCTTTCCGGTTTAGCCCCTTTATTAATCCGGGGTCGCCACAGCGGAATGAACCACCAACTTATCCAGCACATGTTTTACGTAGCGGATGCCCTTCCAGCCGCAATCCATCTCTGGGGAAACATCCATACATTCTCATTCGCACTCATACACTACGGACAATTTTTATACCTAGTTCACCTCTACCGCATGTCTTTGGACTGTGGGGGAAACCAGAGCGGAGGAAACCCACGCAAACGCAGGGAGAACATGCAAACTCCACACAGAAACGCCAACTGACCCAGCTCGAACCAGCGACCTTCTTGCTGTGAGGCGACAGCACTACCTACTGCGCCACTGCGTCGCCCTTAATTCAATCAACACTTCCTAAAATCAAACGCATAAATGCTTTACATATAAATTTCAACCTTACACAAGAGAAATTGACTAAGCCAAAGGAAATTTGAATGAATATATTTTCCCAGTACTGGGAAACACTCCCTGGGTTTGCGTGGGTTTCCTCCGGGTGCTCCGGTTTCCCCCACAGTCCAAAGACATGCAGTACAGGTGAATTGGGTAAGCTAAATTGTCCGTAGTGTATGTGTGTGAATGTGTGTATGGAAGTTCCCAGAGATGGGTTGCGGCTGGAAGGGCATCCGCTGCATAAAATCGTGCTGGATAAGTTGGCGGTTCATTCCGCTGTGGCGACCCCGCAAGGGACAAAGCTGACAAGAAAATGAATGAATGAATGAATGAATGGGAAACACTCAAATAAAAAAAGGTACACCGTGGTACAAATAATGTTCCCAAAGGATTATATGGTAACACTTTACAATAACAGTACATGAATAATGATGTGTTAATGTGCAAACTAAACATTACTTTATTATGAATTAATGATGAGTTAATGTATGCACTAATCATGAACTAACTTTAACTACAACATGAGTCACATGAGTTCATGTGTGAATTACGGCTACCTTAATTACTTGTTAGTACATGTTGTTAATTAATGTATTAGTTAACATTTAAGTTTAAGCTAAATGTAACCAACATGAACTCATGAGCTGTTAATGTATGATTATGTCATGACTTTACTTGGAGGGGCACATCATCATTAACTCACTACTCATGAGCTCCTGTTCATGCTGACGTTGACAGAACACTTTTCTATTGTTATTCAGTGTAAACCGACTAGTTGGACGTGCATAAGGAGTTCATCAGTAGTTAAGAATGGGTTAATGATGATGTGCCCCTTCAAGTAAAGTCACAACATAATTATATATTAACATATCATGAGTTCATGATGGTTAAATTAAGCATAAATTAATGTGGTAATTAATACATTAATTAACAAACAATCATGTACTAACAAGTAATTAAGGTAGCCGTTATTCACACATGAACTCATGTGACTCATGTTGTAGTTCACAAGTTAGTTCATGATTAGTGCATACATTAACTCATCATTAATTCATAATAAAGTGATGTTTAGTTTACATATTTATACATCATTATTCATGTACTGTTATTATAAAGTGTTACCAATTATATTATATACCTTATATAGTACAGAAAAGACCTCTTATGATACTGTTCTGTGCCATTTATGGTTTAACTGAAGGTACACAATTGTTCTCATAAAAAAAGGTACATAAGTGTCGGACAACTCCATTAGTACAATATCTATGAAAATAAATATTACGTATCATAAGTGATTTTATGAATAATTTCCATATTAGCACATGAATCATCATTTAAAAGCATGTTTAAAGAAACTCAAAAACACTCATTATTAATTAACTTCTAGAATACAAAACAACTGGTAAAACAAAACTCTACACTCTCAGAAATAAAGGTACACGAGCTGTCACTGGGGTGGTACCTTTTCAAAAGGTACAAATTTGTACCTACAAGGTCCATATTAATACCTCAAGGGTACATATTGGTACCTAAAAAGTACAAAAGTGTTCCTCTTAAAATTTGTAAGTACTAATATATACTTTTGAGGTACCAATATGGACCCTTCAAGTACAAATGTGTACCTTTTAAAAAGGTACCACCCCAGTGACAGCTCTCGTACCTTTATTTCTGAGAGTGTAGGCATTGTAAACTAAACATTTAAGGCATTTTAATAAACATTTGGTAAGCATTTTCTGATAAATACATTTTCATTATTGATATCTGCACCTTTTGGCGTTTGCTGTCCACTACATGCATGAGCTAGCAAAAGTCCTGCATATGCAAAGTGTTCATGCAGACATTTAAGTATTGTAAAACTAATAATAATAATAATTCCTTACATGTATATAGCGCTTTTTCTAGACACTAAAAGCGCCTTATGCAATGGAGGAATCTCTTCATTCCACCACCAGTGTGCAGCATCCACCTGGATGACGCGATGGCAGCCATATTGCGTCAGACTGCACACCACACACCAGCTGATTGGTGGAGAGGAGACAGAGTGATGAAGCCAAGTTTGATATGGGGATATAGGAGGCCATGATGGACAGAGGCCAGTGGGAAAATTTGGCCAAGATGCCAGGGTTAAACCCCTACTCTTTTTCGAAGGACATCCTGGGATATTTAATGACCACAGAGAGTCGGGACCTCAATTTAACGACTCATTTGAAAGACGGTGCTCACAGAGTTCCCTTCACTATGCTGGGGCATTAAGACCCACACAGACCACAGGTTGAGCGCCCCCTGCTGGTCTCACTAACAGCACTTCCGGCAGCAATATAGCTTTCCCATGTGGTCTCTTATCTAGGTACTGATCAGGTGCAGCCCTGCGTAGCTTCAGTGGGCGACCATGTGAGAGATGCAAAGAGCTAGCTGCCGGCTAGACTATATGACATTGTCCATATCTTGTTACAATACTTTTCTATTTCTATTTTAAAATTAAGTCAATTAAATATACTTTTAGGCAACGCAGTGGCGCAGTAGGTAGTGCTGTCGCCTCACAGCAAGAACGTCACTGGGTCGCAGGTTCGAACCTCGGCTGGGCTGGGTCAGTTGGCGTTTCTGTGTGGAGTTTGCATGTTCTCCCTGCGTTTGCGTGGGTTTCCTCCGGGTGCTCAGGTTTCCCCCACAGTCCAAAGACATGCGGTACAGGTGAATTGGGTAGGCTAAATTGTCCATAGTGTATGAGTGTGAATGAGTGTGTGGATGTTCCCAGAGATGGGTTGCGGCTGGAAGGGCATCCGCTGCGTAAAATTGTGCTGGATAAGTTGGCGGTTCATTCCGCTGTGGCGACCCCAGATTAATAAAGGGACTAAGCCGACAAGAAAATGAATGAATAAATATACTTTTAAGTGATTACACAGGTATTGTGTGAAAATTGTAGACTTTTTTTTTATATTGTACATGGGAGAATGTGTTTCTGTAACATTTTTGTGGAAAGTGTTGTGAAATGTTTAGCAGAAAAATAGATCTTTTGATTTATGTTAAAGTATTTTTTATTCTTTATTGTGAATGGAAAAGGTGCATTTACACAAAAAGAAACTTATTTAAAAATCATTGTTTAAAAATGTGTTTGATGTTTTATATGTACTGAAAATAAATTGACATATTTTGGATAAAGAAAATGCCTTTAAATAGTTCTTGAAGGAAAACATTTGACACTGTTGAGGTACAAAGTGTCTTGTCACTGTAGTGATTCCTTCATGGATCAGATTTGAACCTTTGATGAAGGTACAATATTGTATCAGCAGGTTTTAAAATCAAAGGTACATTTTGGTTTCCCATGGTGCAGATCATCTCCTTAAATGTACAAACTGCAATGGTACAAGTTATTTTCTTTGTCTTAAGGTACAATTCTGTTCCATAAAAAGGTACGGCCCCAGTTACAAGTATTTGTACTTTCTTTGGTACAAAATTGCACCATTTTTTCTGAGAGTGCACACACTCATTCACACGCATACACTATGGCCAATTTAGTTTATTCCATTTACCTATACCCGCCCGCATCTCTTTGTGCGGGATTGTGAGGGAAACGGGAGCACCCGGAAGAAAACCCACGCCAACATTGCGAGAACATGCAAACTCCACACAGAAATGCCAACTGACCCAGCCAGGACTTGAACCAGTGACCTTCTTGGCCCCTGTAAACCACCAATACCAACATGTGTGTATGTGGTGTGCGTGTATTGGTGTTTTCAGGTCAACAATTTCAAAAACAAATCCCTATCGTGTCACTATCAGTTTGACCTGTTGATCAGTCTGGAAACTGTTTCCTAAACAAACAAAACTCATTTAAATAAACAAAACACTCTATTCAATATAACATTGATGCTATTAACAAACCATCAACTAAGACTTTTAGCTCAAATTATTAATTAGCAGCTTATTGATAGTAAGGTACTCGTCAGGTTTAGGTCAGGGTATTGGGTAAGACTGGGAATGTAAAATAAGATCACACTTTATAACTGCTAATATCTCACTCTATTAGACAGTAGTAACTAGTTAGATAGTAAGGTACTATTCAGGTTTAGATTTGGGTACTGGGTAGGACTAGGAATGTAAAATAAGATCATACTTTATAAGTAACCGATAATATCTTACTCTATTAGCCAGTAGTAACTAGTAAGATAGTAAGGTACTAGTCAGGTTTAAGTCAGGGTATTGGGTAGGACTAGGAATGTAAAATAAGATCATACTTTATAAGTGCTAATAAACTGTTAATACCGTACTCTATTAATAATAATAATAATATTAATAATAAATTTTATTTATAACGCGCTTTTCTAAGACCCAAAGCACTTACAAGAAAGTAAAAAACAACAAAGCACAGTAAAACAATTAAAAATACAGTAAAAAACACATTAAATTTTTTTAAATAGTCCTAAAAAGACTGCAGACTGTATTAGCCAGTAGTAACTAGTTAGATATTGAGGTACTAGTCAGGTTTAGGTTAGGGTATTGGGTAGGACTAGGATTGTAAAATAAGATCATACTTTATAACTGCTAATAAACTGCTAATACCGTACTCTATTAATAATAATACATTTTATTTATAACACGCTTTTCTAAGACCCAAAGCACTTACAAGAAAGTATAAAACAACAAAGCACAGTAAAACAATTAAAAATACAGTAAAAAACACATAAAAAAATAAAAATAGTCCTAAAAAGACTGTAGACTGTATTAGCCAGTGGTAACTAGTTAGATAGTAAGGTACTAGTCAGGTTTAGGTTAGGGTATTGGGTAGGACTAGGAATGTAAAATAAGATCATACTTTATAACTGCTAATAAACTGCTAATACCGTACTTTATTAATAATAATAATCATAATAATAATACATTTTATTTATAACGCGCTTTTCTAAGACCCAAAGCGCTTACAACAAAGTAAAAAACAACAAAGCACAGTAAAACAATTAAAAATACAGTAAAAAACACATAAAAAAATGTAAATAGTCCTAAAAAGACTGTAGACTGTATTAGCCAGTGGTAACTAGTTAGATAGTAAGGTACTAGTCAGGTTTAGGTTAGGGTATTGGATAGGACTGCGAATGTAAAATAAGATCATACTTTATAACTGCAAAAAAACTGCTAATACCGTACTCTATTAATAATAATAATAATACATTTTATTTATAACACGCTTTTCTAAGACCCAAAGCGCTTACAAGTATAAAACAACAAAGCACAGTAAAACAATTAAAAATACAGTAAAAAAACACATAATTTTTTTTTTTAAATAGTCCTAAAAAGACTGTAGACTATATTAACCAGTGGTAACTACTTAGATAGAAAGGTACTAGTCAGGTTTAGGTTAGGGTATTGGGTAAGACTAGGAATGTAAAATAAGATCATACTTTATAACTGCTAATAAACCTTTAATATCTTACTCTATTAGACAGTAGTAAACAGTTAGCAAGGTACTAGTCAGATTTAGGTATGGGTTCAGGGTAGGTCTAGGAATGTAAAATAAGATCATACTTTATTATAAGTGCTAATAAACCTTCAATATCGTACTCTATTAGCCAGTAGTAGTTAGATTGTAAGGTGCTATACAGGTTAAGGTTTGGATGCAAATCTAGATCTTACTTTATAAGTGCTATTAAATCATTAATATTGTACTCTATTAGCCAGCAGTAAATAGTTAGATAGTTATTAAGGTACTATACAGGTTAAGGTTTGGGTATTGGGTAGGACTAGGATTGTAAAATAAGATCATACTTTATAAGTGCTAATAAACCGGTAATATCTCACTCTATTAGCCAGTAGTAAATGGTGTGATTGATATACTTACACTAAAGTGTTACCAACATTTTTATGTTTACCACATTATCATCATGTAAACGTAATAAATAACACCGCCTTATAAAACAGCAGCTCAGTTTAAGTCCAGCTGTCAGTGCAGTGTTGTTATAGTGGATGGGAGTGAACGCTGGGTTTTATAGTTTGTTGTGACACTCGCTCTTATGCAAGAAAACACAGATACAGTTTCTCCTCTCAGCTTTGATAAGACTTGTTTGTGCTTTCAGACGTCTGGATTGTATGACAGCCCGTCTGTGTATTCCTCCCCTTCCGAAGCCTCAATCTCTAGAGCTTTGCACTGAAACGATAAAGCTGAAGGAGAGATAGTTCATTTCCCAGTTGCTCTTCAGAGTTTTATGCTTGGTGAATGTCACGTGAACTTAATTCTACACATGTGAGAGGTGACTGATACTGACACTGTGCATGGTGTTTTGCAGTTTTAATGATGTGTGAATAATTTCTCTCAGTGGACTGACGTTCACACATAGATTTGGGTAACACTTTATAATATGTAGGCCTAACAAATAAGATATATGTATTCTGATCGCATATAACATTTACATCCATTTGGATTACACCATTGTAACATAATTGAACAAATAAGCTTTATGTTGATATTTGTTAGTTAAACTGAAATGAAAGAAATAAGAACAAGATTTATGTAATAATGTCAATAAATCCAATGTGCTATTAATTAGTAGAGAGCTGCATCAATTTTGCCCCTGAATATTAAGTAAAGCTCATAGAATTGAACTAATTGGGTTTGATTTTTTCTACAGCTACATACACTCACTGGCCACTTTATTAGGTACACCTGTCCAACTGCTCGTTAACTCAAATTTCTAAGGCGAAACTAGTAAGGTGTACCTAATAAAGTGGCCAGTGAGTGTATATTCATACAATATTCATATATTTTAACTGATTAAATCTAATAGTAATACATTTTAACCGATTTAGATTTAGACAACATACACTTTACAAAACTGACAAATTAAATAAAGTCAAAAGGTTACAAACCGTTAATGATAAACTTCATTGTGATTCATTGTTTTGTGTGTACTAAATAACTAACGAGGATTAGTTGCCATGTAGTTGCAATGTAAGTTATAATCGATAAAATGTGTTAAACATGTTCATTTTACTTAAAAACCTTCAATGCGTTAGCGATTAGCATTAGCATATTGAACCAGTGCGAGAAAGCCCATGTTATTCTTCTGAGGTCCCAATAAACAATACAATCAACCTAATTTTCTTTGATTGGACAAGAAAAGTAAAAGTAAGGTGCTTTTCATTACTTTGTGCGAGTTTTGAGGGAAAAATGTACTAGGACCTGGCAACCCTTGAGCTGACACTTTATTTAAAACAGGAGAAAGGCAGCTAGCTCTTTGTAACTCTCACATGTTTGCCCACTAAAGCTAAGCAGGGCTGTGCCTGGCCAATACCTTGATAGGAGACCACATTGGAAAGTTGGGTTGCTGCCGGATGTGCTGTTAGTGAGACCAACAGGGGGTGCTCAACCTGTGGTTTGTGTGGCTCCTAACACCCCAGTATAGTGAAGGGGACTCTATACTGCTCAGTGAGCGTCGTCTTTTGGATGAGATGTTAAACTGAGGTCCTGCCTCTCTGTGGTCGTTAGAAATTTGCCCACTGGCCTCTGTCCATCATGGCCTCCTAACCATCCCCATATCATAATTAGCTTCATCACTCTGTCTCTTCTTCACCAATCTGCTGGTGTGTGGTCTGGCGCAATATGGCTGCCGTCGCATCATCCAGGTGGATGCTTCACACTGGTGGTGGATGAGGAGATTCCCCCCCAAAAAATGTGTAAAGCGTTTGAGTGTCCAGAAAAGCGCTATATAAATGTAAGGAATTATTATTATTATTATTATTAAAATTCAAATGCGTTAGCAAGGCATTAGCATACTAAACTAGTGCGAGTTATTTTTCTGATGTCTAAATAAACACGATAATAAATCTAATGTTCTCTGGTTGGACAAGAAAAGTAACTGAGCTGATTTTCATTGCTTTTAGGCAGGATTTGAGGGAAAATTTTGTGGGACCTGGCAACCCTGGAGCTGATGCCGTTTACAAGAGCAGGAGGACAAGATCGTTTGCAAATGGATTACTTACATTACTGATCCCTTAAGTATTCAGCCTAAGTAACAATAAGTGAAGTTTATTTATAAACTAATTTCGAGAGGATCACGTGCTTATGATTGCTTCCCGCATTATCCAATTTATGATTCACCAATCAGACAATTTCTAAGCCACTATAAATACCCTAAGTTTCATATAACAGCCATCTTTGTTTTGAAGAATCCCTCCTTCCACCCCTACTCCTCCTCCTTTCTAGGTGGGTGGCACGGTGGCCCAGTGGTTCAGTTGCCGCACAGCAAGAATGTCACTGGTTCTAGTCCCTACCAAGCCAGCCAACGTTTCTGTGTGGAGTTTACACGTTCTCCATGGCTCACATGGGTTTCCCCCGGGGTCCCCCGGTTTCCTCCCACCGTCCAAAAACATGCAACTTAAGTTAATTGACTAATCCAAATCGGCACCATGGACATGCTCCTAGTGAGTAGTTATCTCTTAAGAGCAATTACTATCTGTTCATTAGCTACTACAGCAGGGGAGTTCTCGAGATCTACCTGAGCTCAAACTCCCCTCTCGCCTTGCAAACGGGAGAGAGCCCCAGGCTGGAGGATCTTATGAGCTCAGGACTCTCTGCTGGGACATATATTTATAATCAATCATCAGCTAAGTGTGAGCTCTTGAAACATGTTTTGCTTCAAAACTTCCAACGTGTTAGCAAGGCATTAGCATTCGCATACTAAACTAGTGCGAGATATTTTTCTGATGTATACATAAACAAGATAATCAAGCTAATGTTCTCTGGTTGGACAAGAAAAGTAACAGCTTATTTCCATGCCTTTTGGGTAAGATTTGAGGGGAAATTTAGTAGGACCTGGCAACCCTGGAGCTGACAACGTTTACAAAAGCAGGAAGACAAGATCATTTGCAGAGGGATCACTTACATTACTGATCCCTTAAGGCTAAGTAACAATAAACATGTTTTGCTTCAAAACTTCTGATGCGTTTGCAAGGCATTAGCATTAGCATACTAAACCACCCTGCTGAAAAAAACAGCATATGCTGGTAATGTATGTTTTGATGCTGGTCTTGCTGGTTTTAGTGCTGGTATTACTGGTTTCAATGCTGGTTTTGCTGGTCTCGATGCTGATTTTGTTGGTCTCGATGCTGGTCTTGCTGGTTTCAGTGCTGGTCTCAATGCTGGTCTTGCTGGCCTGAGTGCTGGTCCTGACCAGCATTGAGACCAGCAATGAGACCAGCAAGACCAGCATTAAAACCAGTAAGACCAGCATCAAGACCAGCAACTCTGCTGAAAAATCCAGCTTAAACCAGCCTATGATGGTTGGCTGGTTTTAGCTGGTCGACCAGCCTGGTTTTAGAGGGGTTTTGGCCATTTCCAGGCTGGTTTCCAGCTATTTCCAGCCTGGTCTTAGCTGGTCAGGGTGGAAAATGACTAGCTTAAACCAGCTAAAACCAGCTTGACCAGCCTGGTTTAAGCTGGACATAGCTGGTTTTGGCTGGTCAAGCTGGTTTTAGCTGGTCAACTCCCAGCCTGACCAGCTAAGACCAGGCTGGAAATGGCTGGAAACCAGCCTGGAAATGGCCAAAACCCCTCTAAAACCAGGCTGGTCAACCAGCTAAAACCAGCCAACCATCATAGGCTGGTTTAAGCTGGATTTTTCAGCAGGGAAAACCAGCATTGAAACCAGCAAGACCAGCATACCAGCATCAAAACATACCTTACCAGCATATGCTGTTTTTTTCAGCAGGGAAGTGTAAATTATTTTTCTGATGTCTAAATAAACAAGATAATTGAGCTAATGTTCTCTGGTCGGACAAGAAAAGTAGCTGAGCTGATTTTCATTCCTTTTGAGCAGGGTTTGAGGGAAATTTTTGTTGGACCTGGCAGCGCTGAAGCTGTGTACAAGAGCAGGAGGACAAGATGATTTGCAGAGGAATCTCTTACATTACTGATTCCTTAAATATTAAGGCTATAAGTAACAATAAAAACGTTTACTTAGCGTCAAAATGTCCAATGTTAGCAAGGCATTAGCATACTAAACCAGTGTGAGTTACTCTCCTAATGACCCATGAATAAACAAGATTATCAAGCTAATTTTCTCCTATCAAACTGATAATGTTCATTTCCCTTCACTGACTGTCTTCCTATGGGCCCAAATTGTTGTTTTGAGCTATCTGAAGTGACGCTAGCATGCTGTGATCCACACCGGAAAGCATGCAGCAAAGAAACCAAAGAACAAACCAAAAAAGAAAGAAAGAAAGTGACCCTTGCCACTTGACACACACTGCTCTGCGTCTGCATGACTGAATGTGCTAATGCTAATCCCCAGGCCACACAGATACAGACACGTCACCGGCTGCACTGGGGTTTTATTCAGTCCACAAACACAGGCTACTGTGACCCGTGGCCTTACTTAAAGCTGCATTTGACACGTTAGAAAACACTGTGTGGTTTTATTTGGGTTTCAGAAACAGTATGCCGTCTGCACGCCACACTTTAGCCCACATAGCTAGGTGGAAACTATGTGAAGAGTACATGAGAGGAAACGTGCACTTTAATCTACAAAAACTGATATGGGTTATGAAATTTTGTGTTGTGCTTAGAATTGAAGTAACTCTTAACCAAAATCCTAATTTATATCCCTCGATACCTTTGTGAAAAAAAGTGTAATAAACTTTTAAATGTACATTCACTTTCAAATCTTAAATGTATGTCAAAAGATCGGCCACATTTTATTTTTTAATGTACAATTCATGCTATTAACAAACCGTTAACCTCTTAAGGCCCAAGGTGTTTTTTTTACATGCATTTTTTATTTCTCTTTGCTATTTGGGCTTATTGGAACCTAATTAGAATAAAAATCTAAGTAAAATCTTTTGATATGATGTACTTTTAGAGAAAAATTTACATAAAACACTTTTCCCCGAATTTTCTTTTATGCATATTTAACATAGAATTTTTTTAAAAATTGCTTTGACTATCAGAGAGTAAAAACAACATTTTTTTTTTCCATTTTGGACAGTTAAAGATGGGGTTTGGGACATTTCATATGCTGCAAAACAGTTGCAGGATGACTGTATATCTGTAACAAAATATAAAACATTCAAAGTATTTTAAATAGCCACTTAAGAGCTAAAAATGTGCTGTCCACGTATGTGGACACTCGGGCCCTAGGAGGTTATCTAAGACTTTTAGCTCAATAAACTTCTAATTAGCTGCTTATCAATAGTCAGTAAGGTAGTAGCTGGGTTTAGGTATTGGGTAGGATTTGGGATGTAAACTAAGATCATACTTTAGGTTGTACTTCCTTTTAGTTGTACTACACAAGTCCAGCATTTAATATAAATTTAAGTGTATATATATATATATTCATTCATTCATTTTCTTGTCGGCTTTGTCCCTTGCGGGGTCGCCACAGCGGAATGAACCGCCAACTTATCCAGCACGATTTTACGCAGCGGATGCCCTTCCAGCCGCAACCCATCTCTGGGAACCTCCACACACACATTCACACTCATACACTATGGACAATTTAGCTTACCCAATTCACCTGTACTGCATGTCTTTGGACTGTGGGGGAAACCGGAGCACCCGGAGGAAACCCACGCAAACCCAGGGAGAACATGCAAACTCCACACAGAAACGCCAACTGACCCAGCCCAGCCGAGGTTCGAACCTGCGACCCAGTGACGTTCTTGCTGTGAGGCAACAGCACTACCTACTGCGCCACTGGGTTGCCCTATATATATATATATTATATATATATATATATATATATATATTATATATATATATATATATATATATATATATATATATATATATATATATATATATATATATATATATATATATATATATATATATATATATATATATATTATAGGTGGGCATAGATTAATTTTTTTAATCTAGATTAATCTAGATTAATTTCAAAATTAATCTAGATTAATCTAGATTAAAATGGCTCATTTGAATTCTGCCGAAGGTATTCAGAATATGTGTGCTGCCCAAATAATAAGTCTTTGAGAACGGGTTTCTCAAGCCGGGTGTCGCATTAGACCAGTGTCTCATCTCCAAAATGTTTCCAAAATGCATCACAAACTGCTTGAGAAACTGTTCTACTATGATAATTGGTGATGAAAATAAATGATGTTTAATAAGATGTGTTTACTTACTTGTGTTTACTAACTGTTTATTCAGTTAAACATGAATGTTGAACTGTAGGCCTACATAAGCTCCAAACAGCGAATTCTGATGAGCTTAATCAGACTAAAGTCAGCACTGAACTAAACAGAAATGGAATTAAGACGTGGAGTATGCAGATTTTAGTGGCATTATTGAAGTAAACACTGCGGTCTTTAGGACCTTCGCCATATTTTCCGACAAGGTCCACACGCGGCTGTCAGAAAGGACTGCACACACACATACACAAACACACACACACACACACATCGCGAAATGCGGAAGTTTTTTTTTTCTTACCATTTGGCATGCGTTATTAAACTCCATAACTCTCTCACCTGTCCTTACTCCGTATTTGCGTCTATATTACCCCAGTTTGTCACGAAGGAATAAATGAAAAGTGAAACTGCAGTTAGAGTCAGGCATTCTTCTGATTTGATTCAATAGAGCAGACGGCTCACCGGTCAGGTATACATCCGCGGTAATATATCAAGGTGAAAGTCATCATAGCTTGCGTAGAATAGACCCAGCTCCCAACCCAACTTTGAGAATAGATTAACGGCGATATTTTTTTTATCGCGCGATAAGAGTCTCGCGTTAACGCAGCACGTTAACGCCGTTAACGGCCCAGCACTAATATATATATATATATACATACATACAGTATATATATTAGGGCTGTCAAAATTAGCGTGTTAACGCACGCGACTAATTTGAAATATTTTTCGCATATTTTGCGCATTAAACGCAGTTGCAGTTTTTTATTTCCTGTTGTGGCCGATCTGTGTGTTTAATGTGCACAGAAATATGGATAAGACCAAGGAAGCGCTTTTAGAAGGAAAGTTTCAGTATAAAACAATTCGCATCACCTGAAGGGAGTGTGCTGTTTCTACTTTATAATTAATGTTCTCAACTCTTAATACAACTTTACAATGAGTACAATTGTTTGTATTCAATACTTTATTATTATTATTATAATTTTCCAATTTCCATATTTGCAATGCCTGTATTTTGGATTTTTAGTTAATTTCTTTAATCAATTGACAGCCCTAATATATATATATATATATATACATATATATATATATATATATATATATATATATATATATATATATATATATATATATATATATATATATATATATATATATATATAGTCCCGGCTGGTCAGTTGGCGTTTCTGTGTGGAGATTGCATGTTCTTCCTGTGTTGGTGTGGGTATTGTAGTAAAAACTAAAGTTTACCTACTACAATTTTATTACAGTTTATCAATTCAAATCCATTTATACATCTTTATGCTGTAGAAATCATTAAAAAAAGGTATAAATACTATAATATATATATATATATATATATATATATATATATATATATATATATATATATATATATATATATATATATATATACTGTATATATATATGTATATATATATACTGTATATATATATATATATATATATATATATATAATATATATATATATATATATATTATATATATATATATATATATATAAAACACACTTTACTGTAGCATGGTTCAAAAACACTACAGTGTTAACTATAAATTACTATACTATTTTTTAATGCTGTTTTTGTGCTGCAAAAGCTTATTTCTCAGATTGTCTCTTCCTCTCAAAACAATGATTATTTCAGTAGAAACTGGTGTTTTTGGAAATTTGATCATTTAGGGGTTTTGCTTTTTCACCCATTCATAGTATTATAAGAGCCTGTTTTCAGCCAGTATTTTAATGAGTTTCTATTGACAAGTCGTCAGTCAAGACGCATTACCATTTCCACTTGGTATTACCACACATTCAAATGCATCTCTTGCTTTCACTTTCGCAGGGGTGCTCATTGTGATGCATAGGAGCTTTCAGTGGACAAACCCATGTTGCGCAATCAAGTGAGAGATCCGGCGAGTGAAAGGGATGTTTATGCAACTCAAACTTTGATCATTATCTACATTTCAGAATAGAGCGCAGTGAAGTATGAATGCCTCGTTTTCATGCACATTCTCACCAAGATCACATGTTCAGTCAGTAGGCAGAGAGTAGGTGGCATTTTAGTTAATATGAGCATTTTCACTATGAGAGCAATCAGATTCTGGATCTGAAATGGCTCTCATGTTTTGCGGTTCTTTAGGAACTTCCAATTCAGTTGCCTATGAGAGAAATGACTGGGAATAATAAATGTCAGTAAACAGTCGCTCTACAAACAAGTGTGTTTATGACTATGCATAAAAAATTAGAAAAAGATAATAAGGAAACATCTACAACCCCAAATCAGAAAAAGTTAGGACAGTGATTTCTAAATTTACTTTGACTAGATTTTCATTGCAGACAATACAACAAACATTATTTAATGCATACCTGATAACATTTGGTTCGTAAATTCCGGGAGAGAGGGGGGTGGGGGGGTAGTACGTCATACGCTAATTTGCATATTACTAGACGTCATCCGCGTTCTATACCATTTCTGTTTGTTTAAAACAAGCCTATGGTAATAAATGGGGTATTTTATATTCGCACTATGCTTATGTAAACTCAATTTAACTAAATTTATTGCTGTTTGAATAACAGTATATCATTGTAGATGAGTAGGGAATTTGCAGTAATCTCTCAGACGTAATATACTCAGACAAGTTCTGAAACTCTCACTTAAAACATCTCTGATTGTGGCAGCAAGAATAAATGGTCAAATTAAAATTGTTAAAATAAAGGAGAAGCAGATCAGGTTGACTGTACAAGGGAAATACCTTCAAACTGCCACCTGTTTCTAAAATCATTTGCCATCGATACGCAGAGAGGTGCTCTGCTCTCAGGCTGCAGGTTGGGACCGCGGCTCGTTGAGAAGAGTAGGGACGGTACAGTAATGGACAAATGACAGTCTATAAAAATGTGCCAGTAACACACAAAAAAGTCGCTAGATTTGTCGCTAGTCGCTTTTTTTTTTAAAATTTGTCGCTAAGTTGGCAACACTGGCGCAAACTGAAGAGCGAGGAGCGGGAGGGGTAAGAGGTTGGGGAGATGGGTGCGCGCGAACTGTAGCGCGGCGGACCGGAATAGCACAAGGGTTTACAATACAGCCCGTACTGTACCAAAATGCTGAGGGGCGGGGGAATTCCGGGACAAGTGTTAGCCAGATTGGGCGGTTTCCCGCCCAATTGGCGGTTTTTGAATCCAAGTTTGGCGGGTAAAAAATATCATAGGCGGGTAGTGGATATTTGGGCGGTAATTGTAAAGGTCGCCCGCCTGCCCGCGATCTTCCGTAACCCCCCCCAATTTTCGTCAATTATGGGACAGTTCCCCCTACTTTTCGTGAAATATAGGACGATCCAACCACCCCTCATACGTTTTGGAGCGCCCCATATACCCCATATAGCGCCCCCCCCACCCCGCCCCCACACACTTTTCCGTGAAATTTGGGACCGTCCAATCCCCCCCCCGCGCTTTTTGTAAAATCAAGTTTGTTGGGCGGGTGTTTTCGCATGTCGGCGGGTTTTGGGCTGGAAAAAGTCAGCTACATCTGGCAACACTGTTCCGGGAGTTTACCGGGAGACAGAACAATCCGGGAGACGGGTCTGAAATACGGGAGACTCCCGGAAAAAACGGGAGTGTTGGCAGGTATGATTTAATGTGTTAAATGAACACGTTTTCCAATTTTGGTTATTGCAACACATTACAAAAAAGGTGGAACAGTAAAACATTTACCACTTTGTAATGTTGCCATTCCTTTTCACAACACTTAAAAGACATTTAGGGACTGAAGACACCAAGTGATGAAGTGTTTCAGGTGTAATTTTGTTCCATTTGTCCTGCAAACAAGTCTTAAGATAGGCAACAGTATGGGGTCTTCATTGTCACATTGTGCACTTCAAAATGCGCCACACATTCTCTATTGGAGACAGATCGGGACTGCAGGCAGGCCAGTCAAGTTCCTGTATCCTCTTCCTCTACAGCCAGGACTTTGTAATGTGTGCAGAATGTGGTTTTGCAATGACTTGTTGAAATACGTATGGGTGACCTTGGAACAGAAGGCAGTATATTGCTGTATGCTCCAAAATCTCTATTCAGTTTTCAGCATTAATGGTGCCATCAGAGAAGTGAAAGGCCACTGACATGACCCCATATCATGACAGACATTTAAAGGCTTTTAGACTTGTTGCTGGTAACAGTCTGGATGATCCTTTTCTTCTTTGGTCCAGAGCACACAGCATCCATTTCTCCCCGAGTACCTAAAATACTTATTCATCTGACCACAGTACAGGTTACCACTGTGTGATGGTTTATCCCAGATGCCTCCGGACACTGTTAACATAGGGCTTCCTTTTGGCATAGTACATTTTTAACTGGCAATTGTGGATGTAATTACGTATTGTGGTACTTGACAAAAGTTTGCCAAAGTAGTGCTGAGCCCATGTGGTGAAAATTCTTATAGATGAATGACAGCCTGAGGGATCGGAGATCACGGTAGTTCAGCTTAGGCCTGCGCCCTTATTCATTACACAGTGAAATTCCTCCAGATTGCTTGAATCTTTTAATTATATTATGCACTGTTGAAGGTGAAATATCCAAATGTTTTCCTATCTTTCTTTGAGGAACAAAGTTTTTAAACATTTGAATAATTTTGTCAAGTATTTGTTGATCCTCGGCCCGTCTTTGCTCCTAAAGGACTAGACCTTTCTTGGATGCTGCTTTTGTACCAAATCATAATTACAATCACCTGTTCACATTACCTGTTCAAATGATGTCATTATTTAACCAATTAACCTGATTACTAGCCCTAAATTGCTTCTGTCCCAACTCTTTTTGGAATGTGTTGCAGGTCTTAATAACAGGAAAAGGTATATATTTAAAAATGAAATAAAGTTGACCAGACAAAACACGAAATATTTTGTGTTCATATTAGTGCTGGGCCGTTATCGGCGTTAACGTGCTGCGTTAATGCGAGACTCTTATCGCGCGATAAAAAAAATATCAACGTTAATCTATTCTCAAAGTGGGGTGGGAGCTGGGTCTATTTTATGCAAGCTATGATGACTTTCTAAATCACCTTGATATATTACGCGGATGTATACCTGACCGGTAATCCGTCTGACAAAGAGTGCCTTTTTAAATCAAATCAGCAGATGCTTGACATCTAACTGCAGTTCCGGCAGTTTCACTAAACTCACGAACATTTCATTGATGCCATCGTGACAAACTGGGGGTACTAGACGACAAATAAGGAGGTAAGGACTGGTGAGAGTGTCATGCACAGCCAATGGTAAGAAAAAACTTCCGCATTTCGCGATGTGTGTGTGTGTTTGTGTATGTTGTTGCGCGGTCCTTTACTGAACAGCCGGCGTGTTGATCTTGTCGGAAAACATGGCGAAATGGTCCTAAAGACCGCAGTGTTTACTTCAATAATGCCACTAATATCTGCATACTCCACACGTCTTAATTCCATTTCTGTTTAGTTCAGTTTTGACTTTAGTCGGTTTAAGTTAATCAAAAATGGCTATTTAGAGCTTATGAAGGCCTACAGTTCAAAATTCATGTTTAACTGAGATAAACAGTTAGTAAACACACAAGTACATCTTATTGAACATCATTATTTGTCATCAAACTAATTATCATAGTAGAAACAGTTTCTCAAGCAGTTTGTGATGCACTTGGGAAACAGTAGATGAGCCCCTGGGTTTAATTGCGACACCCGGCTTGAGAAAGACCCGTTCTCAAAGACGTATAATTTGGGTAGCACACATATTCTGAATGTCTTTGGCAGAATTCAAATGGAGCCATTTTAATCTAGATTAATCTAGA
>LR812533.1:5331174-5467816 GCA_903798195.1 Danio kyathit
AAATACCCAAATGTATTCCTCTCTTTCTTTGAAGAACATTGTTTTTGAACATTTCAATAATTTTCTCACATATCTATTGGCAAACTGGCAATCCTCGGCCCATCATTGCTCCTAAAGGATTAGACCTTTCTTGGATGCTGCTTTTTACCGAATCATAATTACAATCACCTGTTGACATCACCTGTTTCAAATCACAGTTTCCACTGTATGATGGTCAATCCCAGATGCCTCCGAGCCCAGGGAAGTCAATGGCGCTTCTGGACACTGTTAATATAGGGCTTACTTTTGGCACAGTACAGTTTTAACTGGCATTTGTGGATGTAACTACGTGTTGTGGTACTTGACAGAGGTTTGCCAAAGTAGTCCTGAGCCCATGTGGTGATATGGTTTATAGATCAATGAGGATTCTTGATGCAGTGCTGCCTGAAGGATCGAAGATCATGGTTGTTCAGCTTAGGCTTGCCCCCTTGTCTATACGCACTGAAATTCCTCCAGACTCCTTAAATCTTTTAATAATTTTCTACACTGTTAAAGGTGAAATATCCAAATGTATTCCTCTCTTTCTTTGAAGAACATTGTTTTTGAACATTTCAATAATTTTCTCACATATCTATTGGCAAACTGGCAATCCTCGGCCCATCATTGCTCCTAAAGGATTAGACCTTTCTTGGATGCTGCTTTTTACCGAATCATAATTACAATCACCTGTTGACATCACCTGTTTCCACTGTATGATGGTCAATCCCAGATGCCTCCGAGCCCAGGGAAGTCGATGGCGCTTCTGGACACTGTTAACATAGGGCTTCCTTTTGGCACAGTACAGTTTTAACTGGCATTTGTGGATGTAACTACGCATTGTGGTACTTGACAGAGGTTTGCCAAAGTAGTCCTGAGCCCATGTGGTGATATGGTTTATAGATCAATGAGGATTCTTGATGCAGTGCTGCCTGAAGGATCGGAGATCACGGTTGTTCAGGTTAGGCACTGAAATTCCTCCAGACTCCTTAAATCTTTTAATAATTTTCTGCACTGTTAAAGGTGAAATACCCAAATGTATTCCTCTCTTTCTTTGAAGAACATTGTTTTTGAACATTTCAATAATTTTCTCACGTATTTGTTGGCAAACTGGCGATCCTCTGCCCATGTTTGCTCCTAAACAACTAGACCTTTCTTGGGTGCTGTTGACATCACCTGTTTCAAATCACAATATTTAACCAATTGACCTGATTACTAGCCCTAAACCGCTCCTGTCCCGACTTTTTTTTGGAATATGTTGCAGGTCTGAATGATAGAAAAGAATGTGTATTTACAAATGAAATGAAGTTGTCCAGACAAAACATGAAATATTTTGTGTTCATATTGTCAAATACAAGTCAAAGTAAATTTGGAAATCTACTTTTTTTATTTGCATTTTATGCACGACTTTTTCTAATTTGGGGTTGTACTTTTTTCTTCTGAAGTTGAAACAACAATACTGTGTTATGCATAAATTAATATAAACTTTTTTGTAGCTACGATCATTATTTGTAAGCTCTAAATGACCACAATTAAACGTTAAATATAAAGTAAATGCCATTAATTATTTGCCGAACAAAACAAATATAATATTCTCCTCGATCTGTTCCTTTAAATCTAAGATAAACGCTTCTATTGAGCACAGAATCCAGGCCACAGACTAAATAAAAGCGCTGGTCTTAATCTGGTTAACGCTCTTCAGTCGTCTGGATCCTGCACTCGTCCTGCTCACAGCATCAGGAAATGAAGCAAGTCAAAGGTGCAGAAAGAGTAAACAGGCCTGTGTTGAAGTTTGCGAGGCTTTGAAGTGGAGCTGGAGGAGGCGTGCTGGCTTTCGGATGCTGTGTTTGTGCAGAGGGGGGATTGGGTGTGTTTGAAGTTATGTGACTTAATCTGATGTTTATCAAAAACACACCAGCTCAATTCTCAAAACCAGGAGCATGAAGAGAGAAAAATAACCCCAAAAAAACTATGCAAAATCTATTTAAAACCTATTCATGTGTAGTCATGCGAATATACATATGGATGGATCTCACAAGAACATATCTTGGTATTATTTTTGCATACGGTTATTATATTTTTATTGTCATTCATATATTTTTGTCTTTTAGGGACAGATAAAATTTTATGAAAAAACAATCTGTGGATTTATGAAGAATGGTTTACGAAGCATCATTAAAAAAATAAATAAATAAAAAATTATATATTAAATATATTTATATATTTATTTAAACAATACTTATTTAAATAACTAACAGATACCAATAACTATTTTCAGACAGTATCCGAAGATATATTTTTTGCTATTTCTGCACAAAAATTTGCGATGGATTTATGCAGAGCGACTTGTGGAGTATCGTAATTAAAAACATAAAACATGGCATAAAAAATAATACATTTTTAACATTTATTTATTTAGGGTTTGCAATGCAAATGCGCTTTGATCCACTTGTTTGGTAAACAAAGCAAGTCTTTCATATTATACATCTAAAAGCCAAAAACAATTACTTTACAAACTGTATTGTAATTATACACATTTACATATTATCCAATTATGTTACTGAAATTAATTAAAAAAACTTTATATATATTTGCGCACATTTACATAAATAAGTAGACTCATTAGCTATGTTTGCATCCAAAAATGCGAATTAATGCGCGAAACTGGATTATCCAGCCTGATCTCACGAGGAAACGTAAGTATTTTACGTTTTGTCAGTTTAGTGGCTAATTCGTACGAATTCGTACGAGTTCAGTCGTACGAAAATGTACGATTTTAAAAAGGAGGCGTGGCACCTAACCCCACCCCTAACCCCAACCGTCATTGGGTGATGAGCAAATCGTACTAATTTGTACGAATTAGATCGTACGAATTCATACGAATTAGCCACTAATCAAAAAGTTACGAATTGGCCGTGAGATAGCGTTGGATTATCGCATAAAAGATGTGTGACTAAAGCAGCGTTTCTATCCAACGAGTCAAAGCGAACAAAATCGTCACTTCCTGCTTAACTGGCGCCAAATATCAACAGTGAAAACTGAATTTGCTGTGATAGGAGAAGCTGCGTGAATCTTTTCTTCATTTAATAAATGACTTCATTACCTCAGAAGGCAATCCTGAGATGCCTGAGACGCGGAGCACAGACGCTCTTGATTTTGGAGGTCATTATAATAAATTTACACTAATACTGAAACGGTTAAAGCGTTTTAGAATGACGAAAACAACATTTCAGATGTTTAACAGTGTGCTCAGCCTGCTGGTTTGTCAATTCACACACATTTTCATTATCACATGATCTCTTATAACAAAATGGCATGACTTTTTTTATGCGCATACTGGAATTTGTTCGGTAAAAGTGTTTCCATCGAAGTTTATGCACATCTTTTCTTATTGAATGAAAAGTTTATCATACTCAGTTATGCACATAAGTTTTTATACGCATGTCCAAAATGAGCATTAAAATAGGTGGATGGAAACGTTACTAATGATGTACTAAAAAGTCTGTGGAAATCTGTGAATTTTTGCACCCACAAAATCCGATACCCGATAACACTTTCGATTTGGAGGCCAATATGCAATATATATATATATATATATATATATATATACACATATTATTTCAAAATTTTCTGCATGGTTGCAGATCTGGGGTCACCACAGCGGAATGAACCGCCAACTTATCCAGCACATGTTTTACGCAGCGGATGCCCTTCCAGCTGCAACCCATAACTGGGAAACATCCATACACACTCATTCACACACACACACTATGGACAATTTAGCTTACTCAATTTACCTATAGCGAATATCTTTGGACTTGTGGGAGAAACCGGAGCACCCGGAGGAAACCCATGCAAACACGAGGAGATCATGCAACTGACCCAGCCGAGGCTCGAACCAGCGACCTTCTTGCTGTGAGGCGATCGTGCTACCCACTGCGCCACCGTGCAGCCTCAACTATTCTTATCTATGACCAACCTTTCTTTTATATAAATAAAATCTACAACCTGACAATAAATGAATTACTAATTAACTAACTAGCTAAATAACTAACTGAATAAATAAATAAATAACAGCAAGCATCTGAAGTGGTTCAACCAATAAAAATAATACATAATTTATCGGCTTAAAGATATTAGCCTAATTTTTTATTGATAACGATATATAACGTTAAATTGCCCAGCACGAATCGATAGTTATCGATAAGGATATATAACGATATTGTTATCGATAACAGATCGATAACGATAATGTGAAAATTTGGATTTATCGGCCGATATCGGTATATAGCTGCCGATATTTTGTGGATCCCTAATGTTTAATAAAGAATATATTTTCTAACACATTTTCAAACAATAATTTTAATAGCTAATTTATAATAAATTATTTATTATATAGGCAACACTGTGGCTCAGTGGTTAGCACTGTGACCTCACAGCAAGAAGGTCGCTGGTTCGAGTCCCAGCTGGGTCCGTTTGCACGTTCTCCCCGTGTTCGCATGGGTTTCCTCCGGGTGCTCCCCCACAGTCCAAACACATGCGCTATTCGTGAATTGAATGAACCAAATTGGCCGTAGTGTATGTGTGTGAATGTGAGTGTGTATGGGTGTTTCCCAGTACTGGGTTGCAGCTGGAAGGGCATCCGCTGTGTAAAACATATGCTGGATAAGTTTGTGGTTCATTTCGCTGTGGCAACCCCTGATCAGTAAAGGGACTAAGCCGAAAAGAATATGAATGAATGAATGTTTATTTAATATTCCAGCCAAACTAAAAGACAAAACATGATAGGAAATTCTGTGAAGATTTCACTGCATCGTTAAACAGCACTATTATTTGAAAAATGAATACAGATTTAACCGCAAGACAACTAATTTTGTCATCAACTGTGTATTTATCTACAGTTTGGTGAGTTTAATGCTTTATATAACGAAGCTACGATGAATATTTTTGTTCTCTATTTTATTTATTTATTTTTGAGGACAGACGTGACTAAGACGCACGCGACACTATGGGAGACTGAGGAAGTGAAAATAAAACAGAATTTCAGTTTGATATTTGGGAACTAACACATTGCTCATTGAGGATGTTTCTCTCTGTTCCATATTTAGATATTTCCTTTAGCTTACTACACGAAATCAGTACTCAAATACACCTTTTAAAGTGCATTAATAACTGACTGCAAAGTCCATTACGTGAAATACGTATCGGATGTCATCTTGAACACAGAATGAATGCGGTAGATAAAGGTAGATTAACTAAACAGTAAATATCTATGAATCTTCACATATACAGTTGAAGTCAGAATTATTAGCCCCCCTGTTTAGTTTTTCCCCAATTTCTGTTTAACGGAGAAATTTTTTCAACACATTTCTAATCATAATAGTTTTAATAACTCATTTCTAATAACTGATTTATTTTATTTTTGCCATGATGACAGTAAATAATATTTGACTAGATATTATTCAAGACACTTCTATACAGCTTAAAGTTAATTAGGTTAACTAGGCAGGTTAAGGTAATTAGGCAAGTTATTGTATAACGATGGTTTGTTCTGTAGACTATCGAAAAAATCGCTCAAAGGGGCTAATAATTTTGACCTTAAAATGGGTTTTAAAAAATTTTCAACTGCTTTTATTCTAGCCGAAATAAAACAAATAAGACTTTCTCCAGAAGAAAAAATATTATCAGACATACTGTGAAAATTTCCTTGCTCTGTTAAACATCATTTGGAAAATATTTAAAAAAGGGGAAAAAAAAAATCAGAGGGGGGCTAATAATTCTGACTTCAACTGTAGATAATTACAGTCATGCTTTATCTTAAGATACAATTACTGCAATTAACAAACCATTGACTGAGACTTTTAAGCTCAACGAACTACTAATTTGCTACGTATCGATAATTAATGTTGGGTTTAGATATTGGGTATGATTCATTCATTGAACCACCACCTATTTCTGCATATGCTTTATGCAGCGGATGCCCTTACAGCAGCACCCAGTGTATAGCGCATGTCTTTGGACTGTGGGGGAAACCGGAGCACCCGAAGGAAACCCACACCAACACAAGGAGAACATGCAAACTCCACACAGAAATGCCAACTGGCCCAGCCGGGGCTCGAACCAGCGACCTGCTTGCTGTGAGGCGACAGTGGTACCCACTGCACTATCGTGACGCCTGTACAGTATACATACAGTATTTGTAATGTCATAAATGAATGAAAAAATGAATGAATAAATAAACATTATACATACAGTATTTGTGATATTTATAAATAAATAAATAAATAAATAAACATTATACATACAGTATTTGTGATATTTATAAATAAATAAATAAATAAACATTATACATACAGTATTTGTGATATTTATAAATAAATAAATAAATAAACATTATACATACAGTATTTGTGATATTTATAAATAAATAAATAAATAAACATAATACATACAGTATTTGTGATATTTATAAATAAATAAATAAATAAATAAATATTATACATACAGTATTTGTGACGTCATATATAAATAAATAAACAAAAAAAAATGTGTGTGATGCTCCAATTAAATGTAAATAATGCACGGTGGCGCAGTGGCTGTTGCCTCACAGTCTGAAGGTCGCTGGTTCGAGTCCCAGTTGGGTCATTTGGCATTTCTGTGTGGAGTTTGCATGCTCTCCCCGTGTTGGTGTGGGTTTCCTCCAGGTGCTCCGGTTTCCCCCACAATCCAAACACATGCGCTATAAGTGAATTGGGTACACTAAATTGTCCATAGTGTATGAGTGTGAATGAGTGTGTATGGGTGTTTCGCAGTAATGAGTTTCAGATGGAAGGCCATCCGCTGCAGAAAACAAATGCTGGATAAGTTGGCGGTTCATTCTGCTGTGGCGACCCCGGATTAATAAAGGGACTAAGTCGAAAAGAAAATGAATGAATGAACAATACATGTGTGTGATGTAATCTTTACCCCCTCCCAATAAATAAATAAATAAATAAACAAACATAATACACATATGTGATGTCATCATCCCCCCCCCCCAAATAAATAAATAAACAAAAAGTAAACAAATAAACAAACAATTAAAGAAAAATAAACAAACTAACTAACAAACAAACAAGAAAATAAATAAATAAATAAATAAAATAAATAAACACAAAACATGTTTGTGATGTCACCATAACATGTCACCAGATAAATAAATATTATACATACAGTATTTGTGATGTCATAAATAATAAATAAATAAATATTTTACATACTGTATTTGTGATGTCATAAATAAATAAATATTTTACATACTGTATTTGTGATGTGATATAAATAAATAATTAAATGAATAAATAAATTAATTAATAAATAACTAAGTAAATCAATAAATAAATATTTTACATACACTATTTGATATGTCATAAATAAATAAATAAATAAATAAATAGTTAAATGAATAAATAAATGAATGAATAAATAAATAAATAAATATTTTACATACAGTATTTGTGATGTCATAAATAATAAATAAATAAATATTTTACATACAGTATTTGTGATGTCATAAATAATAAATAAATAAATATTTTACATACAGTATTTGTGATGTCATAAATAATAAATAAATAAATATTTTACATACTGTATTTGTGATGTCATAAATAATAAATAAATAAATATTTTACATACTGTATTTGTGATGTCATAAATAAATAAATATTTTACATACTGTATTTGTGATGTGATATAAATAAATAATTAAATGAATAAATAAATTAATTAATAAATAACTAAGTAAATCAATAAATAAATATTTTACATACACTATTTGATATGTCATAAATAAATAAATAAATAAATAGTTAAATGAATAAATAAATGAATGAATAAATAAATAAATAAATATTTTACATACAGTGTTTGTTGTCATAAATAAATAAATAAATAGTTAAATGAATGAATAAATAAATAAATAAATATTATACATACAGTATTTGTGATGTCATAAATAAATAATAAATAAATATTATACATACAGTATTTGTGATGTCATAAATAAATAATAAATAAATATTTTACATACTGTATTTGTGATGTCATAAATAAATAAATATTATACATACAGTATTTGTGATGTAATAAATAAATAAATAAATAAATAAATATTTTACATACACTATTTGGGATGTCATAAATAAATCAATAATTAAATGAATAAATACATGAATAAATGAACAAATAAATAAGTAAATAAATAAACATTTTAAATACAGTATTTGTGATGTCATAAATAAAGAGTTAAATAAATGAATAAATATATAAATAAATATTATACATATAGTATTTGTGATGTCATAAATAAATAAATATTATACATACTGTATTTGTGATGTCATAAATAAATAAATAAATAAGTAAATAAATAAATATTTTACATACACTATTTGGGATGTCATAAATAAATCAATAATTAAATGAATAAATACATGAATAAATGAACAAATAAATAAGTAAATAAATAAACATTTTAAATACAGTATTTGTGATGTCATAAATAAATGAATAAATAAATAAATATTTTAGATACAGTATTTGTGATGTCATAAATAAATAAATAAATAAATAAATAAATAAATAAATAAATAAATAAATAAATAAATAAATAAATGACATTTTAAATAAATATTATGTTCTGTCACCATGGCAAAGACAAAAGAAATCAGTTATTAGAAATTAGTTAAAATATGATGACATTTAAAAATGTGTTGGAAAAAATTTCTCTCTCCATATATTTTGCATATATTTTAAACAGCACTTGGGAAATATATTGTTTAAAAAGAATTAATTTCAACCAGAGGGCTAATCATTTTGACTTTAACACTGTTTAAAATATATGAAAGTGTGTGTGTGTGTGTGTGTGTGTGTGTGTGTGTGTGTGTGTGTGTGTGTGTGTGTGTGTGTGTGTGTGTGTGTGTGTGTGTGTGTGTGTGTGAATTCCATTACCATATCAATGAATGGCCAGGTGTTTTATTTCCTTTGTTTTGTTTTTGCTGAACAACTGTCATAGAAACAGCCCTTAGGGCATTTAAATGAGTGAGAGATGGTAAAAGTGAAGTAGGTACTTCTCTTCAAATGTTTTTTTCCCCTTGATTCATTTCATTTCCCTCTTTTCTTTTTAATTTGCTTAACTATCTTCCCTAAAGACAAGAATCTGATTTAGCAGACATGCCAACAGCTGCTTTTTGACAGATATATTTCTGTACATTGAAACAACAGCTTATTTCAGACTTACATTTCTTGCTTTTAAAGAAACAGTTCACCCAAAACTCATCATTTACTCTGCCTTTACCTTTTACAAACCATTTTGAGTTTCTTCTGTTGAACACAAAGACAGACGTTTTGATAGTACAGTACAGTATAGTATATGAAAAAAAAAAGATAGTATATTTGCCTCAAGGGCGACGCGATGACTCAGTGGTTAGCACTGTCGCCTCACAGCAAGAAGGTCGCTGGTTCAAGTCCCATCTGGGCCAGTTGGCATTTCTGTTTGGAGTTTGCATGTTCTCCCCGTGTTTGCATGAGTTTCCTCCAGGTGCTTCGGTTTCCCCCACAAGTCCAAGCACATGCGCTATAGGTGAATTGAATAAACTAAATTGTCCGTAGTGTATGAGTGTGAATGAGTGTGTATGGATGTTTCCCAGTGATGGGTTGCAGCTGGAAGGGCATCCGCTGTGTAAAACATATGCTGGATAAGTTGGCGGTTCATTCCACTGTGGCCACCCCGGATGAATAAAGTGACTAAGCCGAAGGAAGATGAATGAATGAATATTTGCCTGAAGCCAAGCGCTGATTTACTCTAATTTACTCTTTTAAATGTCAAACAGAAAGGAAGATGTTTTAAAAAAGCTGAAAACCTGTAACCATTAACTTTCACTGTATTTGTTTTTCTTACTATGGATGTCAATGCTTTCTTCAAAATATATTCCTTTTTGTTCAACAGAAGAAAGGTTTGAAATAGAGCTGCACAATATATCGATCCAGCATTGTTATCGCATAGTGCACATCCACAAACGTCACATAGCAGGATCTGCAATGTTAATGTTGATTTAGGATTATATATATATATATATATATATATATATATATATATATATATATATATATATATATATATATATATATATATATATATATATACATATATACATACACACAGTTGAAGTCAGAATTATTAGCCCCCCTGAATTATTAGCCCCCCTGTTTATTTTTTTCCCCAATTTCTGTTTAACGGAGAGAAGATTTTTTCAACACATTTCTAATCATAATAGTTTTAATAACTCATCTCTAATAACTGATTTATTTTATCTTTGTCATGATGACAGTAAATAATGTGTTACTAGATATTTTTCAAGACACTTCTATACAGCTTAAAGTGACATTTAAAGACTTAACTAGGTTAATTAGGTTAACTAGGCAGGTTAGGGTAATTATTTATTGTATAATGATGGTTTGTTCTGTAGACTATCAGAAAAAATATATAGCTTAAAGGGGCTAATAATTTTAACCTTAAAATGGGTTTAAAAAAATTACAAACATGCTTTTATTCTAGTCGAAATAAAACGAATAAGACTTTCTCCAGAAGAAAAAATATTATCAGACATACTGTGAAAATGTCCTTGTTCTGTTAAACATAATTTGGGAAATATTTAAAAAAGAAAAAAAATTCAAAAGGGGGCTAATAATTCTGACTTCAACTATATATTTATAAACCCTGACTTATTAGGATTATTAGCATTATTAGAAGATTTTTTTCAGCACATTTCTAAACATAATAGTTAATAACTCATTTCTAATAACTGATTTATTTTATCTGCACAATGATGACAGTACATAATATTTTACTAGATGTTTTTCAGTTTAAAGTGACATTTAAAGGCTTAACTAGGTTAATTAGGGTAACTAGGCAGGTTAGGGTAATTAGGCAAGTTATTGTATAATGATGGTTCGTTCTATAGACTATCAGGAAAAATCTAGCTTAAAAGGGGCTAATAATTTTGACCTTAAAATGGATTTTAAAAAAATAAAAACTGCTTTTATTCTAGCTGAAATAAAACAAATAAGACTTTCCACGTTTACTTTGCTCTGTTAAACATCATTTGGGAAATATTTAAAAAAGAAAAAAAAAATTCAAAAGGGAGTAAATTATTCTGACTTTAACTGTATGCATGTATGTATGTATGTATGTATGTATATATATATATATATATACACACACACATACAGTTTAAGTCAGAATTATTAACCCCTCTGTATTATTAGCCCCCCTGTTTACTTTTTTTTTTCCAATTTCTGTTTAATGAAAAGAATTTTTTTTTGTATCTTTGCCATGAATTATGACACTTAAAATAAAAAGGGGGGCTAATAATTCTGATTTCAATTGTGTGTATATATATATATTGGAATAATACAGTATAATATTTATTCATTCATTCAATTATTTTCATTTCAGGTTAGTCCCTATTCAAAAAATTAAAAGGGGGGCTAATAATTCTGACTTCAACTGTATATCACAGAAATACAAAATACCGCAATGTCCGATTTTTCTAACATCGTGCAGCCCTAGTTTAAAACCACTCAAGGATGAGTACATTTTCATTTTTGCGTGAACTATCCCTTTAAATACAGGGTTTTGGCCAGGATTGGGCGTGTTGACCGTTCCTGTCAAATCTAGCGTTGCGCTGTCATGTCACAAATTACACAGTTAAACAGATATTTCTCAACCTCATCTACCTGCCAATTCACAGCCCAGTTTCCCCCGCAGCAGATGATATTTTCATAACTATGAGGAAAAAATATTCTGAAAAAACTGTACAAGGGTTTATTAAAAATAGGAGCTGATTTTCTCACAGATGAAACTGTTTATGCTTATGCTTGATCCATATTGAATATGTTTTAATAAGATTAAAACAACACACAGAGAGGATTTCATCTCAAATATATATGGCATCCTAATAAAAAATGATCATATTTGACACTGGACCACAAAACCAGTCATATGTTTATGGGTATATTTTTTGGCAATGGACATTAAGGCATTGTGTGGGTCAAAATTACCCTTTTTATGCCAAAAATCATTAAAATATCAAGTAAACATTATGTTTCATGAAGACATTTTGTAAATTTCATACAGTAAATATATGAAAAGTTAACTATAGTTTAGTAATATGCAATGCCAATCACTTTGGATAACTTGATTATTTAATAATCTCAAATTCCAGATTTTGAAACCATACAGCAGTGGAAAGCAGATTTATTCATTTTAATAATAATAATAATAATAATAATAATAATAATAATAATAATAATAATATAATAATAATAATAATAATAATAATAATAATAAACACTTATGACTTAATACACTTACACTTAATAATCTCAAATTCCAGATTTTGAAACCATACAGCAGTGGAAAGCAGATTTATTCATTTTAATAATAATAATAATAATAATAATAATAATAATAATAATAATAATAATAATAATAATAACAATAATAATAATAATAATATAATATTAATAATAATAATAATAATAATAATAATAATAATAATAAACACTTATGACTTAATACACTTACACTTAATACTCTCAAATTCCAGATTTTAAAACCATGCATGCAACAATGGAAAGCATATTTATTCATTTTAATAATAATAATAATAATAATAATGATGATGATGACAATGCTAATACTAATAATAATGACAACATTAATAATAATAATAAAAAAAAAATAATAATAAACACTTATGACTTAATACACTTACACTTAATACTCTCAAATACCAGATTTTAAAACCATACAACAACGGAAAGCATATTTATTAATGATAATAATAATAATAATAATAATAATAATAATAATAATAATAATAATGACAATAATAATAATAATAAAAATAATAATAATAATAATGACAATAATAATAAAAATAATAATAATAATATTAATGACAATAAAAATAATAATAATAATAATGACAACAACAACAATAATAATAATAATAATAATAATAATAATAATAATAATAACAATAATAATAAACACTTATGACTTAATACACTTACACTTAATACTCTGAAATTCCAGATTTTAAAACCATACAACAATGGAAAGCGTATTTATTAATAATAATAATAATAATAATAATAATAATAATAATAATAATAATAATAATAATAATGACAATAATAATACTATTAATAATAATAATAATAAAAAAAATAACAATAATAATAATGACAATAATAATAATAATGACAACAACAATAATAATAATGACAATAATAATATTAATAATATTATTATTAATAATAATAATAATAATAATGACAATAATAATAATAATAATAACAATAATAATAATAATAATAATAATAATAATGACAATAATAATAATAATAACAATAATAATAATAATAATGACAATAATAATAATAATGACAACAATAATAATAATAATGACAATAATAATATTAATAATATTAATAATAATAATAATAATAATAATAATAATGACAATAATAATAATAATAATAATAATAATAACAACAATAATAATAATAAACACTTATGACTTAATACATTTCCACTTAATACTTTCAAATTCCAGATTTTAAAACCATACAACAATGGAAAGCATATTTATTCATAATAATAATAATAATAATAATAATAATAATAATAATAATAATAAACACTTATGACTTAATACACTTACACCTAATACTCTCAAATTCCAGATTTTAAAATCATACAACAACGGAAAGCATATTTATTCATAATAATAATAATAATAATAATAATAATAATAAACACTTATGACTGGTTTTGTGGTACAGTGTCAAGATAAAAACTGTAATTTTGCACTTTCTGGATGTACATTACAAAAAGAGAATGAATAATAGCATAAAAATAAAATAAATCCCTCTATTCATGATTTTAAGACTTTATTTTCAAGTGAAGTTTGTAACAGAATCAAAACAGTGCATAATGACAGTATAAATGCCAGTGCAAAGTTAATATACAGTATTATATAAAGTGCCAACGGAAGTTTTCAGCTTGTTAATACTATGACACTTCAGGCAGTCAATGTTTATTCTGTTTTTATACATAAAATAACATCATTTTATTCTGCTGTGGGTTTAATTAAATAGTGGTTACATCATATAGTTTGTTATTTACACATTAACTTACCAAATTCTGGAAATGTAAGTACATTCACAAACAGTTAGAGGCTCTCCTTTACCCTACAATCACCTTCCAGCAGATCTATATTTGCATTATCCTTACTGCGCGTTTCAAATGTTTGGACATATTTCCAGGGGGAACAGGTGTGCCTCAGGGTTCCGGGCTGAAGGATGACTTTTACAGGGAGGTAAATCCCTATAAGAGCACACGGTTTACTTATCGCCCCTCAGAGATATTAAACAAACCCCGATATATATCCACATGCTAAAGAGTGCTTTATGTGTCTTTAAATCCACTGGTAATCCCTCAAACGTGGGACTCATTGTGAAACATCTTGTTCTTGATGGACCTCAGGCTGAACTGTAGGGTGGAGGACGTCTCCGACTGCAAGGCCTCCGAAAATTTAACATCTATGGAATGGCTGATCTGGGTCTTCCTCTTAATGGAGTTTTGTATAGTCTCCGAGGTGAAATAGTAGACGATGGGATCGAAGCAGCAGTTGGACACGGCGATGCACAGAGCGATGGGATAGATGGTCCGGACCACCGATTCCGCCGCGCATCCTTTCAAGGTGTTCGTTCGCACGAGCGAGTAGAAGACAAGGTTGACGTTGTACGGGATGAAGCAGAAGCAGAAGATGAAGAGGTGGACGATGATCATCCTCAAGATCTTCTTCTTGTTTAGCTTCCCTCCTCGACTCACAGTGCTTGGTCTCCTTAAAGTCTGAAGCACCATAGCGGAGCAAACCACATTGAGTATCAGCGGTATCAAAAACCCCACCGTCTCGATAAAAATCACCACTTTTGAAAGATGGCTCTTCCATTCCTTCGAGGAGAAGTTCTCGAAGCAGGAGATGCTGTTGTTCTCCAGCTTGTTAGTACTGTTGAGCATGAATCCCGTAGGAAGGCTTCCTGAAAGAACGAGCACCCATACTGCAGCGCACACAATTTTGGCATTGCGTTTGGTTCGGAGTCCTCTAGATCGGAAGGGGTGAACGATTGCCAGAAAGCGGTCCACGCTTATGCAGGTCAGGAATAGGATGCTCCCGTACATGTTGGTGTAAAAGAGGGAAACGGAAAGCTTGCAGAGGAGACTGCCGAACGGCCAGTTCTGCTGCACGAAGTAAAAAACCCTCAAGGGTAGAGTGAGCACGAATAACAAGTCCGACACCACTAGGTTCATCATATATGTAGTGGTTTCATTCCGTAGTTTTAACGAACACATGAAGATGTACATGGCGGCAACATTTGTGATCAGTCCCACCATGAAGACGATGCTAAACACCATGCTGTAGAGGGGATACTTAAAGTTGTCATTCTTCGGGCAATGAGTGACGTTGCTCACATTGAGCATTTCCATCTCAAGACTCGTATTGTACATCTCAACAACAGACAAAGGCACGCTGTGGGGTGGCAGTTATAGCCAAGAGAGCGCACAATAAAAGGATTTCCCTCAAATTCAGCAGCACAAAAGCATGCGTCGCGGAAACAAAGATCACTTCAACTGCCTTCCAAGGCGCTTTCGCCTTCAAGCGCTCATAGATCTCTTTAATGTGCTTCTTCTGTTCAAAACCGAGGCATTCTTCAACAAAGCCTCACGTTGAAGGCATTGCTCCCATGAGACTGGAGCCAGACCCCGACAACCTCTTCCCCTCCCCCTTTCCCCACAGCCACCCCGCAAGTCTTGCAAGTTACTCACTCCAAAAGTTTCAACTCCTTCCTGAGCAATCCCATCCACAAACGTGAGCAAATCCCGTAGTCCTGTTACAATCCTCTCTTCAGAAGTCGCAGCTGAAGCATTCCCAGATAGTCTCCAGTCTCTTTGTTCCCAAAGATTGGGGCACCTGTGTGTAGAGTCTCTGACAGTGTGAGTGAATGAGCGAGTCTTGGCTTCAGCCGAGGGTCTGTTTCCTGGCCCACCCCCTTCCTCGTGGCTCTGTCTCGGTGTCTCCGTCAGCAGTCGCCCCAGGGGCATTCATTGCTGTGCGCACTGAAGAGGCGGGAGACGGAGGCAGCTGTGGCTGTGGAGGACTCTTTTACAAGCCGGTGCTATCATGACTGGAGTATTTGAGCAACAACTGCTCCTCCTCTGACCTGACAAACCCCTCCCTCGCACTGACAGAGAAAACAGACTGCAAGAGTTTACTATTAGACCACGTGTGAGGTGCAGTTTGTTCTTGTACTTCAACAAATGATAAGTATTAAAGCTTTACTCTGGGTTTCTGGTGTCAGGAGTTGCAACTACAACTGTAGTACTACAGAATTAGTGTAGTACAACACAATGTGTTTTAATTATTATTTTTGTTGAGTTTGTTGTTTGCTTTTGAGCCTTAAAGAAAATTCTGTCATTATTTCATCAACCTTCACTTGCTTCTAGCCATTCAAAGCTGTTTTGTTGAAGTTTTAATTATTATTTTTGTTGTTATTGGTGTTAATCTTAGTCTCTTACAAAGACTCCTGAGCTCTAATTAGTAGACACAAGAGTTTTTTCAAGCCTTAAAGAGATATTTCACCCAACAAACAAAAATTCTGTCATCATTTACTCACCCTTTACTTGATTCAAGCCATTCAGAGCTTTTTGTTGTGATTAGGAGTAAACAGTAGCACTACAAAATTAGCTTTGAATATTATTTTTGTTGTGTTTGTTGTAAATCTTAGTCTCTCACAAAGAGTCCTGAGCTCTAATTAGTAGACACATGAGTTTTTTCATGCCTTAAAGGGATACTTCACATAACAAACAAAAATTCTTTCATTATTTACTCACCCTTTACATGTTTTAAGCCATCCAGGGGTGCGTTTCCCAAACAACGATGTAACTCGCGGTTGAACTATCATAGTGCAATGCATCGTTTGGCAAAAAAACGATGTAGTGACGAGTGTTTCCCAAAACCCGTAGTTTCTCTGTCGCAGATTCATCGCTTGAACCACGTTAGTTATAACGTAAAACGCCCATAATGATGCTCTAAACGGGGTGGAGCAACTTCTTTAGAGAACAACCCCATCATTTATTGTGCAAATTATATTGTTTTACACGCACACGCATTTAAAATAAAATCCAATATTAGTTTTGGTAAAAACATCCTCTCGTTTTCCATATTAATTAAAATATATGTAAATGGCACATATAGGGCCAATGTTTGCTTTACTAATATTATTGAGAAGTTCAACATTATATATTCTATTCTAAAACATAAAATCACTTACAAAAGCTAACACTATTCTAATATCAGATATAAATCATATAAATAAATAAATAAATAAATAATGAGGCGATTTATTATAAATATATTTACTTTAATAATAATATTAATGATAATGATGATTATTATTATTTAGGATATTGTTTATTTATTTTTTAAAAAATACAATTTGACATTCAAACCACAGCAGAAAGTTCTAACCAACAGACCCATGTCATATACAGCAGAGAAACTTAATAAATAACCCACTATAAAATAAAAGAATTAACGTATGCTATGTTTTTTTTATTTTCACAAGCTTTGGAGACGTAACATAATTTTCCGTTTTTAAATATACCTATAGCTTTTTTTTTTTTTGCAGACAAGTGAAGGTTTTTCAAGCCTTAAAGGGATAGTTCATCACCCCCCCTCCAAAAAAAAAAAGAAAATTGTGTCATCATTTACTTACCATTTACTTGTTTCAAGCCATTCAGAGCTGTTTGTTGCAATTAGGAGTGTATACAACTACAACATTAGTTTTGAATATTATTATTTTTGTTGTTGTTGTTGTAAATCTTAGTATTTTTACAAAGAGTTCTGAGCTTTACTTGGCAGACGTGAGTTTTTTTTAAGCCATGTTCCCCCTAAAAGGATAGTTCACCAAAAAAAAACTATCTTGTCATCATTTACTCACCCTTTTCCTTGTTTCAAGCCATTCAGAGTAGTTTGTTGCAATTAGGAGTGTACAGTAGCACTACAAAATTAGTTTTGATTATTATTTTTGTTGTGTTTGTTGTAAAACTATTTTGTCATGATTTATTCACCCTTTTACTTGTTTTAAGCCATTCAGAGCTGTTTGTTACAATTAGGAGTATAACTGCAACTACAAAATTACACCCAAAAAAGAGATAGTCCTGTAGGCTGTATTTAAATTTCTGTCGTGTTTCGTCTGGTGCAAACAGCCAAATTGCTCATCACTGCGTATCTCGTCACAAAGCGTGTTGTTAGGACACGCGGTTACAATGTAACCTGCTCACCTAATGTTTACGCTCATAATATTTATATCATTTGCTAATTAATAACCTCATGTGGAACTGAATCTGTCTCATTTCGACGTCGGATACTGTCCACCGAAGGTCGCATTTTCGGTCACGAGCGCATGCTTTCAGAGCCTTTCTGAATAAATGAATGAAACACGCTGTTTTCCAACAAGGCAACCCGGAGTGCTGAAATATAATTGGCTAAACTGGCATTGTGCAGATTAAATTTACCTAAACAAAGACAGCGTTCCGGCACGGAAAAACCATTTTCAAAGCAGAATATCTGACTTCAGCATTGTTTTTCAGTTAAACAAGTATGTTCACTTGAGATGTTTCTTAAATATCTGCACACATATTATGGTATTTTTATGCTTTAGAAAAGTCAAAAACTTACATACAGCACCTTTAAAGTACTAGTAAAAAGTAGTAATACCGTTAAAACCTTAACGATACCCATCCCTACTTATAAAGAGTTCAGAGCTGTACTTTTCAGAGCTTTTACTTTACCTTAACGGGATAGTTCACCCCACAAAAAACTATATTTTATCATAATTTATTCAACCTTTACTTCTTTTAAACATATCAGAGCTGCTTACTTAGCAGACACAGTTGCTTTAAAAGGATAGTTCAGCCAAAAAAGAAAGCTGTCATCATTTACTCAACTTGTTTCACACCTTTCAGAGTTTCTTTTCTCTGTTGAACACAAAAGAAGATACTTTGAGGAAACCTGAAATCCTCCCATTGACTTAGTATTTGTTTGTTTTTTCCTAATAAGTCAGTGGTTCAGCTTTCCTCAAAATATCATCTTCTGCGCTCAACAGAAGAAAATAAACTCGTCAAGGCTTGGAAACACTTCAGGGCGAGTGATAACAAGTAGATGTTTATTTTTTTAAGGGTGAGCTATCCCTGTAAGCACACTCCAGACAGCCTCTGCTGGTAGATGTGGTATTTACACTGTTCGACTGCTAAAAGCATGGGTGGGGAAGGGCTTGACAGTGTGTAAATGATTGTTTTGTCATTCATTAGCCGACAAGTGTTGGGTTACATCATCTTCCTGTGGCTCTAGCTTCATTAGGCATGTAGCTTTTTCAGTCGTCAACATAATAATAAAGCAAGAGATACAGGTTTATTTCTTCCTGTATTTCAGAAAGTGTCAGAAACCTTTTACCATGGTTTACAGGAGACAATTCATTTTCTTTTCGGCTTAGTCCCTTTATTAATCAGGGGTCGCCACAGTGGAATGAACCACCCAGTAGACAATTATTACATTTATGACAGTTATGTGACCCACAAAACCAGTCATACGTGTATATTTATTGTTATGAGTGTATTATTATACATCCTGAAAGATGGATAAATATGATCTACACTGATTTGTTAGGAATTTGTTAGGATAGGACAATATTTGGCCAAAATATTATCTGAAAATAAGACATATGAGAGGCGGCATTGTGGCTCAGTGGTTAGCACTCTCGCCAACACGGGGAGAACATACAAACTCCACACAAATATGCCAACTGACCCAGCTGAGGCTCGAATCAGCGACCTTCTTGCTGTGCTAACCACTGGGCCACCATGCCATCCCTGTGATTTTTTACTAGACTTCAAAACAATGCAGCTCTGCTTTTCCAAACTCCACATGCAACAACAGACAGAGGAAGTGCAAGCAGCGACCTCAGCAAAGCTTCCTTCTGTTTTCAGACATGCTGTCGGGGTTAGGCACGGCCTTTTAGATTATACACCACACCCGATGACACACTGAGCTTTACATGCAACAGCATTACGCAATACTACTAGAAACCGGTCTTTGATTAAATGAAGAAAGAAATAAAGAAATAAAGGTACACGAGCTGTCACTGGGGTGGTACCTTTTCAAAAGGTACAAATTTGTACCTAAAAGGTCCATATTAATACCTCAAGGGTACATATTGGTACCTAAAAAGTACAAAAGTGTTCCTCTTAAAATTTGTAAGTACTAATATATACTTTTGAGGTACCAATATGGACCCTTCAAGTACAAATGTGTACCTTTTAAAAAGGTACCATCCCAGTGACAGCTCTCGTACCTTTATTTCTGAGAGTGTAGAAGGGCAACTGGGACCACCCTTAAGAGTTCCTCCCATTCATTTCTCAATAGGGATTTTAACAACTGTCCTCAATAAATGAGTTTTAATCTATAAACCAAAGCAGCCGGCTCCAAGTTTAATTACAGCAGGGACATTTGACATGAAATTTCACTGCTAATTCACTCAAACACAAGATGTATAGGCCACATTTTGTTTTCTTAAAGGTTAGTTCTCCCAAAAATAAAAATTATGCCACCATTTACTCACACTTAATTAATTTCAGTAAATTTCTTCTGTTGAACACAGAAGAAGATATTTTGAAGAATGTTGGAAACCGGTAACCGTTGACTTCAATAGTATTTGTTTTTCCTACTGGAAGTCAATGGTTACAGGTTTCCAGCTTTCTTCAAAATATCTTCTTTAAAGTTAAACAGAACTCAAACAAGTTTGAAATCACTAAAGGGAAAGTAAATACGAAGCAATTTTTCTGCTCCTTCAAGTAGGAGGTTAAAGATGACTTTTAGCTGAAACTGTGACTCATAAGCAGGGCCAGATGGAATCTGCGGACGTTTTTTGCTATTTCTGCAGAGAATTTTGGTAAAAATCTGCGGATTTCTGCTGAATTATTTTAGGAGTATCATAACTAAAACCTTAAAATGTGAAATAAAAAATAATATCTTTTTAACTTTTATTTAATGTTTAAAATGCAAATCCAGTTAGATTAACAGCAAATAGTTAACTGTAAGTAAATAAATAGAATTAATGATGGGCTAAAAATCTGCGAAAAATGCGAAAAATCTAAGAAAAATCTGAGAAAAATCAGCGGAATTCTGCACGCGCAGATTCCGCAGATTTTCCGCAGAATTACGCAGATTTTTAGCCCATCGTTAATTCTGTTTATTTACTTGAGTAATAGTGTGTAAATCTGAATTTATTCAGTTTTTAAATTACACAAATTTCACATATTAAGGTTTTAGTAATTCCAAAACCTTAATAATTATTCCGCATATAAATATTATTCCTTAATAATTTTATTCTTAATAAAAATAATTCTGCAGAAATTCGCAGATTTTTTCCAAATTTCTCCGCAGAAATTGCAAAAAACGTCCACAGATTCCGTCTGGCCCTAGTCATGAGTGACACTTTGAGGTACAAATATACAGATAAAATAAAATGAACACCCATGGCTCCTGATGATATACTGAGGTCTTACCCTACGAAAACCCCCAAAAACAACATTATTCACAACATTCTTATCTTTTATCCTTTTGTCTTTATTGAGGTTAACTATCCATTAGATACTAAAATGTGGCTCGATGGTCACACTTTATCATAATGTACAATTCATGATATTAACAAACCCTTAAACAAGACTTTTAAGCTCAATAATCTACTAATTCACTGCTTATTTATTAAGGTTTAGGTTTGGGTATTGGTAAGATGGGGAATGTAAAATTACATTGTACTTTATAAGTGCAAGTTAATATCTTAATAATAGGCGGGTAATAAGTCAGTTCTAATTAGTGTGAATCGTTACTTAACCCTCTAATGCACATATTTTAATGATACATGACAAAAATTATTCCACATGATTTGTTGGTTCTTTTGGGAACATTTTATTGTTAATTTGGTTTGACCCCCCACCCCAACCCCAAAATATTTTTTTGTTGCTTTAAGGCAACGTTATGCAACAATGGTACAAAATCACAGAGAAAATTCTTCACATATTATATATCAAATATCATGAGTCAGCGATCAGAGAGCAATAAAAATTTACAAATCTTATTCAAATAGTAACAGAATCATTAAGGAAATAGGGAAGAACACATAAAACACACCCAGTGCTCAGCGTAACTGAGTACACCCCATTTTGAAAATGAATATTTTTATCAATATATCTGTGATTATAGGTCATATATTTTGGTGCATTTGAACAAAACAGATTTATTAAACTAATATATTTATTAAAATACTATTTTATTCACAAAACATCTTTAGAAATAGAAGATAATACATTTAAACTAATGTTAAATATTGGGGGGAAAAATGACAAACTACAAAATTTCAACAAAATTTTACAATTATTTTGTTTTGTTGAACAATTATTTTGTTTGAATTATTGTTTTTGTTTTACATTTGTTGTTCAATATTTTTCGCTAACATATCAATTTAGGTGTGCTAATTTTGAACCGTTATCATAAATTATTTTGTTAGATTAGCCCTAGATCGAATATTAATTTAAATGAGAGATTTGTGAGGGGTGTACTCGTATATGCCGAGCACTGTATGAGTGGTTTGTTACTGGTCTATATATTTGACTCCTATTTTGTGCGCTGCCTGCTGTGTAAACTGATCACTTATAAATGATAGTCAGTCAGTGCTACTTTTTGAACTTCTGAAGATATTTTTTTACACTTCTGCTTAAACCTTGTTCTCCTCACTGTCACTGGAGTCTCATTGTCCTCAGATGGGATTTACCTAACTCTGGGATCCTGCTCTTTACTTCCATAAGCTTACATCCATTTTTCTGTCAAAATATGTAATAATGATAATATGTGAAAATGCCCACATGTAATGTCAGTAAACACATCTTGAAAAGTAACACTTAAGAATGAAAAGAAAATTTTAAACCTGACAAATGGCTTCTCTACAACTTCACAAATACACACATTTTTTTGTTCAGTTTATGTTACTTGAAATGAGGTTAAGCAAATAATCTTAACTTCTTCTCATACCATGTGCTCCTGTCACCATGAGTCAGAAAATGAAGTTCCACCTAAACTAAAGTATATTACTTTTAACATAGTTTATCGCATTGATTTTGATATATAGTCTTGTGCCATAATGGTACAAAACAAAACTGATTCCATTCTCAATATTGTGTAAGAGAGTTTGGGCTGTAAAATTATTCTCGAAGTCCCTGCCAGACATTGATTGGTCAGTAATGAAAAAGGTTTTTCAAGCATTAAAACTTTTAAACTGATAACACAAGTAATGACTATCATATATTTTTACTGAAATGACAAAATATATACAATGCTATTCCATGTAATAATATTATGTTATTAACCAATATTTTTTTATAGTGTGCCTGTATATACACAGTTGAAGTCAGAATTATTAGCCCTGTTTTTTTCCCCCAATTTCTGTTTAACGGAGAGAAGATTTCTTCAACACATTTCTAACCATAATAGTTTTAATAACTCATTTCTAATAACTGATTTATTTTCTCTTTGTCATGATGACAGTAAATAATATTTGACTAGATATTTTTCAAGACACTTCTATACAGCTTAAAGTGACATTTAAAGGCTTAACTAGGTTAATTAGGTTAAAATTAAGGGGGCTAAAAGTTTTTTTGACCTTAAAATGGGTTTTAAAAAATTAAAAAATGCTTTTATTCTAGCCGAAATAAAACAAATAAGACTTTCTCCAGAAGAAAAAATATTATCAGACATACTGTGAAAGTTTCCTTGCTCTGTTAAACATCATTTGGGAAATATTTAATAAAGAAAAAGAAATTTAAAGGGGGAGTTAAAATTCGGACTTTAACTGTATATATATATATATATATACACACACACACACACACACACACACATACACAGTTATATAGTTGTATAACACCTTTGAATTTAAAAATGAAATTGCCTTATAGGTGTTCAATTTTTGGAATCTTATTACGCATCCCATGCGTCCTTACACATCCCTAACTACCCTTAGTTATAAATATGAAGAGTTTAGATGCAAAAACCTTTAAAAGCCGTTTGAAATTTCCTTTAAAAATAAGCATTTTTATCAGGCTCCTGTCTGTAGTTTCAGTAATTTCAAGTTTATGGCAAATAATACACTTTTTTTAAAGGTCTTTAACTCAACATGAACATAGAAATCTGAGAAAAATGCTCATTTTCAATGGAAATTTCAGACGGCACTTAGAGGTTTTTGCATCTGAACTCTTCATATTAAATATATTTTTAGACGGGTTGATGAAAACAAATCAGCTTAAAATCCTTAGTCAAAACTCAAACCTTTAATATTTCTGATGTCTTGCATATCTTTTAACTGAAAAAGATAAACAATGAATTGAACAGTAATAATGATAAACAAACAAACAAACAAACAAACAAACAAACAAACAGTCACACACCTACATCACATACTGTAAATAGATATTTTTGAAAAGCTCAAGTGCAGACGCTGAATGTTTTTTTGGGTGCGCCATCTGAGGCGAGACCAGACATTGGCACATGCTGACATGTATATTCATGCCTCATTATTTCTGATTTTATTGAACAGCAAATCCCCTCAGCATACTGACATGAAAACACGACTCCTAAATGTTCTGAAGTCTGTGCCGACACAGCAAAACATGTAAGATGTTTTATGGCCATTGTTCTATTTTCCCCCATGGGGCTCCCTTAAAACAAACACCATCAAGGTCAGGGAGACATTTTTGGTGAAAACACAGGCTATGTCATTGTCTGCGGCACGCAAGACCTCCAACAAAACCATTCCACTGAACGCTGAAAAACAAGAGTCTCGTTTGTGGGCTGCCACTAGATGAAACGCATGTCTCAGGAACGCAAAGCATCTCATTTCAATAGCAGGAAACTGTGCAAGACATGTTCAAGAGGGGACCGTATTGTTGGTTGTCCTTCGCGCCAGTTCAAAAACTAAAAGACCAAACAGACAACGGTGTCCCTGAAAAATGTACATACCGATACATTTCAGTACTTAAAGGCATTCTGTGAATAAATGGTGTATGGATTTCAGCATTTGTTCCCTCTTTACACTGCACTTGTCCTGCGAAAGTTTTGCATTCTGAAAATTTATGTACAGTATTTATACAGTTGTGCTCGAAAGTTTGCACACCCCTTGCAGAATCTGTTAAAGGGTCACGAAACACCAAAACACTTTTTTTGAGATGTTGACAGTCACATATAGAGCATCCGGAAAGTATTTTAGCGCTTCACTTTTCCCACATTTGTTTATGTTACAGCCTTATTCCAAAATTCTACACACAATCCCCCATAATGACAATGTGAAAAAAGAGTTTTTGAAATTGTTGCAAATTTATTACAAAAAAAAAACCCCTGACAAATCACATGTACATCAGTATTCACAGCCTTTGCTCAATACTTTGTTGATGCACCTTTGGCAGCAATTACAGCCTCAAGTCTTTTTGAATATGATGCCACAAGCTTGGAATTTTTGCCGTTTCCTCTTTGCAGTACCTCTCAAGCTCTAACAGGTTGGATGGGAAGCGACGGTGTACAGCCATTTTCAGATCTCTCAAGAGATGTTCAATAGGATTTAGGTCTGGGCTCTGGCTGGGCCACTCAAGGACATTCACCGAGTTGTTGTAAAGCCACTCCACTGATATTTTGGTAGTGTGCTTTGGGTCATTGTCCTGCTGGAAGATGAACAGTCGCCCCAGTCTGAGGTTACATATACATAAGTATTCACAGTCTTTGCTGTGAAGCTCTAAATTGAGCTCAGGTACATTCTGTTTCCACTGATCATTCTTGAGATGTTTCAGCAGCTCACCTGTGGTCAATTCAGTTGATTGGACATGATTTGAAAATGCATACACCTGTCTATATAAGGTCCCAGGGTTGACAGAGCATGTCAAAGCACAAACCAAGCATGAAAACAAAGGAACTGTCTGTAGACCTCGGAGGCAGGATTGTCTTGAGGCACAAGGCTGGGGAAGGTTACAGAAAAATTTCTGCTGCTTTGAAAGTTCCAATGAGCACAGTGGCCTCCATCATCCGTAAGTGGAAGATGTTTGGAACCACCAGGACTCTTCCTAGAGCTGGCCGGCCATCTAAGCTGAGTGATCGGGGGAGAAGTGCCTTAGTCAGTGAGGTGATCAATAACCCGATGGTCACTCTGTCTGAGCTCCAGCGTTCTTCTCTGGAGAGAGGAGAACCTTACAGAAGGACAACCATCGGTGCAGCAATCCACCAATCAGGCCTGTATGGAAGAGTGGCCAGAATGAAGCCACTCCCCACCTGGAATTTGCCAAAAGGCATCTGAAGGACTCTCAGACCTTAAGAAACAAAATTCTCTGGTCTGATGAGACTAAAATTGAACTCTTTGGAGTGAATGCCAGGCGTTACGTTTGGAGAAAACCAGGCACCGCTCATCACCAGGCTAATACCATCCCTACAGTGAAGCATGGTGGTGGCAGCATCATGCTGTGGGGATGTCTTTCAGTAGCAGGAACTGGAAGACTAGTCAGGATAGAGGGAAAGATGAATGCAGCAATGTACTGAGACATCCTGAATGAAAACCTGCTTCAGAGTGCTCTTGACCTCAAACTGGGGCGACGGTTCATCTTTCAGCAGGACAATGACCCAAAGCACACCACCAAAATATCAATGGAGTGGCTTCACAACAACTTGGTGAATGTCTTTGAGTGGCCCACCCAGAGCCCAGACCTAAATCCTATTAAACATCTCTGGAGAGATCTGAAAACGGCTGTACACCGTCGCTTCCCATCCAACTTGATAGAGCTTGAGAGGTACTGCAAAGAGGAATGGGCAAAAATTCCCAAAGACAGCTGTGCCAAGCTTGTGGCATCATATTCAAATCGACTTGAGGCTGGAATTGCTGCCAAAAGTGCATCAACAAAGTATTGAGCAAAGGCTGTGAATACTGATGTACATCTGATTTTTCAGGTTTTTTATTTTGAATAAATTTGCAACAATTTCAAAAAAATCTTCTTTCACATTGTCATTATGGGGTATTGCGTGTAGAATGTTGAGAAAATAAAGGAATTTAATCCATTTTGGAATAAGCCTGTAACATCAAAAAATGTGAAAAAAGTGAGTACTTGTGAAAAAATGGGCTATGAATACTTTCCGGATGCACTGTAAACCCTTTCCTAAACCCAACTAACATTTCACTGCTTAAATTCCTACACCTGACTGTGTCTGAAACGTATAGCATTAGGGATTTAAATACAGTTTTGTGGCAACAATGTGTGAATGTAACCAGCTTTTAATAGTAAAAATCTATTAATTTTATTTATTATAATCACACTTTATAAAAACAGTCTGCAGAAACACTTTGATTGACATTCTCCATTTGTACGTGTCATAAGAGAGGAAAAGACCCGCCCACTAGTGACCATCTCTCCCCTCAGGGGCATAATGCTGTGTTCACACCAGACGCGGAACGTGTAGATAAATCGCGCTATTCGCGCGTAAATAGACGTGTGAATATTTGAGTTTACTCGCTTCATTCACGCGTCAAAATCCGCTTCATTCGCGCGTCAAATTTACTTCAGAACAGACGCGGATTCGCGTGATGGGCAGTAGCTTCATTGCTAAATGGCTAACGTGGAATTTATTGATAAAATAACTGTGCTTATGTGCTTTTATGAAGGTTGATAAACAGAGTCGATACATTTGGAGCAGTGTCTGAGTCCACTACATCCTTTAAGAGGTGCACCCAACTCTGTGAGCTCATAAACTCCTCCAGAAACTTAACCTGGATGACGGAGGCTTTCAGCTGTGCTTCTGACTGAGCCGAGCCCAGTTTGATGAACTGTCGTCGGTGTCGGCTGGAGGATTTCCCTCAGGACACCAACAACAGGCACTACATCACAATCACGCCCCCACAAGAGCACAAGCTCCTGATTGGTTAACGCGGCGCGAATGTGCGCTGAAGTTCAGATCGAGCGATTTGCGTGTTAAGGACGCCATTGCCGCGTATCGTGCCGCAGGATGTCTATTTGCGCCTTTGCATTGACTTAACATGTAAATCACTCGCGCTTGACGCTTCTTCCGCGTCTAATGTGAACACAGCATAAGAGGTTAGTCCTATTTTTTGAATCTGCCACTATGCTGACACATAGGCATTTGTAGCTCCGCCTTATTTTGAAAAAAGCACAATCTCATTGGAATTTAAAGTGGCAGTCACAAAAATGGCACAAATTGAATCAAAGCCTAAAAAGGGCGGTTTCTAAGAGGTTTTGTTTTCACATACACACTCTAGGGACATCTTATTTTACATCTCGCAAAAAGGGGCATAATAGGTCCTCTTTTAATAGCAGTATTTGTTGATACAATAAAGTAACAGTATAGATGCATGAGCCACCACAGCTGAGTAGGTTCATATACTGTAAATTGTGTAACGGCTAATGTAGAAACACTGGACATTGACAAAACTGTCAATATAAAACATCAGATTTCATTAATTATGAAAAGGCATGCAAGTACAACCAGTCCGGATTTGAAAAACCATATCAGATTTGAGTGCCATGTGAAAAGCCCTTTATACACAATAAACGCTGTATTAGAACATGGCCTTCTTGTAGATTGTACACTTGCAGCACTTATCTGTTCATTAGGGAAAAGCTATTTGTGGGGAAATCTAATAGGTTTGCTCTTCCCACTTCCCTTCGGTCATAATCTTTTATCGGTAGACAGCACTATGCTAATTTCTGGGTTAGTTTAATAGCCGCCTTGGCTGAAAATCATTAAATATTTAGCCGTACTGACATTTGGTCTGTGTGTAATGGACAAGGAGATCAATATGGCTTTGGTGACTAATATTGAGTGGTTACACTTATAGGGTACATGCAGGGCTTTTACTGATGGCTCCTTGCCATTATGTGCATCTTAATACAGTCCAGAGCTGATGGTTTGCTCTAAACTGTATTAAAAATAACAATAATAAAAACATATACACTCACTATATATACTATATACCTCAGAGGAGAATGGCCAGACTGGTTCGAGCTGATAGAAAGGCAACAGTAACTCAAATAACCACTCGTTACAACCGAGGTCTGCAGAAGAGCATCTCTGAACGCACAACACGTCCAACCTTGAGGCGGATGGGCAGCAGAAGACCACACCGGGTGCCACTCCTGTCAGCTAAGAACAGGAAACTGAGACTACAATTCGCACAGGCTCACCAAAATCGGACAATAGAAGATTAGATAAACGTTGCCTGGACTGAGGAGTCTCGATTTCTGCTGTGACATTCGGATGGTCGGGTCAAAATTTGGCATCAACAACATGTAAGCATGGATCTATCCTGCTTGTATCAATGGTTCAGGCTGGTTGTGGTGGTGGTGTAATGGTGTGGGGGATATTTTCTTGGCACACTTTGGGCTCATTAGTACCAATTGAGCATCGGGTCAACGCCACAGCCTACCTGAATATTGTTGCTGACCATGTCCATCCCTTTATGACCACATTGTACCCATCTTCTGATGGCTACTTCCAGCATGTAATGCACCATGTCATAAAGCGCAAATCCTCTCAGACTGGTTTCTTGAACATGACAATGAGTTCACTGTACTCAAATGGCCTCCACAGTCACCAGAACTCAATCCAATAGAGCATCTTTGGGATGTGGTGGAATGGAAGGTTCGCATCATGGATGTGCAGCTGACAAATCTGCAGCAACTGCGTGATGCTATCATGTAAATATGGACCAAAATCTCTGAGGAATATTTCCAGTACCTTGCTGAATCTATGCCTCGAGGCATTAAGGCAGTACTGAAGGCAAAATAGGGTCCAACCTGATACTAGTAAGGTGTACTAGTGGTGCTCAGAGAACATTTCATGGCATGTTTCAGATGACAAATCCACTAGAGGGCACTGTGTATGTTTTTGTGAGTCTGAAATATGCTATTTAGGGTATGTTTTTGTATGTTTTAGATGCACAACCTTCTTGTATACTGGAAGACCGAGCTTTTCGTACAGATCACCTAGCGAATCACTAACCAAAAATCTTCCCTAAACCCCAAAAATAATGTTTTCAAACACAATTTTACCTTGATTTTACATTGCTTTTATCTGTTTGGTGGAAGCAGGACTCACTGTACTCAAACCTGAGTGCTCTGCATCACAAGTACAACACTGTACAAAATGACTTACCCAGAAACCTGACCACAGGGTGTGAATTATACACTGACGATCAGGGGGTTCGACTTTTTGGTCATGTTAGTTTGTATAATAGATGCTTCAATTAATCAGATTTATGTATTTATATAAATTACATCAAATTTATTAATAAAACTTAGGTTTTCAGTGTTTTGATGGATATTTACTGTAGTCTAATCTGACTTTTAGTATCCTCTGATTAGCTATTTTAAAGGTTACTGTAGGTCAACTATACAAACGATGCAGCTTTACTTTTAGGCCCCGTTTACACTAATGCATTTTCGTTTTAAAACGCATAAGTTTTGCTACGGTTACGCCATCCGTCCATACTACGCCGGAGTTTTCGAGCCCCATAAACGGAGAGTTTTGAAAACGCTGGAGGGGTCGTTTTCATTCTAAAACGCTGCTGCTCCGTCTCAGTGTGGATGGTGGAAAACGGAGACATCTGAAAACGGAGGCGTGGCTGCTGAGATTCGCTACCTGATTGGGGCTTTTGGATCATTGCGTATCCTTCTCTTATTTGTCAAGCCCCTATTACATGACTATAACGCTACCGGAAGACGGCAGACCAGCCTTCACTGTAAACAACAACATGGACACAGAAATGGGAGCGTTGTTTGCACTAGTGTCCATTTTAGGCGCAATCGTGCAGTTAAACTCTGCCTTTTTTACTACAGCAGGTGCATATATTCGCAAGAGGCAAGCTATTGTTCGAGCACTCGCTAATCGCTCGCGTTCATCGTTCAACAAGCGTTTGTTGACTAACAATATTCAAATGCCGAGCGAGACACATGCTTCCTGTTTATACATGAACGCGCATGCCCAGTGCGCAAATGGTCACGTGATACACGTTTTTGGTGGAGTAGTGTGGACGGAGATATGTTTAGAAACGCTAGATGAAACGCTAGTATGGACGCGGATCGTTTTTGATCTCAAACGCCGTTTCAAAACGAAAACGCATTAGTGTAAACGAGACCTTAGGCTATATCTAGAAACAAACACCCATTTAGTTATCTTGTGAACACTTAATATGCCAGTGCCTGTTTTTAAATTTATACTTGAGCAGACTGATTGGGGTGATTATCAAATCAAATCAAATCACTTTTATTGTCACATCATCAGCAGCACGTGTGCTATGATGAGTGAAAAGCTTAGGTGCTGGCATACTCCCAAAAAACAAGACAATGTACAATTGACAATGTTGACAATAATACGTAGAAGACAATGAATAGTTGTACACATAGTTGTGGGCAGTATTGTTTACGGTATATGCATCTATATGATTATGCATCCACAATGGTATTAACCACTATAGGGGTGGTCAAATGTATATTTACATTATTAATTTATTAATATTATTTAAGATACAAATCAGAGCAAACCATTTTTACACTATTTAGACCTAAACAAGTTGTTTCGACGCCATTCAGGTGGATCAGGCATTAATGAGGGGGGAAAATCCCCCCCCCCAACCTCCCCCTGCAATTTGCACACTTGTTGTCCATATAGAGAGAGATAGATGACTCAAATCTATCCAGTTTCAATGCAGACACTGTTAAGTTGTTTTGTGGTATTTATTTGGTGTTGTGCAAACTTTAAAGTAAAAAACTTCATTTGTCAATAATACAACAAACCTCCCCTAGCATTCATTTTACCAAGAAACTGCAGTCAGACTTGTGCTAAGTTTGTTTTTGCAGTACAAAAATGTAGGCTAAAGCATGCGTTTCAAATGAGCCTGCACTGCAATCTTCCCTTCTGAATTAGATTATCACAGTACATGGAAAACAGCAGCCTGAACATTTGACTAAATATGTCCCTATGTGTTCATTTAAAGACAAGTCATACACGTTTTGGAAGTATTTCCCAATTGTTTGCATGTTCACGTGAATATGCTTTGAAGTGAATGTTAATTGCTGAAGCTAATGACCAATGCCCGTGGTTAGGATTTTATTAGGTTTTTGCAGTTCACTATTTCGGAAGAGGGATTGGTTGTTGTCATATTCAAAGAATGTGAGGCAACGTGTTTGTACAAACTGAAAAGAACCGCGTCATCAAGAATCAGTGTTGCACCACTGGCTGTGATTGCACAATTATGGACATTCAGCAGAATGAAATGTGAACATTTGATTTAAAAGTGTTGACGGAAAATCCACATTGAAATAAACAATACAAATTCACTGATCCAATAATAACCAAAACAATAATAACCAAAACAAATTCAGAATTATTATATGAATCCTAAAAGATGAACAGATGAATAAGAAAAAAAAAAAAAAAATATATATATATATATATATATATATATATATATATATATATATATATATATATATATATATATATATATATATATATATATTAGGGGTGTAACGATATACCAAAGGCACGATTCGGTTCGGTTCACGGTTTTGGAGCCACGGTTCGGTTCGGTTTCTGTTTGCTGTGGGGTTAGGGTTGATGTCATCTTAACAGCAATGCTAAGGAACAATAGATTCACTTAATAACAAGAACAACTAAACATTTTCTTTATTAACTTTGCCATCACATTTTAGTACAGTCAGGATACCAGTAAACAACAAAAATGAAATAAATACCTCCAATATAGACTAGTCAGAAAAAACAATTCTCTTTAGTGCAGCCATCTTAAGAAAGTAAACTCAAATTAAATAAATAACTGCAGTGTAGACTATAGTGAAAGATAAACAGGCTTGTCCTCTCTAAGAACATATGAAATATTTCAGTTAATTTCAGTTAAGATGAACACAGTTTCCATAAGTATACTTCATTGATAAAGGTCAATGGCTCTGCATACAATGACTTTATCTTGCTGGAGTCTATAGCCGCCTCACTCCACCCCAGGACGCGTTAATGTCGCAAAACGCACAAAAACGCACTAAATCGCACTTCAGCAGCGGTTATTTGAAAGCCCACATAAAGATCTGCACTTGAGCGTGTATATTTGGGGGCGTGCGGGAAGTTTTGCACACGAACAGAGGAAATCGGCGCGCAAGCAAAGAGAATACACTGCAGTTTTGTCTGAAACTAATGTTACGGTTCTAGCTGGTTGTATTTTAGCCTCCCGTTCGCTCTCTCTCTCTCTCTCTCCTCTCATCTCTCTCTCTCTCTCTCTCTCTCCTCGCTCTCTCTCTCTCTCTCTCTCTCTCTCTCTCTACGTGCCTGTCATTTCTGTATGTCCACCTTCACGACAGCTGATTGGTCAGGAGACCGATCTATCATCACTGGGCGTCGTGGCGCGGGGATATAAAAAGCCCGTCAGGAAAAGCGGAGAAGAGCGCATGTTCCTTTGATCTCGTTTTTCGTGTATTTTGTCAACATGATTATGATTTTCGTTGTTTTTGCTTAACTTTCGTTTGGGCAAAATTATTTAGCATTACTTTTGCCCACTCTGAGATATTTTTGTACATTTTTATTTTGATTGATTTGTTTGTTAGTTTTTAGCTCAGCTATTTCCCGTTACATTGAGCTATACCTCCTCAAGTTCACTCTTTTCTCAGAGTATGGATAGGGAAGATGTCTTATGACTTCCATTTTGCAAACACGTAGAAAATGTATTGTTAAAGACATCAGGTAAGAGGTGAACGTCATATTTGTATTTATTTTATTCTACAGTTCAGTATAGGAAAGAATGCGGTGCACGGCGCTGAAAACTGCAATGTCAATATATTGCCTGCGCGCCTATTCTCTCCGTCCATGCACAAAACTCCTGCGTGCCCCCATATATACTCCGCTCAAGTGCTCCTTAGTGTGTTTATGTAACATGTATGTCTCCAACCTTCATTAGATTTGCTAGAAATATTTATGAATGTCTCCAATAGACCCGAGCGGCATAAATGCTCCCTGAAGTAAAGTGAAACATCTATAAACTCCATCAAGATAACCTCATCTATACATTTTAAAGTATTATAAAGCATTATCTATTATCTATAAAGTATAATTATGGAAACTGTGTTCATCTTAACTGAAAGCGGTCGTATTTGCCAGCCTCACAGGCTGCATGCACCTGTCAGTCAGTTACTGATGCGTGATGCGTAAACACACTAAATCGCAATTCAGCTGCGTGTTTTTGAAAGCGCACTTGAGCAGAGTATACACGAGGGCACGCAAGAATCCCGTGCACCAACAGAGAAAATCGGCGCGCAAGCATCAGTCAGTGGCGGGGTGAATTTTGGTGTGGCGCCCTGCCATGGAAGAATGAATGTAGCGGAAACCATGCAGTAATCGAGTGATCGCGCACTCACAAGACATGACATGCACTTGGAAAATACTAACTTTAGAATATAATATTTAGAACAAAACCTCATTACTAATACAATTTAATCAAATGTGATCAAATAAATATGTGCTTAAATTTGGTTTAATTAGTTAGAGACAAGTGACGTCAACCTCAACAATGGGCAGCAGGGGGCGTGAGAGTATCGCGGTACGCCACGAGAGTTTCGCGATTCGTATCGTGGTTGGTGTATCGCGATATTTCGGTTCGGTTCGAAGTATCGTTACACCCCTAATATATATATATATATATATATATATATATATATATATATATATATATATATATATATATATATATATATATATATTTATATATATATATATATATATATATATATATATATATATATATATATATATATATAACCAATAATAACCAAAACAAATTCAAATTCAGAACGAGTCTTCGAACCTGTGTGTGTTCCTACTGTGAAATGACCACATCAAACGTGACGTACTAACATGGATGCAGTTTACTAGAGTGAATCTGATTCATGTTAGCTCCACATCTAACTATCAGGCACCTATAGAGTTTATCCGTTTGAGTAAAACATACAAATAAAATGGAGCGGGTGCTTTTTTAAAATGAATGACGGTGAATGAGAGTCAAAACGGTGAGTCGTCTGACCAAAAAGTGCCCTTCTAAATCAAGTCAGCAGGATTTTCTCCAAAACCCGACAAATGGACAAATCTAAACTTGTTTTAATTAAAGCAAATATTAATATGCATATAAGAAATAATACTCATAATAATAATAACATTATACTAATGCAAATTGTCATGAATAAACTGAAAAAGCCCCCGACATGAAGGCATGGAGGCAGTGGTTTTTATACTTAAATTTTTATCCTTTAATTGTGTTCATATGTAAAGATATTTGTGTATTGCAGTACATCCTGTGTGTATTAAGCAATGTGTAAGTGTTTCAAAATGCATAGATGCATAACTAACACGCTCTGCGCTGGACTTTAGAGCAGCTTTTAGTTGGTCAATGGCGCGGTCTATTTCAGTTGCTAAAAATAGCAACGTGCCAACAATTTGCCTTAACACATCTCCTTTTTAGACCAGCACACCCATGAATCCACAAAGTGGCGCAAATGAATTAGCTATTTAAGCAATGTGGCGCAAAACGAGAAAATTACTGTTGCACTGGTCTGAAAATAGCAACAAATCCCGCCAAACATGTCTTGCGCCTTATTGCGCCAGGTGTATAATAGGAGTGGGACTGCTTTTCAGCCCTGGAGTTTCAAGCCACTTCAGTTCACGACTGACTATATTAAAATAACATCATTTCCAGTTCAGTACTTCACAGTGAAGATGTATTTAAACAGTTAACACAATGTAATGTTTAACAGTATCAGAATCTATTTTCTGTAAGAATTAGTGCTCATTAATATCCAAACATTGAGATGAAAAAATACTAAATAAATACAAATATAAATTAAGTTATATTTATAAAATAAAGAATAAAATTAGACGTAATTAATTGTCTAATGACACTATCACGTCTTTTTTAAGGAAACAGCTGACTTCAAATGTTTTTCATAAATATGAGAACATTAAAGGGGAGCTAAATCTCCAACACTATTCTCTAAATCATCACTATGTCCTTTTCTACAACATCTGAATATATATTCTGTGCTAAATTGTTCACAGATATCCAGTCCTTAAACACAAATAAAGAATAAAAGTATTGCTCTGTTATCTGCCAGACATTTTTAACCACAGTATTACTTTCTAATGATGGCTTCATGTTTTTTCCCCCTTTTTAGCTTTCTGATCAAGCTAAATCAGATTAATTAATGTAGTGATCATCTGATTTCTTTAATTAGGGCATTTTTCATTCAGCAGGTGTAATATTCATTAATATTAATTATTCGAATTCTTATATTCACTCAATGATAATCCTACCTGCCCATTCTAGTGTGTTGGGCTCATGACTGGTGCTTGGTAATGTTACAGGCCCTGGCTCTTCACTGTTAGCAGCAAACTAGACAAGAGGCTGCTGCTGCTAAAGAGCTATAGTACAAGAAAATGTTCTGTACATAAACGGTGGTTTGCAGACATCGTTGTTTTGCACTGCTCCTAACAAGCTTAACGTTAACTTACCGGCCGTTTCAACATCTTCATGTGTTGTTGTACTTTCGCTGCCGCTGGTTTTAACGAAAAATGTACTCAGATTTTTAATTCTGGCCTTTTCAGCGCCACCTTTGCACATTTTATTATCAATTTTTCATCTCACGTATCTCTTAACAAATGATTTTGCTGCTGATGAGCAAGGTGCCGGCGACCCAGTGGCGCAGTAGGTAGTGCTGTCGCCTCACAGCAAGAAGGTCGCTGGGTCGCAGGTTCGAGCCTCGGCTGGGTCAGTTGGCGTTTCTGTGCGGAGTTTGCATGTTCACCCTGCGGTCGCGTGGGTTTCCTCTGGGTGCTCCGCTTACCCCCACAGTCCAAACACATGCGGTACAGGAGAATTGGGTAGGCTAAATTGTCCGTAGTGTATGAGTGTGAATGAGTGTGTGTGAATGTTTCCCAGAGATGGGTTGCGGCTGGATAGGCATCCGCTGCGTAAAACACATGCTGGATAAGTTGGCGGTTCATTCCGCTGTGGCGACGCCAGATTAATAAAGGCACTAAGCCGAAAAGAAAATGAATGAATGAGCAAGGTGCCGCTGTTGGCGAGTCAAATAATAATTATGTCATAATTAACCTGCAGGCTGCATTCTGCTCACGGGGCTGCGAGAAATAAATAAAAAGAGTGGAGCTGCGGCAGTTAGGGACACTGGCCCTCGCAGCCAAAAAATGGACCGGCCCACCGGGAATACTCCCGGTCCTCCCGATTAGCCAATCCGGGCCTGGGGCCCATAATCATTAAATGTAATGACCAAGAGACTGTTTAGACTGCATGTCATTGATGAGAAGATGACTGATGCCTACTGAACTTGTCAAATTACTTTAAACAATAACTACCCAGGTAGCAAAGAATTCTGGCCCAGATTTGGCACAAAGTTGACACAGCAGGCATTCGTCTGGCACTGGCATGCAACATGTGGGCCAAAGATGGCTCGGGTTTGGCAGAGCTGGCACCGTATTTAAGGCGGCACACAAGACTTGAGCCAGATATCAAATGTACTATTTGCCCCAGATGTTAAAAAATTATATGTGGGCCATGTAGGTTTGGTTTGGCCTGTCTTGACCCACATTTAAAATACATTTAAATAATTTTGGAGTAAAGAAATAATTCTAGCAATTAGGTCACTTTGAAAAAAAAAACTCGGCTATAAAGCGAAATGCTTCATGGGTTTATCAAATTCATTGCAGTCGTCACACACCAACATATCTGGCCCAGTTCAGGCCCAGTTATGGGTTATTAAGTTGGCTGAGACTTGGCCCAGATATGGTCCATGTTTGTCCCTTCTATGGAAGCCAGACTTGGTCCAATCATGTACCGTAATTCACTGCAGCATGTGGGCCAAGCAAGAGCTGATTGTGTGGGCCAGCTCTAGGCCAGAGAAATTTTGCTATGTGGGTAAATGCACTACAGAATGATACAGATATTTTTACTCTACTTTTGGGCAAGTAATGATACTTAAGTTGTGCAATTATGTTCATATAAATGCATGGCTAAAGTAGTTCCACACAGATCTTAACGGCATTATATTCATATCACTACACTGAATGGTTTCAGTTATTTCAAAAGGTCCTCACCATCTACAACAACAAAACCAAAACACAGAACGGATACTGCAAAGGAACTAAATCTATTACGCCATATGATAAAAATGGCAAATGATTTCCTTGTTTCACTACTAGTAGAGACCTGCAGTTGAGCATTGTTGAAAGATGCACAGACTCACATTATTCATTTAAATAACTATGCAAGTCTTTTATTAGTGGCTGTTACCATAGCTTTAAAAAGAGTTTCTCACTTACCTTCTTCCTCTTCTTGTTCCAAACTTGTGTGAGTTTATTTCATCTGTTGAACACACACAAAAAGACTTATTAAAAAACACCTTCAACAGTTATTCTAGTTCAAAAGGGATAAAAAGTCATTGAATTTACATCTCAATTGGCCATCTCAATTAAAATGCCTATTAAAACTGCAGACTGAAAAAAGTTAATTTCACAATTGACTTCAATAGTGTCCAGCCATTGTGAAAATGAACTACTGCTTTCAAGGTGCAGTATGCAAGTTTGACACTTACCCCCGGTTTCACAAACAGGTTTAAGGCTAGTCTTGGATTAAATTGCATGTTTGAGCTCTCTCAACTGAAAATAACTTGCAGTGAGATGTCTTAAAATATGGCAGTGTCTCCAGGTGCACACCAGTAATGTATTTTTCTAAGGCCCTTTTTATTAATGTGGCTTAAATAGCCTAATTTAACTAAGGTTTAGTCCTGGCTTAAGCTAAGCCTGGTTTGTGAAACTGGGCCCCAGTGTTTGAAGTAGTTTTTGCACACCTGGTCCTGAACAAATGCAAGCCCAGGTTGCCAGATTGACGACACCACCAGCAGTGTGCTTGACTGTCAAGCCTAAAGGCTGATTTAAAGCAACAGCACGTGACAGAAGGGATATTTTCCATATTAAAAGGATTTTTGTTCTAACAACACCTGAAATTTATATTTTAGAAATGGTGTCTATTTCTCACAGGTGAACAACAGAAAACTATAACAATAATCACCTTAGGTACACCTCATGTGCTTTATTCAGTTTGAATGCCATTTTACCAAGCGGCAACCTCCTGCTCTCCCTCGTGAAGCTAATACAGAAGTAACTGAAACTGCAATTCATTGACATTTCTGCTAGTCCTGGGTCCATAATAGAGTACATTTCTATTGATCCCAATGTTAAAATGGCCGACTTTACAGCAGAAATAAAAAGGTGTTTACAGCCTGGCACAAAGAACGATTTTGGTTCATATAGCCACGCCCACTTGTAGCTTCATTTGCGCTCCTCAGATACCTATGTGTGATGTCACGGATACTGTGTCGATATCTTTTACAGTCTATGCATTTTACATGACATTTATTGCCATACTACTGAAAGCAGCAGCAGATAGTTCACCTCAGATCTTGAAAATACAATAAAATGTTTGAAATTGAACTTTAGAACAGTGAAATAATGCAAACCAACACATATCAGTGATTCAGCATCTACATTTAATAATGTTAAAGAGGTTTAATATGTATTAATTAGATTATAAATATTACCATTTCATTGGAGTGCAGTAAGTGCACTATTCTGTGCTTCTAAATGGCTGTATTTCAATTTCTGTCATGTTTCGTCTGGTGCAAACAGCCAAATTGCTTATTACTGCAAATCTCGCATGTAGCGTGTTGTTAGGACACAGTGTTACAATGTAACCTGCTCACGTAATGTTTACGTTCATAATATTTATATTATTTGCTAAGTAATAACCATCTCATCACTTCGGAAGCTGCTACTGTCCACTGGAGGTCGCATTTCAGTCACGGATCCACACTTTGAGAGCCTTCCTGACTGAATGAATGAAATACAGTGTGTTTTCCACCAAGGCAACCCGGGGTGCTGAAATATAATTGGCTAAACTGGCATTGGCCGGGTTAAAGGGACCAAAACAAAGACAGATGTTCCGGCACGTAACACACTTTTTCAAAGCAGAATATCTGACTTCAGCATTGTTTTTCAGATAAACAAGAATGTTCACCTAGCATGTTTCTTAAATATCTGCAAACATATTAGTATTTTTATGCTTTTGAAAAGTTAAAAACTTACATGCAGCACCTTTAAAATTACAGTTTGGAATGCTTGGGATGAGATATTAAATTACTAGAAAGTAATTAGTTCTATGCAAATCATGATTTTGGCGAAAATGCTGGGTTGATTCAATCGTAATGTGGGTAAAATACGAATATTCTCAAACACTGGGTTTTTATACAAGGTTACCAATAGGCATGGGCTGGTATAAGATTCTGACGATATGATAACCTTGGATAAAATAATCACGGTATCGCGGTATTGTGATCACTGCTCCAATATGTTGTTTTTAAATGTCTGGGTAAAAAAAACAACAACGACAGACCTACATTTATTGTTGGATAGCACTGGTGGGTGGTTGGTGGGGGAATACACGTTTATTTATTTCTATTTTTTGTTTAATTATTATTTTTATGACTGTTTTATTATTTTATTTATTTTCTTTTCAAATGTCTAATTGTTAAAATGTAAGTTTTATGTTTATGTTTAAAAAAAAAAAGTGTATTTTCAAGTAAATGTCTACCAAAATTTGTAAAAATATTTTTAGTAAAATTTTTTGTAAAATATTAAAACCAAAAACAACAACATTTTTACCTATTAAATTTATTTTCTGAAACATTTAAAATATTTTGGAACAGTGGCTTTTAATGTAGAGGTTTTCTGCTAGAGATACTTTTGGCCTAAAAAAAACTAAATAAAATATTTGTAAAAAGTACGTAAATAAAAAAAAAAACCTTAACGATATAACAAAGTTTTGGCGGTTTTAAAACCTTATTTTTTCCAAACCGCGGTGAACCTTGAAAACGGTTATCATCCCATGCCAAGTTACCAGTACTACTCAGTCACTCTGATAACTTGATGGAAATGGACCAAATAATTGGATTAAAGAGTTTTAAAAAGGTTTTTGTTTTGCCAACTTTTAAAAGATTTGCTTCACATTAGGATAGAAACCTAATTACTGTATAATAATTTGACTGCTGAGTAATATTTATTAATGACATCTATATGGTTAGGATAGAATGTGGATAAGGTTTAGGGTTATTTGCATGTAATTGTGCATAATTAATTGTAATTAATGGTACATGGAACATGTGTAACACATTTAGTCAGCCTTGAGGCTCTCTCACTAAGAATAAACAGAAATGTGTCTGCGTCTGACTGGATCAAGCAAGAATAAGCATGTAGAAACATTGTGAAATTTACTGTAAAATAACAGAGGTTGAATTACAGAAATTTACTGTAAAATAACAGAGATTGAATTAAAGAAATTTACCAGAAATTAAAATTTATGGAAACTTCTGCAATTTAATGTCTGTTATTTTACGGTAAATTTCTGTAATTTAACAGCCGTTATTTTACGGTTTTATTCCGGCACCCCAGCTGTCAGAAATAAGCCATAAAATTACGGATTTTTTTTACAGTGTGTAGTAGTAATGGGTACTTTTTACTTAAGTATATTTTTTACTTCTTTGCTTTTACTTGAGTACAAAAGTGTAGTCAGTACTTCAACGTTTACCAGAGTCGTTTTAAACATGAGTATCTGTACTAGGGCTGTGTATTGGCAAGGGCCTCACGATATGATACATATCACGATACATGGGTCACGATATAACATATCACGATATATTGCGATGCAATAAATATTGTGATGTATTGCAATAGTTTGTATTAGTATGTGTGTCACATTATATTGAGAACTTTATAAAGTCGGCAGACAAATTAAAACTCCAATTCCAATTTATTCATTAGAACTGCACAGTGTGATTGAACAGAGAACTATATATATTGCAAAGCTTACAAATAGCATTTTTTTGTCTAATTCAGTACTCCCTGGTGTATAGCGTTAAAACCAAAGTGCAGCCACACGTCAGCTCTAAAAGCTGGAGGCACCTTTATATTTTCCGCCATGCTCACTCTTGCTTACTTCTGATACCGTACTACTTGGCATTTTGTTGATCGCAAGTTAGCAACATCTACAGGAGCGGAGGAGGAGGTCGTTTGGCATAACTTGAATCGATACTTGAGGTCGTACTATCGATACACTATCGTAAAAGAAATTATCGATAGTTAGAAGTATCGATATTTTTGCACAGCCCTAATCTGTACTGTAAAGGATGTGTACTTTTGCCATCTCTGCATGTCACTCGTCACATTTCAAATAAAACAAAACAAAGAAAAATATTTTGCTTAAGGTTAGAGACTTTTGTCCACTTCCTATCATTCTGCACAGGCTTTCTCTGGTCTATCAATCTAATACCGCAAAAAAGGTGCTTTTTTTGTAGTACATTTACTACTAAAACAATCAAATACTTTATAAAAACTTTATGCATTGAGATTTATTTCCGATAAGTTCATATTTCCGAATACAGAATTTATGCTACACTGTAAAAAAAATCTGTAATTTTACGGCTTATTTCCGAAAGCTGGGGTGCTGAAAAAAACGTAAAATAACGGTCGTTAAATTACAGAAATTTACTGTAAAATAACAGAGGTTGAACTACAGAAATTTATCAGAAATTTAGATTTAAGGAAACTTCTGCAATTTAATGTCTGTTATTTTATGGTAAATTTCTGTAATTTAACAGCCGATATTTTGCGTTTTTTTTTTCCAGCACCCCAGCCCAGTATTTTTTTACAGTGTGTAGTAGTAATGGTACTTTTTACTTAAGTATATTTTTTACTTCTTTACTTTTACTTGAGTACAAAAGTGTACCCAGTTCTTCAACGTTTATCAGAGTCGTTTTAAACATGAGTATCTGTACTAGGGCTGTGTATTGGCAAGGGCCTCACGATATGATACACATCACGATACATGGGTCGCGATACAATATATTACGATATGTTGCGATACAATAAATATTGTGATGTATTGCAATAGTTTGTATTAGTATGTGTGTCACATTATATTGAGAACTTTATAAAGTCGGCAGACAAATTAAAACTCCAATTCCAATTTATTCATTAGAACTGCACAGTGTGATTGAACAGAGAACTATATATATTGCAAAGCTTACAAATAGCATTTTTTTGTCTAATTCAGTACTCCCTGGTGTATAGCGTTAAAACCAAAGTGCAGCCACACGTCAGCTCTAAAAGCTGGAGGCACCTTTATATTTTCCGCCATGCTCACTCTTGCTTACTTCTGATACCGTACTACTTGGCATTTTGTTGATCGCAAGTTAGCAACATCTACAGGAGCGGAGGAGGAGGTCGTTTGGCATAACTTGAATCGATACTTGAGGTCGTACTATCGATACACTATCGTAAAAGAAATTATCGATAGTTAGAAGTATCGATATTTTTGCACAGCCCTAATCTGTACTGTAAAGGATGTGTACTTTTGCCATCTCTGCATGTCACTCGTCACATTTCAAATAAAACAAAACAAAGAAAAATATTTTGCTTAAGGTTAGAGACTTTTGTCCACTTCCTATCATTCTGCACAGGCTTTCTCTGGTCTATCAATCTAATACCGCAAAAAAGGTGCTTTTTTTGTAGTACATTTACTACTAAAACAATCAAATACTTTATAAAAACTTTATGCATTGAGATTTATTTCCGCTAAGTTCATATTTCCGAATACAGAATTTATGCTACACTGTAAAAAAAATCTGTAATTTTACGGCTTATTTCCGAAAGCTGGGGTGCTGAAAAAAAACGTAAAATAACGGTCGTTAAATTACAGAAATTTACTGTAAAATAACAGAGGTTGAACTACAGAAATTTATCAGAAATTTAGATTTAAGGAAACTTCTGCAATTTAATGTCTGTTATTTTATGGTAAATTTCTGTAATTTAACAGCCGATATTTTGCGTTTTTTTTTCCAGCACCCCAGCCCAGTATTTTTTTACAGTGTGTAGTAGTAATGGTACTTTTTACTTAAGTATATTTTTTACTTCTTTACTTTTACTTGAGTACAAAAGTGTACCCAGTTCTTCAACGTTTATCAGAGTCATTTTAAACATGAGTATCTGTACTAGGGCTGTGTATTGGCAAGGGCCTCACGATATGATACATATCACGATACATGGGTCACGATACAATATATCACGATATATTGCGATACAATAAATATTGTCATATATTGCAATAGTTTGTATTAGTATGTGTGTCACATTATATTGACAACTTGATAAAGTCGGCAGACAAATTAAAATTCCAATTCCAATTTATTCATTAGAACTGCACAGTGTGATTGAACAGAGAACTATATATATTGCAAAGCTTACAAATAGCATTTTTTTGTCTAATTCAGTACTCCCTGGTGTATAGCGTTAAAACCAAAGTGCAGCCACACGTCAGCTCTAAAAGCTGGAGGCACCTTTATATTTTCCGCCATGCTCATTCTTGCTTACTTCTGATACCTTACTACTTGGCATTTTGTTGATCGCAAGTTAGCAACATCTACAGGAGCGGAGGAGGAGGTCGTTTGGCATAACTTGAATCGATACTTGAGGTCGTACTATCGATACACTATCGTAAAAGAAATTATCGATAGTTAGATGTATCGATATTTTTGCACAGCCCTAATCTGTACTGTAAAGGATGTGTACTTTTGCCATCTCTGCATGTCACTCGTCACATTTCAATTAAAACAAAACAAAGAAAAATTACTCAATATACCTGTAGAGAATATTCATCAAAAAATGTTCAAAAACTATAAGAATTGGTATGTTAAAAATGAAAACAGGTTTGGTTTGTGTGTTTGCGTAGTGCTCTGCAATTCTTTTGGCAATTTATCTTAAAACGGATGTCTCCTTGGTGAGGCTGTGGTCCAAAATGCTGCAATTATCAATGTTTAGATCACATCCTTTACAAAAAAATAAGGTTGATAAGCTTTTAAGTGCAATGCATCAGTAACAAACGGAAAACACCGCATGTTAGTACTTAAAAAGAAAATGCATGAAAGCCTGGAAAATCTAGAGAATAGACAATTTCCAGACTAATAGGAAATGATGATCCGCACCCACACGAACAGTCACCTTTTTATGCTTGATCTTAGATTCATTATGAGCAATGTAATCCCTCCACCCACTTTATAAAACTAATGATTATATTGATGCCACCGCTGATTAGCCAGTGGTTCATTACTAAAAGTCAGGAGATCATTCAATCATGCCTGTAGCCTGGAGGGGTTCGGGTTGTTCGGAAGACCCACCTCTCACTGACAAATGTCCAGAATTTGTCCCATGCATGAGCTCATTTGTCCTATTTTGACTGCTATGCCATCATAAATACTGAAAATAACCCATTGAGAAAGGCTTTAAGACCAAGTTGAATCCTCTGTAGACCGTCACATCAGTGTGACTTCAGCTGATCAGTTTTGGCCAATGCTAACTATTATTTTTCATGAGTCCAGCTGTGAAAGAAAACATACAATCAGATGTTAGAAAAGTCATCTTTCGATACTGAATTTTTTTTTTAGATAGAGAAAATATTTACAAGTAACTTTTATTCTAAATCTTGGAGCTTCTTGCAACAAAAAAATGACAGATAAAAAGGTGTGAAGCACCAAAAGCCCATTCATTCATTTTCTTTTCGGCTTAGTCCCTTTATTAATCTGGGGTCGCCACAGCGGAATGAACCGCCAATTTATCCAGCATTTGTTTTACGCAGCGGATGCCCTTCCAGCCGCAACCCATCTCTGGGAAACATGCATACACACTCACTCACACTCATACACTACGGACAATTTAGCCAACCCAATTTACCTGTACCGCATGTCTTTGGAATGTGGGGGAAACCGGAGCACCCAGAGGAAACCCACACGAATGCAGGGAGAACATGCAAACTCCAAACAGAAACGCCAACTGACCCAGCCGAGGCTCGAACCAGCGACCTTCTTGCTTTGAGGCGACAGCACTACCTACTGCGCCACTGCATCGCCTCCAAAAGCCCATATTAAAATTAATTTAAATACTATTTTGGCTATTGTTGTTATCCATTAATGTTCAGTCAAATGTATTTGTTTTTACAACAGAGGCTAAAAAAATCATGAAACTCTTTTATTATCATTATTATTTTAATTTTTTAATATTTAAATAGCCAAATTCTGACTGAGGAAAGTCGAATGTTCTGGCCAGTTTGTTATTTGCCTAATAAATGACAATAGGCCACTTTTTTATTTTTATTTAAATCAATTAACAGATTCCTATGGAAGCCCGTTTCCGCCACTGAATGATAAAAAAATATATAGCAATAAAAAAAAATAAAAAAAAAAATGATAAAAATAAAAAATAATAATTATAAAGTCATAATTCTGAGTTATAAAGTCGCAATTCTGAGTTATAAAGTCGCAATTCTGAGTTATTAAGTCAGAATTCTGAGTTTCCGCCACTGAATGGTAAAAAGAAATCTGTTAAAAAAAAATAATAATTATGATAAAAAAAAATTTCAATAAAAAAAAAATTATAAAGTCAGAATTCCGAGTCATAAAGTCGCAATTCCTAGTTATAAAGTCAGAATTCTGAGTTATAAAGTCGCAATTCTGAGTTAAGTCAGAATTCTGAGTTTCCGCCACTGAATGATAAAAAAAAAATCTGTTAAAAAAAATAATAATTATGATAAAAAAAATGTAATTAAAATAAAAATTATAAAGTCATAATTCTGAGTCATAAAGTCATAATTCTGAGTTATAAAGTCGCAATTCTGAGTTATAAAGTCATAATTCTGAGTTATAAAGTTGCAAATCTGAGTTATTAACTCAAAATTCTGACTATATAATTATTATTATTTTTCTTTATCATACTTTTTTTATTGATATATATTTTTTTATCATTCAGTGGCGGAAATGGGCTTCCATAGATTCCTGTTTTTTTCCTAATGATATATGATGTAATATATTTGTATTTTAAAAATAAGTATTTATTCATATTTCTTTATTCTAAGTATTTAGGAAACGTTTTGGTACATTAAAAAGTGTAATTATGATAATCATCCTAAACGTAATCCAGCTAAAAATAGTGCTTAAAATGTCAGTAAAATTCATTCATTCATTCATTCATTTTCTTTTCGGCTTAGTCCCTTTATTATTCTGGGGTTGCCACAGTGGAATGAACCGCCAACTTATCCACCATATGTTTTTTGCGCAGTGGATGCCCTTCTTTCACACACATACACTACGGACAGTTTAGCCTACCCAATTCACCTGTACCGCATGTCTTTGGACTTGTGGGGGAAACCGGAGCACCCGGAGGAAACCCACGCCAACATGGGGAGAACATGCAAACTCAGAAATGCCAACTGACCCAGCCGAGGCTTGAACAAGCAACCTTCTTGCTGTGAGGCGACAGTGCTACCCACTGCACCACCACGCTGCCCTGTCACTAAAATGCAGTATTTAAATCTCATAATTAAATAGAAAACGAGGCAAATAACGGCAAAAAGGTCCATATTTTGAGGAAAAAGAACCACCCCCTTACCAGGCTGGCTACAGGCCTGTCAATTATTTCAATTGAAATACAATGCAATATTCAACACATTTATAAACATAATAGTTTTAAACTCATTTCTAATAACTAATTTATTCTATCTTTTCCATGATGACAGCACATATTTATCAGTACAATATTTGACTAGGTATTTTTCAAGATACTAGTATTCAGCTTCAAGTGACATTTAAAGGCTTAACTAGGTTAATTAGGCAAGTCATTGTATATCAGTGGTTTGTTCTGTAGACAATTATATATATATATATATATATATATATATATATATATATATATATATATATATCAAGGTTTCCGCTACATTCATTCATCCGTGGCGGGCCGCCACGCCAAAATTCATCCCGCCACGGCTACTTACAGCTTCTTATTTAAAACATTTAGTCGTGTTTTTTATAGCGGATTATAATCGCACCAAAACATATTAGAGGTAAACCGCGCAAACTTTTCTGTAACCGTAGTAGTGATTAAGGTCAATGGCTTTGCATACAATGTCGGAAAATGCACAAAAACGCACTAAATCGCGTTTCAGCAGCGCTTACTGGAGAGCGCACAAGAAGATCTGCACTTGAACGTGTAAATTTGAGTGTGTGCAAGAAGTTCTGTGCTCGAACAGAGGAAATCGGCGCGCAAGCAAAGAGATTCGCATGCTCGTATTACACGAATGCTATCTCGACTTGTAATACTGCGTGTAATATTTGTCTTTGAAATAGTTGGCAGATCTGTGTAAAAAAAAAAGTCCTGCCGCCACAGCTGGAAAAAATCCTAGAGGAAACACTGTATATATATATATATATATATAAATTTTCCCTCGGCTTTGTCTCAGATTTATCAGAGGTCGCCACAGCCGAATAAACCGACAACTATTCCAGAATATGTTTTATGCAGTGGATGTCCTTTCAGCTGCAAAGTAGCACTGGAAAACACCCATACACACTCACATTCACACACACACACATACACATACACTACAGCCGATTTAGCTTATTCAATTCACCTATAGCACATGTGTTTGGACTGTGGGGGAAACCGGAGGAAACCCACACCAACATGGGTAGAACATGCAAACTCCACAGAGAAATGCCAACTCGAACCAACGACCTTCTTGCTGTGAGGCAACAGTGCAACCCATATATACACTGTAAAAAAATCCTGGTTGCTATAAAATTTTTAAGCTAAATCAAATTAACCTTATAAGAAGTTATATTATGTTAAACTGACTTAAAACAGCTTGCATAACTTATAAAATTAAGTTGAAACATTATTAACTTAGTTTAGTGAGTTACAATGACCTAAAAACAAATGCTGTCAGGACTAATTGATTATAGAACTTTTTAGTATATATATATATATATATATATATTTCTTAAAGGGGCTAATAATATTGACCTTAAAATGGTTTTTACATTAGAAACAGCTTTTCAAAAAGTGATCGACTTAAGTGGAATACAAAGTAATGGAGGAGAGCAAACAATGCTGAAAAAAAGAAATAATAATAAAAGAAAGAAACAAACAAAAAGATTCAGATACAAGTTTGGTATGACAAACAAATAGTTCAGTACCAATTCATTTAGATTTGGTTTGTTTTTTATCTCCTGACTCTTGAGTTGAACCTCATGTATCTCTTGTTGTTGAGCTAGTCTGTATTTTTGCCAAACCTGTGTCTTGTGGTTTCCAGAAAGTCTTGGAGATGTTGAGGCATGCTTTTTTTTTTCTCACCGGAAGCTCATTCTAGCAAGCAGGAACTTGACAGCTGTGTTTGATTCATTCCCTGAGCCAGAGACACAGAAGAGAAGCCCTCGATATTGAGCAAGAGTGTGTGTTTTGTTACTACAAGCCTCCGACCGCAATATGAGCGTTTCTGAAGTCTGTTTGTTTGCGTGTGATATGCCGCCCTCTAGTGTTGTGCTGTAAAAGTCTGGGAAAATCTGAGCGTGCACTGCTTCACCAGACATACGTTTCAAGATATTTTATAACAAAGTAAATAAAAAATAAGTAACTAAAAAAGGGAAACACAAACCAGACCTGTTTATTAGTTCCAGTAGTATAATTTGTCATCATTTTTGTGGTATGTTTAAATAGCTGCTTCATCACATTTATTCTAGTTTATAGTTTTGTTTTGTTTTGTTTTTTGTGGGATTTTTTCATGTTAATGTACCATTTGTGCAGTTTTAAATAGAAAGAAATATATTTTAAATTAAAGTGGCCATGCCATGTCTTTTTTTAATTTGCTACTTTTATTTTAATATTCAGGTTCACTTTTTTCACACACAATTATCTTGAATGTAATATGTTTAATGCAAAGGGAGACGTTGGCTTTTACAGTTAGCTTAGCAAAGCCTACAGCGAACGAAGTTTGGGGACTACAAAAAAATACATCCTGGCTAGTAAGATCACAAACGCTTCAGGTTACACGTATTTATCACCAGGTAGCAATGGGGCGCGGCCAGAGGCACTGTAATGTTATAGCAGAGAAAGCTAAACGCTGTTATTTCCACAGAGCTTGTTTTGTTTCTGTATTTGGCCTTCAAAAAGTCATGACACAAAGACAGAAGTGCTTACAATTTAATTTTAATTATGTTCCAGATTATCAATTATAAAAAAAGATATAGCTAGCATTTGACAAAGCACTGCTTCCAGAATCTCCCAGTTCAGTGCTGGATTCAGCTGAAAACTCCTCCAACCATAATAGATGAAGCTGTGGATTGTGATCCACAACCTGTAAGTATTTTTATTTTTTTAAATTTGATCTATTACATGCACAGTTTCTAGCATTATGGGTATGTTGTAGTGAGGATGTAAACAAGGATGTAAACAACAGGAAATGCTCCGCTAACAATGTAGCTACAAATTCATATTTATCAGTCAAACCACTGTAAGCATCCACAATCTTCAGCAGCGCTGCAGTGTCTCTGTATGCTGCTGCTTTCCCTGCGTTCTCTAACCAACTCGCAATAAATATGAGAACGTTTCATATTACTTAGGCCCAATCCCAATTCTCCCCCTTAGCCCTTCCCCTTACCCCTCGTTTTGCGCTTTCCTGTCAAGGGGTAGTGGTGTCCCAATTCTCTTTAGCTTGAAGGCGTAGGGCTAAGGGCAAGGGGTATACACCCCTTCGAACGAAGATTTTTCAGGAGCACACTTGAAACGGAGGGGTAAGAAAATTTCCCAGAATACACCTGCTACAGCGGCAGTTTCACTTCACCCGGAAGTAAGGAGATCCACAAATTAGTATTTTTTGCCATTATTACGAATTTTTACGACAAACAAGCACATGTTTTAATACATTCATAATCTCGTTGATGTTTTACCGTCATGCTTTTTTTTTAAAACGCGATCTATAATCCATAATCATAACTCTTTTACAGCAGTCCCACAACATTCTGACACTCGATGACACTCGAACACCCTGTCAGAGCAGTCTAGTGGCTGAACATGAGCTTTTTACAGTGTCTGGGATAATGTTAATGTTGTTTTCGTGTGTTTACACAGATAAATATGGCTACTGTGTAAATACACAGTACAGTTATGATCTTATTGCCACATTAGATCATTATGATAACATAATATATGCCTTCAGTGATTTCCTGAAGATAAACACCAAAAAATAACACAACAGGAATAACTACAGCAGTCGCGATCATCTGATCTCATATGAAGCAAGAGATCGTGATGACATATGATGACGTGTGCAGGTGCTGTAGTGCTGTCCCAATTCTTAGGGGTACATTTTGAAGCCCTTCCCCTTAACCCTCAGTTGTAAGAGCCAAGGGGAAGGGGTAGGGGTACAAAAATAGAATTGGGATTGGGCCTTACACATGCTTATTCTGAACATATGTAAAATACACTTATCAGATTTTATTTTAAAGAGCAGGCATGAGGTTCAGCTGTGTCCTCTTCATTTTCTATCTGATTCAGGCAGCTAACGCTGCTAACAGCTGCTCTGACTGACCGCTTACACAGCGCAAAAGCGCATGCTTGTAGGGGCGATCACAGTACATTATGTTAGCTGACCAATCAGACCCTCTTGACGGCGGGCCTTTAGGAGGAACTAGGAAATATGACAGTCGTTTTCATGTTAATATAATTAAAGATATATGAAAAACATTCATTGAAATGTATTGATAAAAATTTGGGGGATTTTATTTACATATTTTGGTAAACAGACTAAATGGAAATTGGTTAAATTGATAAATGTATTAAATTGGCCAAATAAATACAGACTATTAAACGAACAAGCAACAACCAATTATCAGGCCTAAAAAAATTTAACAACAATGTTTCTTTACTGAAAACCTTTACTAAACTACTTTTTAGAACTTTGAAATGAATTAATAAATCATGAATTCACTTTTTTACAAATTAAATTACATTGAAACTGATCAAATTTAAATTGTACGTGGTTAATTTGGCTAGATTTCTAATTCATTTTGTTGCATCTTGCTACTGTCCCAACTCTGTCAACCCTGATTAAACTGTCTATGCTAGGGAGATACTATAGCTTTACCGCTCGATAGCTATACCTATTTAAAGCTAATAAATCAGTGATCCCCCAATCCCCCCCCCCCTCCCATCACCCCCAATAACCAAACATATATACCCTACATTTCAAACTGAAATTTCTAGATAATTTTAAAGTAAAAGTAAAGTCAACCTAACAATTAACATGTCCTCTACTACACAAATTTCTAAACATGTCTGGGCATTTCTTTTTTATCTATTTGTTTTGCCTTTACGTCATCGCTTTACAGCCAGTATAGTGGCTGAATTACACCACCTGCTGTTCTGCCGACCATCATAAAGCAAGGAGAAACAAGGTAAGCAGAAGAGCTTTAGATTTACTGTTCTTGACCTATAATTCAGAAAAAGCAATGCGGAATAATAAGAGTGAACCAATGTTTGACATGTAGATTTACCTTTAATTTGTCTTGTAGCCTAGTTTATTTTGAAAGCAGTAAGTCTCGTAGGATAACCTTTCCTGGGATGATTTGGATTTCAACTAAATATTACAGTTAATAGTATTTAACAATGGTATAATATTATGTATAATATAACTACATATGTTAATACGAGTCATTGTCCGGATTTTTAATGTGGCACCGAATTGTTGATTCATGAAAGATTTGGCTCTATGAACCGACTCCTTTAGTGAAGTGGTGAAAGGCGACAGAGGAGGATACTTGCTTGCGTTTGATGCTTGTACACTACTTTTTATCAGAAGCAAAAATTTGGTATTTAACCTGGCTGAATTATAAAAGACAGAAGTCAACTAAGAGCCGTTCGGGAGTCGAAAGAGTCGGTTGAGTTAAATGATTCCCATCAGTAGTTTGAATGCGGAAGCCGACTGTTTAAGGGACCGTCTAAAAGTTATGTCCATTTTTGTAAAACGTCGGCGCGGCACTAATTACAAACTTGTGTTAGCATAAAATAGTTAAAAACATCACTTTCACGTTTCTCAGTGTGATATTTTTTTAACAATAAATTTTCGCAGCGCCGTTTGACAGGATTTCGCAAGCTCAAACGCTAGTGTGACCGCAGCTTTATAGAATATGAAACAATATATATTTTTTGATCTCAGGAATGGTCCAATGTCAACTAATCTAGACGCCCAATCAGATGAACGGCTTGCTCTTGCAAGCATTTACGATAAAGAGGAGTTTTTCAGGACCGAATCAAGTCAAAAGGGTGAGATCCATCTGTGCCTTAAGCTTCCTCCTGACTTCAGACTACTAGTAAGAGGTGAGATGAAAAAAAATATACTGTACTTTTGACTTTACATGGTGTATATATGTATATATATATATATTTATTTATTTAAAACAATCAAACACAGGCAGTTTTCAGACAATGTCATTATTATGTCTAATTATTCCAAAAGTTAAGGTAAAAAAAGTTGTCTTTACACCGAAATTGCACCTGAATTAAACGAATACTGTATATCAGAATAATCTGAAAGCTGTTTTCCACAATAAAAACAAAAACCATCAATAGCCATTCAGTTTTTTCACTTATAGTTTCCTTTTTATGTTGCAATATAGTTACTTTATTTTATTTTAATCAGTTTACTTTCTGTTAGTTTTTTTGCATGTGGTCTGAATAGCTTTTGATCTTATGTTTCATAGGGAAGACATGCGTAGAGGTTGATATTTCCTTTTTGCCGTCCACGATTCTGAGTTTTGAACTACCTACAGACTATCCTTCATCATCTGCTCCAGTCTTTACTCTAAGCTCCATATGGCTTTCAAGAGTCCAGGTTTGTCATTTGTAGCAGTTTAAGTGATTCAATATTTATATGTTTTATTTAATCAATAAATTTAAGTTAAAAATATTTGTGGTATTTTTTTAACCTTTTGATATTGACAATGATTAGATAGCTGTTGTATTAATTAAGGTATTAAATTAAGGTATTTATTATTCAAAAAGATTACAGCTCTTTGCAAGAGACTGGATGAACTTTGGGAAAAGAACAGAGGGAATGTGGTTCTTTTTACCTGGATCCAGTTCCTAAAGGAAGAGACTCTGCAGTTTCTGAACATCCAGTCTCCACTCGAGATCCAAACTCATTGTGTCCAGCCTCAGTGTGAGTCTGCTGAGAGCAAAGCAGCAGCAGCTGCTACAGAAGAGCTGGACCAGCGAGCAGTTCAAGAAGCTGATCCTCACAGTGATGTATTAACTCAGCTGCTGGATTTTAATGAAGCTCAGAAGAAGAAGGTGTTTGAGGCCACAGTTTTTAGCTGTGGAATTTGCTTTTCTGAGAATCTGGGCTCCAGCTTTGTGCTCTTCAATGAGTGTCAGCATGTGTACTGCAAGAGCTGCGTTAGGGATTACTTCGAGATCCAGATTAAAGATGGCAAAGTCCAGTTTCTTTCCTGTCCTGAGGCAGAATGCACCTCCCTGGCTACTCCTGCACAGGTACTATTTTATGTGTTTGTGTCGTAGTATGAGCTGGAGACCCACTTTCCTGCAGGCAGGTTTTGGTGTGGGGTAGGTGTTAGATTAGTGCTAATTTCCTGCAGAGTTCAGCTGCAACCTTGATTAAACTAGTGGTGGGCAAAGCGAGGCTTTATGAAACACTGAAACAGTCGAAGCAAATGTGTCAAAGGTTCGACACCTTTCTAAACCTGTCTCTTAAATGTCCCTAAAGGTCATTTTTATATATTGCTCTGGAACAGCTTCAGCAAAGAAACAGTAAAGCAAATTGAGATATTATACCCCATGTTGTAGAGTCGAGGCTTAAGTGATTTACTGAAGCGGTGAGAGTTTCAGACTAGCACGCAGAGATAATGGGTTTGACAGTTATTCTGTGCACAAGTACGGTGCACAAGTACGTCCACTAGCCTACAGGAGATAGAGGGTTTTTTCCCGACCCTGTCAGTGAAGCGCAGATTCACCAGGTCTCGAAACGCTTCTGAAATGACCGATGTTTTGAGTCGATTTAGTCACATGACCTGGGTGTTTCCAATCACCTTAGTCACATGACCTGGCTGTTTCGGATCATGCTTCAGTGCAGTGTTGCGAAACACTTATACTTCAGGATCTCGACACTGTGTTGAAAGGTGAGTTTCACGTCAGCCATCCCTAGATCAAACACACAAGTATTGAATTACCAAGTGCTCTATCAAATCTTTAGTTGGTTTTGTTGTGTTTGATCAGGCTTGGAGCTGAACCAGGAAGGTAGATCTCCAGGAACAGGGTTGAACACCCTGGTGTAGAGGTTAATAACCCACAATGTAATGTGGAATTTTATAAATAAAACAAATAATTCTCATTTTAGCAAGAACCGATTACGGTTGCATGTCCACTAAACATTGGACTAGATTCGGTACATCATTGTGCTTTGTTAAACTCAGTTCTTGGAGGGCCACAGCACTACACATTTTATTTTTAACCCTGCTCCAACACACCCTGCAGGTTTTAAACAAGCCTGAAGGACTCAATTAGCTTGATCAGGTGTGGTCAATTAGGGTTTGTACTAAACTGCAGAACTGGGGCTCTCTAGGAATTGAGTTTGACAGCCCTGAGCTACAGACTGCAGCGAGGAGGCAGTGGCTTGTGATATCACACTTGGATAGGACTGGATGTACATGGCAGGCTGCAGTGAGAATCTTCTTGTATAATCTGATAACAAACAGATGCACTGAAGAAGGTTGGAAATCCACTTTGCAGGACAGTGGGTCCCAGGGGAGCAGTATTAAAGAGCACTGCTTTAGCTGTCTGAACAGAAGTTTAAGTAACATCTCTGCATTCCTACAACAGGTGAAACTTCTCGTGAGCCAAGATGTTTTTGCCCGCTATGATCGGCTCCTCCTGCAGTGGAGTCTGAACCTAATGACTGATGTCGTTTATTGCCCTCGCAAAAGCTGCGGCATGGCTGTGATGCTCGAGCCTGACCGGACTATGGGCATCTGCCCCTCATGCAAATTTGTTTTCTGCACCCGCTGCAATCGAGTATACCATGCCCTCGGTCTCTGCAAAGAAAGTAAGATCCCTGTGGAGTGTCTCTTTATTCACACAAGAACAATTAACTACCCTGCTGAAAAATCCAGCTTAAACCAGCCTGGTTTTAGAGGGGTTTTGGCCATTTCCAGGCTGGTTTCCAGCCATTTCCAGCCTGGTCTTAGCTGGTCAGGCTGGAAAATGACCAGCTTAAACCAGCTGAAACCAGCTTTACCAGCCTGGTTTAAGCTGGACATAGCTGGTTTTGGCTGGTCAAGCTGGATTTAGCTGGTCAACTCCCAGCCTGACCAGCTAAGTCCAGGCTGGAAACCAGCCTGGAAATGGCCAAAGCCCCTCTAAAACCAGGCTGGCCGACCAGCTAAAACCAGCCAACCAGCTTAGGCTGGTTTAAGCTGGATTTTTCAGCAGGGACAGCTACATTCAGATGTATAGTCATTTTAATGTATGCGTTTTAAGAAAACCTTTTTGTGTGTACAAAATGTTTTTGTGTGTGTTCATGCCTTGGTTAAGGTTGTGGAGTTCTTAAAGGGTCACGAAACCCCCTGTCTCAGCAGGGTGTTTTCACAACTCTGTTTTGAAAAAAGTCAGGAAAGTTGGGCGTGTCCAGCTCTGGGAGTGTGGGAGTGTCGGGGGAGGGAAAGAGGATAAGATTTTGCATAGAAGGGACGCGCTAAGTTTGACAGGAAAAACAAACACACAGAGGCTGATTTGTTACGGCGAATAAGAGAAAAAAATCCTCCGCATTTCTCTGTAACTTATGTACTCGGTAGGTAGCGTCAGAAAGCCGTGTGTGTATAGACTATCCTGTCACAAAATGCGGCGAAAATCCTGCACGACGGAAATAGTTTGTGTTTACATGTTTACACTCGGAGAGCAGCATTTAAACAAAGGGCAGTCCACTGCAAACACTTACCAAATCTGTAGACAGACAATCAAACTGGAGCTGTGTCTTTTTATTAAAAGAAGACGAGCGGCAAATCAGGATTTCACCATTTCCAGATGAGAAAAAGCTCTCGGGTAAAAATGTTGCTTACAAACGCGTTTCTGTCGCGTGTCGCGTGCACTGTAATCCACACGTGAGTCCAGCTGCTCTCCTATAAAGGGAAAATGAAAACAAAACCTTCGTTGCAACACACTAATAACACCTACGACTCTTGTCTTGAAATTCTTGTACTTTCACTTGTTTTGGCAACACAACGTGGCGTCTCTCTGCCGTGGTAAACAGTCTCCGGAGCTATCATGCATATTAATGAAGTTTCGCGTCATACACAATAGAGCGCGCTGATTGGTTTGAAGCACGTCTTCTCATGAATTAATACTGCGCACTCAGATACGTCAGAACGCCCTAGAAAAGACAGACAGCCACTGTACTGCTGGATTTACACCTAAGTATCTCATGGCCGTGACGTAGCTTCAAAAATTCGTTTCAAACCGGAAGAACGAATTTGCTCAAAATAACGCAAAAACAACCAATTTTCACTTTTTAGTGCAATATATGTGTCCTAATAGTGTTTATAGCAGCGTGGGACACATATATGACTGTCAACAGCTCAAAAAATGTGTTTTGGTGTTTCGTGACCCTTTAAGGTTAAGAGATGTGTCTTCAGGTGCGTCATAAAAGTTGTGATTGTCTCAGATGTTTGGTTTGAGGAAACTCATTCCTGTAGAGAGGAGCAGAGAGGGTAAAGGTCTTGGAAAGTGAAGTAGTACCTCATAAAGAATAAACAACAAAGTGGCACTTATATAGTTACCAGAACTTGCGTAAGGAGTATACTGAGTTAAATATTGCTTTTGGTCATTATCGATACTGGCTTTGCTCTCTCTTCTCAATAGCAGGGACACTGCAAAAAAGCTTTTCTTAGTTAGATTTTTTGTCTTGTTTCTAGTCCAAATATCTAAAAATTCTTAAATCAAGAAGAATTTTCTAGACAAGCAAAACATGTTGTCTTGTTTTAAGAAATAATATGCCAAAATAAAGAGAGTTTTTCCTTAAAACAAGCAAAATAATCTGCCAATGGGGTAAGCAAAATAATCTTGTTTTTCCCTTTTGACATAAGATTATTTTGCTTACCCCATTGGCAAATTATTTTGCTTGTTTTAAGGAAAAACTCTCTTTATTTTGGCATATTATTTCTTAAAACAAGACAACATGTTTTGCTTGTCTAGAAAATTCTTCTTGATTTAAGAATTTTTAGATATTTGGACTAGAAACAAGACAAAAAAAATCTAACTAAGAAAAGCTTTTTTGCAGTGGAGATGAATAATTTGTGACCTATGGTGAAAAATCTACTTTTCAAGCTGTTTGGACAGACATATGTGTAGGTATAGTGTATAGACCGTCATATTGGGGTGATATAAACACACCCAGTCTTTTTTTTTCAATTTAACAACATAAAAACGGTGGACCAATTGGAGCGATTTTGAGACCGACCACAACTTGTCATAGGAGTGCGGTCCCCCCGCCCACCGAATTGATTGACAGCCGCGTATTAACATGTCTCCATAGTAACGTGTATAATCGTATTCACAAGACAGGACATGCGCAAATCAACCGTAAATAAAAGGTCTGTTCAGTTACTAGGATTATCAATCACCATCAAATGTGATCAAGAGTGAGTTTGACAAGTTTAAAATGTTTTAAAACAGTGCATGTTAATGAATTACAGCTATTTACTTCAGCTTTACTTCATCAACACAGCCCCGTGTCTGTACAATTATAAAAGACGCTTCAATCCCGGTTTGTGGACATTAAATCAGATTTATTTTGTACATTAACGTAACAGATATCCATACAGCAGTGGATATTAACCTGTATCCTGTCACATTTGCGTGCAAAGACAGTGCAAAGCTAAACGCGCGCTGTATGTATGTGCGTGTGTGTCTGCGCTGTGTGTGTGTGTCTGTGTGTGTGCGTGAACTTTGTAACGACATTGTGTGTGACTCATCCTGCAGCTCCACACAACACATGCATCAAATACTCATTGGTAAAGTTCTTACTGTAGTTCTTCTCACAAACGTTACGTGAGATCTTCTTCCTTTATGTCTGTGTCAGTTGTCTGAGGCAGCCGAGGGCGGAGACTGAGGCACGCTGACAGGCATGTGGGAACTGTGGGCGGGGATGACTAGCCTTAAAGGCGCAGTACACAAAAAAGCAGCAAAAATCTGTTGAGAGCTAACTATAGTGAAAAGCTCTAATAAATAATCTGATGGGTGTTTTGAGCTGAAACTTTACAGACACATTCTGAGGACACAAAAGACTTAACACTTTTGTTTAAATCAGAAAATAAGATAACATTGTGCTATTTTTAACATATTTTTTGTAATTTATTGCCTTTTGGACTTAAGGACTGCTGACATACCTTGTACAGGTGTGTGCCAAAAAATTTGAACATTGAGGGAATGTCCATTTTATTTTAATAATTTGTTTCAAAAGGTGAAACTTGTGTGTTATATTAGCTCACTACACACAAAGTGAACTATTTCAAGCCTTCATTTGATTCAGTTTTAATGATTATGGATTAAAGATGAAAAAACTCAAATCCAGTATTTCACAAAATTAGAAAATCCATGTAACCAATAAAAAAGGAATCTTAAACACATGTTGGCCTTCTAAAAAGTGGGTTAATGTACTGTATTATGTCCTCAGTGTTGTCCTCCTTTTGCGCCATTTACAGGATCATGGTGGTGTGGCATGGAGGCGATCAGCTGTTGACACAGTTGAGGTGTAATGGTAGCCCAAGTTGCTTTGATATTGGCCTTCGACTTGTCTGCATCTCTGTTCCCTCATCTTCCTCTTGACAATAGCCCATAGATTTTCAATGGGGTCAGTGTCAGCTGAGTTTCCTGGCCAATTAGGAACAGGGATACCATGGTCCTTAAACCAGGTACTGATAGCTTTTGGCACTGTCCAGCTGGAAAATAAAATCATCATCTTCAAAAAGCTTGTCGGAAGCCTGAAGTGCTCTGAAAACGTCTTGGTATAGAGCTGCGTTGACTGTAGACTTGATAAAAGACAATGGACCCACACCAGCATATGACATGGCTCCTTAAACGATCAATGACTGTGGAAACTTCACACTGGACTTTAAGCAGCTTGATTTTGTGTCTCTCCGCTCTTCCTCTAGACTCTGGGATCTTGATTTCCAAAAGAAAAGACAAAAATTGCTTTCATCTGAAATAAGGACTTGGGACCACTGGGCTAACAGACCAGTACCTTTTCTCTTTAACCCAGTACAATGCTTCTAACATTGTTTTTGGTTTAGGAGTAGCTTGACACATGGAGTTCTACAGCTGTAGCCCATGTCATGCAGACGTCTGTATATGGTGGTTCTTGATGCTTTGACACCAGCCTCAGTCACCCTTGCTTGACAATCCTCTCAAGGCTGCGGTCATAATTGTGCACCTTTTCCAGTCACTTTTTCCCTTGCTCTTAACACTCTATTAATATACTTAGATACTACACACTGTGAGCATCCAGTTTCTTTTGCGTTTGCTTTTTGAGACTTTTCCTTCGTATGGAGGGTTCCAATGAACTCATGAATGAACTCAATTCAAATGAATTGTCGAAAATGATATTGAATATCGATATTTTTTTAAGGTATCGTATCGAAGTTACAAATTCCAGTATTATGACAACTTAATTTTGTAGTTGTCTATTAACAATAAGTGTTGAACTGACATATTTTTAAAATACACACAGTTTCAAAGCAGCTGTTTACATTATGTAGCATTTCATGAAATATATTGTTCATTTAACATTCATTCATTTTCTACCGCTTTACCTGGGGCCGGGTCGCGGAGGCTGCAGTCTTAGGAGAGATCCCCAGACTTCCCTCTCCCCAGACACTTCCTCCAGCTCCTCTGGGGGGATTCCGAGGCATTCCCAGGCCAGCCGAGAGACATATTCCCTCCAACGTGTCCTGGGTCTTCCACGAGACCTCCTCCCGGTGGAATATGCCTGGAACACCTCTCTAGGTAGGCGTCCAGGAGGCATCCGAAACAGATGCTCGAGCCACCTCAGCTGACTTCTCTCAATGTGGTGGAGCAGCCCTTTACTCCGAGCTCCTCCCGGGTGAGAGCTCTTCACCCTATCCATAAGAGTGCACCCTGTCACCCTGCAAAGGAAACTAATTTCGGCCATTTGTATTCGAGATCTTGTCCTTTCGGTCATGACACAAAGCTCATGATCATAGGCGACAGTAGGAACGTAGATTGACCGGTAAATCGAAAGCTTTGCCTTTCGGCTCAGCTCCTTCTTTACCACAACAGGCCGGTACATCGACCGCATTACTGCTGCCGATGCACCAATCTCTCGTTCCATCTTTCCCTCACTCGTGAACAAAACCTCAAGATACTTGAACTCCTCCACCTGGGGTTAGGACTTTCCTCCAACCTGGAGATGGCAAACCACCTTTATCCAGTGGAGCACCATGGCCTCGGACTTGTTAAATAAACTGTTCATTTGACAGTTGTTTTTAATGACCTACATTGAGCATTAAACTGAAGCAATATCCACCTATGGTTTTCAGATCATCACCTTTATTATGCAGTATTAAAATTGTAATATCACATATACAGTTCTCTTTCAGCCTTTCTAAAATAACATTACAATTTTACTCTCCTCTACAGTACAAATGGAGAATGAACGACGCGAAAAGCAAAGGAAAGATGATGAAGTGTGGGTGAAGCAAAACTCGAAACAGTGTCCAACCTGTGGTGTTAAAATACAGGTCAGCAACTACTAGCTCAGAGCTCTCAATTTTCTTATTTAAAGGTGTCATCTTTTTATCTAATTTTGTTATTTTGATTTATTATTCAATAAAGGTGCATTTTAAAATATTTTTTACAGAAAGACATGGGCTGCAACATGATGACCTGCAGCTCCTGTCAGCAGTTTTTCTGCTGGATCTGCGTTTCACCTCTCAAGAAAAATGACCCCTACAGCCACTTCAGAGACGAGAAATCTCCATGCTTCAACCAGTAATGGATGGTTAACAATGGTTTGATTGATAACTGAAACTGAAAGATAATGAACTTCTTCATGTACTACTTCTACAATCCATGCATCCACTCCTGCAGGGCTGTGTTTTACTCTGGAACCAAAGTGTAGACAAGTAAAACCTTCCAGTGTCAGTGCATGGAGGTGTTCAAAACCTTTACGCGCTACCACAACTGATTTGTACTGACAACAAATCCTACACCTGCACTGTCGCCTCACAGCAAGATGGTCGCTCATTGGGAGTCCCGTGTGGTAGTTTGCAGGTTCTCCCCATGTTGGCGTGGGGTTCCTCAGGGTACTCCAGTTTCCCCCACAGTCCAAAGCCATGCACTATAGGCAAATTGGGTAAATTAAATGGGCCGTAGCGTTTGCGTATGTGTGTGAATGTGAGAGAGCATGGGTGTTTTCCAGTACTGGATTGCGGCTGGAAGGGCATTCGCTAAATAAAACATATGCCGGAATAGTTGGCGGTTCATTCTGCTATGGTCACCCCTAATAAATAAGAGACTAAGCCGAAAGAAAATGAATGAAAGCGACTGAAACTCAAACTTTCTGCTAGCTGAAGATTTACAGCCTACTGTAACGTCTGCAATTATATAAAATAAATAAATAAATGCAACATATATGAACACATACAGACCCTTACAGTCACCTATTTGAGTTCAAAAACAACACGCAACATATACAGTGGCCCACAGTCAGAGCTAACCTCTCATCTGTGTCTGTAATCTTCACCAGCACATGTAGCCTCTGTTAGAGAGTAATTCTGTCATTCCGAGTTCATAATAGTCCAAAAGGTGAAGATAAACATGGCAATTTGTTCATGGCAGATTGTTCATGGCAGATTGTTCAGGTTGCTAAAACTATTTGCTCCTGTGTTTTGTTGGGCTTCTCCTTTTTTCCGCGTCACTCTTGCGTTTGTCCTTGTCTTTCTGAATGGATCAGATGTCGAAGACGCTTCATTAATCACACACAATATTATCATCAGCTCAAGAAGTTTGCTATATCAAATCTAGATGCGATCGCGAGCTCCTTGGAGAAAGCGAAAACCGCTCGCACTTTTAGACTTTTAGACGGCCTCGTAAAACAACAACAGGACACAGCAGATTCTTGGCTTTGTGGCTGTTCATCAAGACAACGACAAAGTTTGTTTTGAGCCCGGGTCATCCATGGATCGTTATTATATGCATATAGTAGTCTCGGCTGTGTATTTAAAAACATGGCGGCTCCATTGTTTTGATTCTGGCTAGCTCCACGAGATCGTGACGTATCTCTGTAAACCAATCAGCGTTCAGCTGCGCGTGTAGCTCCACCTTTTGGTACCCTTTCTCGTCTTTGGTACCCTTTCGAAAGGGTGCCGAAAAAGTGATACGGTACGGTTCGGGTTGGTACGCTTTTGACAGTAGAAACAGCCATAAAAGAGTACCGAACCGTACCGTACCATACCACTCAGTGGAAACAGGCCATTAGCTATGATTTTTCAGTACCCTTTCCACCACTGGTTGTGATCGCTCATTTCAATGGGGTAAAGTCTAGATGGGATAATCTGCAGATTACTCACAGTAATATGGCATAATTGTTGTAACACTGTACAACAATAACTCATATTTTTACATTAATGTGAGGGTTGAGTTGGGGTATAGGTAGGGCTGGGCGGTTTTTTCGATTAATTCGAATTTACGTTTTAAGACGATTTTATTTTTTACAAAATGGAGGAATCGCGTTTTTTTAATAAAAATATTAAAGCCGCTTTTCCACTATCGTGCCAAACCGTTCTAAACTGTTAGACAACCGTGCTGAATTGTGCTGATTCTGTGTGTTGACGTCGCGGCTCTGTTGATGTGCTGCCACAGCTGGTAGCGGAAGCGCGCCAGGGCGGACCGGCCATTGGGAACACCGGGACATTTTCCTGCTAGAACAACAACAGCCCCGCAGTCAGCCAGCCAGCTTCGCGAATGTTTCCATGCGCGTCGTGCTGTTGTTCGCGTCCCGCAGCCGTCTGTGTCTCCCGCGCGAGCTGCGAGACAGGGACCCGCGCACCACCTGAAGGACGGTTACGGCGTGTTGTAAATGTCGGTCACCGCAGAAAGTCAAATCTTTCTTTAATTTGGACTTTTGCTTGAATTATGGAGTGGCACAGTAGCTGTCAAGGTACTGTATGAATTAAATCATAACCCATATATGCACCAATAAACAAGTAAAATGAATGAATGAATAAAATAAATATGGATTCTTAAATGTCGGCAGTTTTTACTCCAAAAAATATCAATACGTATCGACAAATGTTTTATAAAAATAAATTAAGCAATTTCTAACATTTCAGCTATAGGCCATTATACGATTCAGTTAAATATAAGATAGACATTTAAATATAGATAGATATAACCGGTTTCTGTGGGTTTTTTTTTTCACGGTGATCTTTAATATATACTGGGTGGTGGAGCTACGCACAAATATTTTCTAAAACGTCAAGCAGATATTTGTCTACAGCTCGTTAGTTATTTATGAAGACAAAAAATAATTAAAATAACAAAAATAAAACTATAAAATTACAAAGATAAAAAGAGCAGCATTCTGCTAAATATAGTCCTTTATATCCTGATATGCTATGTATTGTTTCATTCGTTTTTTAATATTTAACTTGATGCATTCGTTATTTAATATTTAAATACAAAATCGTTTAAATGGTTATATTTTACCATCAAAATGTAGTATATTTTATATCATTACCAATTTTTGATATAAAACCGCTGTTATTTTATTGATTGTTATGAAATAATTTAAGTGCTATATTTTTTATTAGTGAAAGTGCCCGCTCACTTTGACAAGGCCTGTCTAAATATATATTTCTGCCATGCCACTAATACAGATAAACTATTGTTGCATTATCATTGTTTATTTTTCTGTTATGTACAGAGATTTGAATATTTATTTCCCCTCCAATCCTTTTTAATCTTCAAGTTACATTTTGGTCATTTTCTCTCCAAATAAAAATTTGCCCAAAGCTGCACAACATATGACCTGCTGTGACTTCTATTGTAGCTATGTTTAGCATCCCTATATGAGAGAGTGCCATAACCGCGTTTAGTCACACTATTGCTTTTCTTTTACAAGTGAGCATGAAAAAAACTAGTTTCAGCATTTATTTAAATTTAAATGAACAAGGTAAGCTGGTAAGGTAGTTACACAGTAAAAAAAAATTAATAAAAAAATAAATAAAAAAATCGAAATCGTGAATCGGTCAAACTTTATGAAAAAAAAAAAAAAAAAAAAAAAAAAAAAATCGAGATTTTTTTTTTTGCCATATCGCCCAGCCCTAGGTATAGGCATTAATAAAATACAGTATAATGGGTAATTTAATAAATACTATGAATAATTCTTGGTATAATTATTGTTTTTACATTACGTTGGGTTGGAGTAAGGGTAGACGTTTATAAAACAAACGTAATGGGTAATTTATTAAATGATATAAATAATTCTTGTTAATGTCCGGCTGCAGCTGTATCCATTCTAGCAACAACTTTTCAATGGAGAGTGAGCATGCCACAGTGATAAACTAAAGTGGTTGTAAACTTTTATGAATTTCTTGCTTCTCTTGAACACAATGGAAGATATAGTGAAGAATGTTGGAATAAAGCAGCCATTGACATCCATAATAGGAACAAAAAATACCATGAACGTCAATGGCTGTTTTTTCAGCATTCTTCTTCATGTTCAACAGAAGTGGAGGATGAGGAAATGATGACAGGATTTTCAATTTTGGGTGAATTATTTCTTTAATGCAAAAGAGTATGCTCAGCCTTTGTGAAAATATACTGTAATGAATGTATTTATTAAGGAAATGTTATTTATTGTTCTGTTTTAAACACTACAGTGCAATGATCTGAATCAATAATTATTGCTTTGGTTATAAAAGCATTTGAATTTTTGGGGGTCAAACCGAACATCACAAAATACAGAATAAAATGATCCAATAAAGTGTCTTGCTTTTTCATTGTGTAAAGTTTGTCAAGTTGTCAAGATCAGGATATATAGCAGTTCTGTTTGCAGCATTATCCGCTTGTTAAAAGTGCTGTATATAAGTTTTTGACTCTTCTAAAGCATAAAAATACCATAATGTAATGGTTGTAAACATTGTAGGTGAAATACGGTAATTTCATGTCACACGCTGGCTTTATGAATGGAGCGGCAGCTGTGAGGAGGAAGTGTGGCGTGCACAGTGTTGCCAGATTGGGCGGTTTTTTGAATCCAAGTTTGCGGGTAAAAAATAACATAGGCGGGTAGTGTATATTTGAGCGGTATTGTAAAGGTACGCCCACCTGCCCGCGATCTCCCGTAACCCCCCCCCCACTATCACTATTCGTGAACTTTGGGACCGTTCCCCCCACTTTTCGTGAAATATAGGACGATCCAATCACCCCTCATACATTTTGGAGCGTTCAACCCCTCCAACCCCCCCACACTTTTCGTGAAATTTCTACAAATTAATGAAGGTTGGGCTGCGTCATCGTTCTTTTAGGTAAAGTTAAGTTTGAACAATCATGTTATATAATGTTTTAAGTGGGGTGATGCATGTAATCATGTGTATTTAAAATAGGATGTGCAATCGGGGATACCTGAAGTTGCTAAATGCTGAATGGCAGTTATCGTAGCTGTGTCCAGGTATGTTATCAATGGTTGAGATTCATGTTTCTTACGTGCTGTTTATTTGTTATAGTATTGTGTATGTATATTGTGATGGTTTGTCTTTGATGTTTAAAAAGGTTTGTGATGAATGTGGTGTTTTAAATGTTTTATGCTAAGATATTGATGGCAGTGTAATAAGGGTGTCTTTTCTTGCTCTATTTTAGGAGTTTGCTTATGTCACTGTTTTGACTCACTTTATAAGGAATGTGGAGAATTAATATATTGCATATTTGCACATTATCTAAGAGAGGGGTATGACCCAAATTGCCTTGAGTGTATTGCACATTTGCACCTGATATGAAAGCCTTGTGATTATTGTGTTCACCTGCTACCAAAGTGTAGTTTCTATATGTTATTTGGTTGATATTACTTTTGTGTAACAAATAAAGGTAATTTATATGAAAGTCAATTTTCTTTATTTTCTTTCAAACAAACCAGGGGTTACAATAATATGTGTGCAGATATTTAAAAAACATCCCAAGTGAGCATACTTGTTTAACTGAAAAGCAATGCTGAAGTCAGATATTCTGCTTTGAAAATGGTTTTTCCGTGCCGGAACGCTGTCTTTGTTTAGGTAAATTTAACCTGCACAATGCCAGTTTAGCCAATTATATTTCAGCACCCTGGGTTGCCTTGTTGGAAAACAGCGTATTTCATTTATTCAAAAAGGCTCTGAAAGCATGTGTCCGTGACCGAAATGGACAGTATCAGACGTCGAAATGAGACCGATTCAGTTCCACATGAGGTTATTAATTAGCAAATTATATAAATATTACGAACGTAAACATTAGGCGAGCAGGTTACATTGTAATCTTGTGTCCTAACAACACGTAAACAGCAGTTTGGCTGTTTGCACCAGACGAAATATGCACAGAATATGCACTCACTCACGAAACGGTAAGGTTTAGAATCTATTCAAACTCACATTGTTAGCATTTAGCACTGATAAAACACACGAGGTTTACCTGAGGTGATCACTGTCATGGGTTTCTGTTGTTCAGCTGTGAGAAACAGAAGCCGTTTCTAATATATCAATTCGAGGTGTTGGTTAGAACCAAAACTCCTTTACACAGAGCTTGCGATATGCGTACGCGTTAAGGCCGATTTATACTTCTGCGTCAAGCGCACGCGTATGCTACGGCGCAGCCTACGCGTGGACGCATAGCCCATCGCCGTGGCCATCGGCGTCGTTGACGTGCACCTCTCAAAAAATGCAACGCGTACGCGTAGCGCAAGACTCTGTGTGGGCGGAGGTGAGAGCCGTGCGCCCGATGCAGCGAGTGTTTACAAGTGTGGAGTCCCGTGAAGGAGCTCCGGATGGAGACTGTTGTTTTGTGTTTACCTCATAATTAAAGTTGTTCCACGTCCGACGGTTCCCGCCTCAAAATGAGCGAGTTTGAGCCACTTGTACATTAAGGAAGTGTTCAGGAAAAACTAAAAAACCAGCGAAGAAACTCGACACAGAGGAACATAAACACCTACTGCCAGCTAGCGTTTCGGAAGTGTATTGCAGAGAAACAGAAACAGCACGCAGAAGTATAAATGCACGGCTACGCGCGAGGCTTGCGCCGTGTGTTACGGCGATCACTTGACGCAGAAGTATAAACCAGGCTTTACATTTTTTGAGAGGTGCACGTCAACGACACCGACGGCCACGGCGAGGGGCTATGCGGTCTATTTTTGCTGTGCTGCTCACGCTCAATTATAGTGACAGTGCATTGATAATGACCAAAACACATTGAATGACAGCAATTTTACCCAATAAATGCGTCAATAATATGAACTGATTTATATATAATCAATCAAATGAACTTAAACGATTAAAAACTGCAACACATTTATTTAGCAAACCAAATGTAAAACAATTTTAGTATCACTTTTGCTTAAGTTACACACTAGTGTTGCAGGAGAGGGGAAATAGAAGTGGCCGCTTTAACGGCCCATTCACACGGGGCTTCAGCGTCAACGCTTGACAGAGGGCGTGTCTGAAGTTGGGGCTGACGCGATCGTCATAGCAGCGTGAGCCAATGAAATTAGTCAGCAATAGGCCACTGTTGGAGCTGGTGCATTTGCATACAGCGATCTGATTGGCTGACGCTTCCGTCGGCGCTTGAAAAGTTGAGCAAGTCCCAACTTCTGCAGCGAGCAACGCCTCTGAAGGGGCCCCGACGGATCCACAATGCAGTTCGGCAACGCCTGACGTCACCCATTCAAAGTGAATGGGAAGCGCTGAAGCTGACGCCCCGTGTGAATGGGGCGTAAGACTGCTACGGGAGTTGTAGTCCATAGCGAAGTGTATTGTGGGTAGTGCAGTTCGACACGCATGCTGGATGATGTGAGCTCACTGTGTGCTGTGCAGTTGAAGCAGAGGAAGAAAGTTTTATTCGGCATTGTTTTATGTTCACTCAAGTTATTTCACCCGGGAGCTGTTTGCACTGTGAACCTGACAACACGAAAATAAGTAAAAGAAGGGCATGCATTGATTACTTTGTCCATCCTTTGCACGAGCATGAATTAACGAGCTGTTACTCTGCCGCTGGACATCCCTGAAGCGGAGAAAGTAACACTAGTTTGATCATGTATAAATATCATATATTGTATAAATATTATTATAACTAGGCCTGCAACATCCTGACAATCAAAAACAAAATGACATGATATCACACGCGATTGTCTTCTGAGTGCACCAGACATGAATGACACTCATAGAGCTTGAGAAGTATACAGTGCTGTAGGATCTTTATCATTTGTATATAAAGTTAAAGTATTTATATATATATATATATATATATATATATATATATATATATATATATATATATATATATATATATATATATATATATATATATATATATATATATATAGAGAGAGAGAGAGAGAGAGAGAGAGAGAGAGAGAGAGGTAACTGGATAGAATAGACAGAGATAGATTGACCTGTGCAGCAGCTGCTGAAGAACTGCGCGCTGCAGACGGAGCTGGTGTGAAAGGTAAACGCCTGCGTGCTGCTTCTGCTCTCCATACGCGCTGCGCACGCGCTGCTCACTTGCGGTGTAAAACAGGCGTAATGCTTTCAGAGAAAGAAAATCAAGCTGTAGAATGGGCCAGCCAATCACCCGACTCCAATCCAATAGAAAATAAAGATCAGATTTGATAGACGAGACCCACAGAACCATCAAGATTTTTACAGTGTGTTTAAGGCCCAATCCCAATTCTACCCCTTAGCCCTTCCCCTTACCCCTACCCCTCGTTTTGCGCGTGCCCGCCAAGGGGTAGGGGTGTCCCAATTCTCTTTAGCTTGAAGGAGTAGGGCTAAGGGCAAGGGGTATACACCCCTTCGAACGAAGATTTTTCAGGAGCACACTTGAAACGGAGGGGTAAGAATATTTCCCAGAATACACCTGCCACAACGGCAGTATTGCTGAACCCGGAAGTAAGGAGATCCACAAATTAGTATTTTTTGTCATTATTACGAATTTTTACGACAAACAAACACATGTTTTATTATATTCATAACCGCGTTCATGTTTTACGGTCATGCTTTTTAAAAAAAACGCAAAAAAAAACCCGCTAAATTTCGCGATCTATAATCCCTAATCATAACTCCTGTACAGCAGTCCTACAACATTCTGTCACTCGATAACACTCGAATACCCTGTCAGAGCAGTCTAGTGGCTGAAAATGAGCTTTTTACAGTGTCTGCTATAATATTAATGTTGTTTTAGTATGTTTACATAGATGACTATGGCCACTGTGTAAATACAGAGTACAGTTACGATCTTATTGCCACATTAGATGGTTATGATAACATAATATATGCCTTCAGTGATTTCCTGAAGATAAACACCACAAAATAACACAACTGGAATAACTACAGCAGTCGCGATCGTCTGATCTCATATGAAGCAAGAGATCGCGATGACGTATGATGACGTGTGCAGGTGTTGAAGTGGTGTCCCAATTCTTAGGGGTAAGTTTTGAAGCCCTTCCCCTTAACCCTCGGTTGTAAGGGCCAAGGGGAAGGGGAAGGGGTACAAAAATAGAATTGGGATTGGGCCTAAGTCTGTGAAATCACACCTGAGCAATACATGTGACTTGCCGTCATGCCAAAATACATATATTCCTTATTCAGTCAAATACTGTATCTGTAAGTGTGAACATGAAGAAATAACCAATGGATTGCGCGTTAAAGGATTTTAAATGTGCGACATGCATTTAAAATCCTTTAACAAGCAAAAGCTGTCGAGTATCCTGCTTTTCCGTGGTCATTTGATAAGTTAAAACTAGTTTTGCTATTTGCAGCTCAACATTTGACTGATTAAGTAACATTAAGGCATGTTCTCCCAGCATTAAAAATGTCACAAGCACTACTTGCGCATTAAATGATTCTCCTTCCAACCAATCTGAATGAACAATTTAAACAAACCATGGAATGAATAAATAAATAAATAAATAAATATATGTTTTATATATACAAACAAACATATGGCCTACATTTCAAACTGATATTTCTACATAATTTTAAAGTCAAAGTCAACAAAACAAAACACAAAAACATTCCCTCTACTACACAAACTTCTGAGCATGTCTGGGCATGTCTTTGTTTTTTATCTATTTATTTTGCCTTTACGTCATCGCTTTACAGCCAGTAGTGGCGATATTACTCCACCTGCTGTTCTGCCGACCATCATAAAGCAAGAAAGGAGAAACAAGGTAAGCATTAGAGCTTTAGATTTACTTTTCTTTACCTATAATTCAGAATAAATAATAAGTGAATAATAAGAGTGAACCATGTTTGACATGTAGAGTTACCTTTAATTTGTCTTGTAGCCTATTTTGACAGCATAGGAAGTGTCGCAGGATAACCTTTGCTGGGATGATTTAGATTTCAACTAAATATTACAGTTAGTTTAAATAGTATTTAACAATGGTATAATATTATGTATAATATAACTACATATGTTAATACGAGTCATTGTCCGGATTTGTAATGTGGCACCGAATTGTGGATTCATGAAGGAATCGGCTCTATGAACCGACTCCTTTTGTGAAGTGGTGGTGAGAGACGACAGAGGAGGATACTTGCTTGCGTTTGATGCGTGTACACTACTTTTTATCAGAAGCAAAAATTTGGTATTTAACCTGGCTGAATTATAAAAGACAGAAGTCAACTAAGAGCCGTTCGGGAGTCGAAAGAGTCGGTTGAGTTAAATGATTCCCATCAGTAGTTCGGATGCGGAAGCCGACTGTTTAAGGGACCGTCAAAAAGTTATGTCCATTTTTGTAAAACGTCGGCGCGGCACTAATTACAAACTCGTGTTAGCATACAAAATAGTTAAACTTTTACATTCTTAATGTTTCTCGGATGTGATATTTACATAACAATAGTCTACAGATGAGTTCGTCAGTTCCTCCTAAATGAAATTAAAAGCTTTTTTGTTACTATCAGTATTGTTAGATAGCTAGTGTGCTCCATTTTTACCTAACCCAAGGACTCTCAAATCCCATATTACTTATCCCACTGACTCCTGTATGCTTTGTTCAGCGATTCATTTTTTTCAAAACCCCACCTTTGCGTGACGCTAATCTGTTGTGGTTGGTCAACTGTGTTTGCAATTGTAAATAAAACACTTTTAATGGTACTGGTCTCTTATAGAATATGAAACTATATATATTTTTTGATCTCAGGAATGGTCCAATGTCAACTAATCTAGACGCCCAATCAGATGAACGGCTTGCTCTTGCAAGCATTTACGATAAAGAGGAGTTTTTCAGGACCGAATCAAGTCAAAAGGGTGAGATCCATCTGTGCCTTAAGCTTCCTCCTGACTTCAGACTACTAGTAAGAGGTGAGATGAATAAAAAATATACTGTACTTTTGACATTACATGGTGTATGTATATATTTAAGACAATCAAACGCATGCAGTTTTCAGACAATGTCATTATTATATCTAATTATTTAAAAAATTAACTGGATGAAGGTAAAAAAAAAGCTGTCTTTGTACTCAAATTGTACCTGAATTAATGAAACAAAAACCATCAATAGCCATTCAGTTTTTTTCCCCCTCAGAATTTCCTCTTTATGTTGCAATATAGTTATAGTATAATTAGTATAATATAATTATTATATTTTAATCAGTTTACTTTCTGTTAGTTTTTTTGCATGTGCTCTGAATAGCTTTTGATCTTATGTTTCATAGGGAAAACATGCGTAGAGGTTGATATTTCCTTTTTGCCGTCCACGATTCTGAGTTTTGAACTACCTACAGACTATCCTTCATCATCTCCTCCAGTCTTTACTCTAAGCTCCATATGGCTTTCGAAAGTCCAGGTTTGTCATTTGTAGCAGTTAAAGTGATTCAATATTTATATGTTTTATTTAATCAATGAATTTAAGTTAAAAATATTTGTGGTATTTTTTTTACCTTTTGATATTGACAATGATTAGATAGCTGTTGTATTAATTAAGGTAATAAATTAAGGTATTTATTATTCAAAAAGATTACAGCTCTTTGCAAGAGACTGGATGAACTTTGGGAAAAGAACAGAGGAAATGTGGTTCTTTTTACCTGGATCCAGTTCCTAAAGGAAGAGACTCTGCAGTTTCTGAACATCCAGTCTCCACTCGAGATCCAAACTCATTGTGTTCAGTCTCAGTGTGAGTCTGCTGAGAGCCAAGCAGCAGCAGCTGCTACAGAAGAGCTGGACCAGCGAGCAATTCAAGAAGCTGATCCTCACAGTGATATATTAACCCAGCTGCTGGATTTTAATGAAGCTCAGAAGAAGAAGGTGTTTGAGGCCACAGTTTTTAGCTGTGGAATTTGCTTTTCTGAGAATCTGGGCTCCAGCTTTGTGCTCTTCAATGAGTGTCAGCACGTGTATTGCAAGACCTGTGTTAAAGAGTACTTCGAAATCCAGATTAAAGATGGCAAAGTCCAGTTTCTTTCCTGTCCTGAGGCAGAATGCACCTCCCTGGCTACTCATGCACAGGTACTTTTTTATGTGTTTGTGTTGTAGTATGAGCTGGAGACCCCCTTTCCTGCAGAGTTCAGCTACAACCCTAATTACACTCACCTGAAGCAGCTAATCAGGCTTTTCTTGATAATTCAAATAGGGCTCGCTGCAGCCTGTGGTGGACATCCAACCCCACCAACATCCAAGTGCGACATCGGACATTCTAATGCACATGCTTTGAGGGGCAGGTTTTGGTGTGGGGTAGGTGTTAGGGCAGGGGTGTTCAAATCTGTTTCTAGAGATCTAATTTCCTGCAGAGTTCCGTTGCAACCTTGATTAAACTAGTGGTGGGCAAAGCGAGGCTTCATGAAACACTGAAACAGTTTAAGCCAGGGGTGCTCAACCCTGTTCCTGGCGATCGACCTACCTGCAGTTTTCAGTTGTAGCCCTTATCAAACAAAGTCTCTACAGTGACACCTGAGGTCATTTTTATGTGTTGCCCTGGAACAGCTTCAGCAAAGAAACCCCTGCTGAAAAATCCAGCTTAAACCAGCCTAGAATGGTTGGCTGGTTTTAGCTGGTCGACCAGCCTGGATTTAGAGGGGTTTTGGCCATTTCCAGGCTGGTTTCCAGCCATTTCCAGCCTGGTCTTAGCTGGTCAGGCTGGGAGTTGACCAGCTAAAACCAGCTTGACCAGCCAAAACCTGCTATGTCCAGCTTAAACCAGGCTGGTCAAGCTGGTTTTAGTTGGTTTAAGCTGGTCATTTTCCAGCCTGACCAGCTAAGACCAGGCTGGAAATGGCTGGAAACCAGCCTGGAAATGGCCAAAACCCCTCTAAAACCAGGCTGGTCAACCAGCTAAAACCAGCCAACCATCTTAGGCTGGTTTAAGCTGGATTTTTCAGCAGGGACAGTAAAGCAAATTGAGGTATTAAACGCCACGTTGTAGAGTTGAGGCTTCAAGTGATTTAGTGAAGTGGTGAGAGTTTCAGACTAGCATGCCGAGATAATAGGTTTGAATCCAGATGCTGTCAGGTACAGCTACTTGTAACGGGTTTTGTTTTAACATTGGTTTGACATCTGAATGAACACTTTGTAAATAAATATGCATTGTTTTGATCATAAAAATGTAACATTAATAAAATACATCAAGTCATAATTTCAGAGTATTTGTGCAATTCGGGATTTGAGCTCCGGCCATTTGCAGCACAGTTACTCTGTGTACACGTATGGTCCATTATCCTACAGGAGATGGAGGGTTTTTCCTGACCCTGTCACTAAAACACAGATTCTTTAGCTTTAGGCCCCGTTTACACTAATGCATTTTCGTTTTAAAACGCATAAGTTTTGCTACGGTTACGCCATCCGTCCACACTACGCCGGAGTTTTCGAGCCCCGAAAACAGAGCGTTTTGAAAACGCTGGAGAGGTCGTTTTCATTCTAAAACGCTGCTGCTCCGTCTCAGTGTGGATGGGGGAAAACGGAGACATCTGAAAACGGAGGCGTGGCTGCTGAGATTCGCTACCTGATTGAGGCTTTTGGGTCATTGCGTATCCTCCCCCTATTTGTCAAGCCCCTATCACATGACTATAACGCTACCGGAAGACGGCAGACTAGCCTTCACTGTAAACAACAACATGGACACAGAAATGGGAGCGTTGTTTGCACTATTGTTCGTTATAGGCGCCATCGTGCAGTTAAACTCTGCCTTTTTTACTACGGCAGCTGCATATATTTGCAAGAGGCAAGCTATTGTTCGAGAACTCGCTAATCGCCTGCGTTCATCGTTCAACCAGCGTTTGTTGACTAACAATAACCGAATGCCGAGCGAGACACATGCCTTCTGTTTATACTTGAACGCGCATGCCCAGAGTGCGCGAATGTTCACGTGATATACGTTTTGGTGGAGTAGTGTGGACGGAGATATGTTAAGGAACGCTAGATGAAACGCTAGGATGGACGCGGATCATTTTTTATCTAAAACGCCGTGTCAAAACAAAAACGTATTAGTGTAAACGGGGCCTTAGTCACATGACCTGGCTGTTTCGAATCATGCTTTGTTTCAGCGTTTCAAAACACTTGCGCTTCGCGATCTCGATACTGTGTTGAAACGTGAGTTTCACGTCAGCCATCCCTAGATCAAACACACAAGTATTGAATTACCAAGTGCTCTATCAAATCTTTAGTTGGTTTCGTTGTGTTTGATCAGGGTTGGAGCTGAACCAGAAAGGTAGATCTCCAGGAACAGGGTTGAGCACCCTGGTGTAGAGGTTAATAACCCACATTGCAATGTGGAATTTTAGAAATGAAACAAATAATTCCCATTTTAGCAAGAATTGCTTACGGCTGCATGTCCACTAAATCCAGTACATCATTGTGCTTTGTTAAACTCAGTTCTTGGATAGCCGCAGCCCTACACATTTTAGTTCCAACCCTGAAGGACTCAATTATTTTGATCAGGTGTGTTTAATCAGGGTTGGAACTAAACTGTGCAGAACTGAGGCTCTCCAGAAATTGGGTTTGGCAACCCCGAGCTACAGTCTGCAGTGAGGAGGCAGTGGCTTGTGACATCACACTTGGATGGGGCTGGATGTACATGGCAGGCTGCAGTGAGACTCTTCTTGTATAATCTGATAACAAACAGATGCAGGTGTGCTTAAGAAGGTTGGAAATCCACTTTGCAGGACAGTGGGTCCCAGGGGAGCAGTATTAAAGAGCACTGCTTTAGCTGTCTGAACAGAAGTTTAAGTAACATTTCTGCATTCCTACAACAGGTGAAACTTCTCGTGAGCCAAGATGTTTTTGCCCGCTATGATCGGCTCCTCCTGCAGTGGAGTCTGAACCTAATGACTGATGTTGTTTATTGCCCTCGCAAAAGTTGCGGCATGGCTGTGATGCTTGAACCTGACCGGACCATGGGCATCTGTCCCTCATGCAAATTTGTTTTCTGCACCCTCTGCAATCGAGTATACCACGCCCTCGCTCTCTGCAAAGAAAGTAAGATCCCTGTAGAGTGTCCATTTATTACGGCTTATTTTTTTAAACTTTTTTACTTTATTTGCATACTTTTAATGTTGTGGACTCTGTTCCCCACATTGTTGCAAATAGTTTTGAATATTGTATTTTTTCAAGGTATCGTATCGTACCGAAGTTACAAATTCCAGTATCATGACAACTTAATTTTGTAATCGTCTATTAACAATAATTTGGTGTTGAACTGATAAATTCGTAGGATATATTTTTTTACAATACACACAGTTTCAAAGCAGCTGTTTACATTATATAGCATTTCATGACATATATTGTTCATTTAACAGTTTTTTAAATGACCTACATCGAGCATTAAACTGAAGCAATATCCACCTACGATTTTCAGATCTCATTGCTGCATTATTAAAATTGTAATATCACATGTGCAGTTCTTGTTCAGCCTTTCTAAAATAACATTACAATTTCACTCTCCTCTACAGTACAAATGGAGAATGAACGACACGAAAAGCTTGCAATACAAAGGAAAGAGGATGAAGTGTGGGTGAAGCAAAACTCGAAACAGTGTCCAACCTGTGGTGCTAACATACAGGTCAGCAACTACTAGCTCAGAGCTCTCACTTTTCTTATTTAAAGGTGTCATCTGTTTTATCTAAATTTGATTGATTGATTTTGATTATTTATTTTGATTTATTAGTCATTAAATGTGCATTTTAAAATATTTTTTACAGAAAGATATGGGCTGCAACAAGATGACCTGCAGCTCCTGTCAGCAGTATTTCTGCTGGATTTGTGTTTCAGCTCTCAAGAGAAATGACCCCTACAGCCACTTCAGAGACGAGAACACTCCATGCTTCAACCAGTAATGGATGGTTAATAGTGGCTTGGTTGATAACTGAAAAATAATGCACTTCTTCATGTACTACTACTTCTATCCATGCATCCACTCCTGCAGGGCTCTGTTTTACTCTGGAACCAAAGTGTAGACAGTGCATGGAGGACTTCAAAACCTTTACGCACTACCAAAACTGATTTCTACTGATAACAACAAATTTTACACCTGCACTGTTTCCTCACAGCAAGATGGTGGCTGGTTGGAGTCCCCAGTGGAGTTTGCATGTTCTCCTCATGTTGGCGTGGGTTTCTCCGTGTGCTCTTGTTTCCTCCCACAGTCCAAAGCCATGCACTATAGGTGAATTGGGTAAATTAAATGGGCCGTAGCGTTTGAGTATGTGTGTGAATGTGAGAGTATGGGTGTTTCCCAGTACTGGGTTGCGCCTGGAAGGGCATTCGCTGAGTAAAACATATGCCGGAATAGTTGGTGGTTCATTCTGCTGTGGTGACCCCTGATAAATAAGAGACTAAGCCGAAGGAAGATGAATGAATGAAGGCGACTGAAACTCAAACTTTCTGCTAACTGATGATTTTCAGAAACTCTGGAAACACTATACCAGAGTTTTTGCCTCATGACATCACTGCTTTCTTCTTTCAGATTAGCCAACACTGCTTTATTCTAACTCTACATTCACACTAGTAGCGACCCCTCATTTAAATGGGGTCGAGATGGGATACAGCTGCAGATACTCACATCAATATAGCATAATTGGTGTGACACTGTTTCAATAATTTATATTTTTACATTACTTTAAGGTTTGGGTTTAGGGTTGAGTTGGGGTAGGCATTAATAAAATAAGGTAAGGGGAAGGGCTAAAGGGTAGAATTGGGATAGGGCCTTACTCTCTCTCTCTCTTTCTCTCTTATCTCTCAAGTGTTTCTGTCCCTATATGAGTTTCTTTCTTCTGTTGAACACAAAAGATTATATACAGGGAGTGCAGAATTATCAGGCAAGTTGTATTTTTGAGAATTAATTTTATTTTTGTACAACCATGTTCTCAATGAACCCAAAAAACTCATTAATATCAAAGCTGAATATTTTTGGAAGTAGTTTTTAGTTTGTTTTTAGTTTGAGCTATTTTAGGAGGATATCTGTGTGTGCAGGTGACTATTACTGTGCAGAATTATTAGGCAACTTAACAAAAAACAAATATATACCCATTTCAATGATTTATTTTCACCAGTGAAACCAATATAACATCTCAACATTCACAAATATACATTTCTGTTGATTATTTTGAATGAAACGCTTGATTGTTCAATGATCACGCTTCAGAAGCTTGGCAATTTTAAGAGTGCTGCATCCCTCTGCAAGATATCTCACTATATTTTTGACTTTTCGGAGCCTGTCAAGTCCTTCTTTTGACCCATTTTGCCAAAGGAAAGAAAGTTGCCTAATAATTATGCACACCTGATATAGGGTGTTGATGTCATTAGACCACACCCCTTCTCATTACAGAGATGTACATCACCTAATATGCTTAATTAGTAGTAGGCTTTTGAGCCTATACAGCTTGGAGTAAGACAACATGCATAAAGAGGACGATGTGGTCAAAATACTCATTTGCCTAATAATTTTGCACTCCCTGTATATATGAAAACCTTAACCAATTGACTACCGTAGTAGGTAAACAAATACTATGGAAGTTAATGGTTACAGGTTTCCAACCTTCTTCAACATTTTGTTTTCAACAGAAGTAGTCAGGTTTGGAACAAGTGAAGGGTGAGTAAATGATGACAGATTTTTCAGTTTTTGAGAAACTGTTCTTTTGTTCTTAATGCTGAAGATGCTGCTGTTCTTCACATGTTTACAAAACGGCTATTTTCTTGCACTTTGTCAGCTTATGAATCATATAACCAGGAAATCACATCCATTTCCCCACATTTATTTATGTATTTGCTTGTAACTGTTCAGAGGCAAATATTTTGTTACCCAACCACAATATTTAGGTCTTAAGTGACTTTGCACTAAATGGGTAAATAATTTCTAATAAATATAATAAATACAGGATTATGAAGAAAGAGACGACAGTTTGATCATTTACCTATAGTGAAATGTTTGTAAACTTTTATGAATTTCTTGCTTCTGTTGAACACAAAGAAAGATATAGTGAAGAATGTTGGGATAAAGCAGCCATTGGCATCGGAACAACAAATACTATAGAAGTCAATGGCTGTTCTCAGCATTCTTCTTCGTGTTCAACAGAAGAAGTGGAGGATTAGGAAATGATGACAGAATTTTCATTTTTGGACAAACTATCTATTTAATGTTAAAGAGCCTCAGTATGCACATCATCCTTTGTGAAAATATACTGTCATCATTTTGTGAATATGATATTAATTGTTCTGTTTTAAACACTACAGTGATCTACAATGATCTGAATCAGTAATTTAGCATTTTATTGCTTTGGTTATAAAAGCATTTGAATTTGTGGTGGTCAAAATGAACATCAAGAAAGACAGAAATAAAGGTGTCTTGGTTATTTCATTGTGTAAAGTTTGTCAAGTGTTTATTGACAATTCGGCAGCTCAGCATCAGGATATACAGCAGTTCTGTTAGCAGCGTTATAGGACACCAGCCAGACTTTATTATTATTTTCTATTCTGCGTACATACATGATGACGAGCCATTAAGTTATTGGAAATAATTTAGAGTGAGATGGGGATTTTTCCATATCAAAGGATTCCTAAAAATTCAATTCTAGCTTATTTGTACAGCGCTTTTAACTTCCAAAGCAGCTTTATAAAAGGTGCACACTATTACATTACTGTCAAAATCAGAAACTTTAGCTGTTGTGATTAGAGTTGACAAAATACTGTATATAGTGTTCTACCATAGGGGAGAGCGGGGCACAAAATAACACTTTTTGGTTTTGGTCAAATAATGAACAAAGTAATAGGGTTGGACAAACCATATTTTTTTTACTAACAACACACAAGCCTCTCCTACAAATGAGCACTGGAATTATGATCGCCGGACCTGTGTTTTCTGTGCAGTATTGCCAAAAGTGCCAGGAGTAAAAATGTTACTATTTACCCCACCTGCGGGGCAAGTTGTAGCAGACAGAGGGTAAGTTGTAACACGTGCTTATAAGGGCAAATTTTATACAATTCATTTAAATTCAGTTTACTATAAATAGCTATATTTCTTCAATAATATGGACTCATTTCACAGCATGTTTATTTATTTTTTTGTTTATTGGATAAACACATTTGAATCTATTTGCATTATTATCCATTTATCCATTATTATTCAATGCATTTATTTGCATTATTAGCAATAATACACATATATATATAATTAAAACAATATTTTCTATTAAAAACATTTTTATTTAAAAAGTTCTCAAATACACTCAAAATTCCAAAAAATATTTAGTTAGTTTATTGATGTCTAACAGTGTGTGGCTTAATTGTAGCACCCTGTTACAACTAACCCCGCTGTATCATGTTTTCTTCAAAACTGGCTAGCAGTCTCTGTGTGTTTTATACATCTTTCAAAATGGTTTCATCTTTTAGCCTAGAAGACGGTGATCACAACAATATAAGATTTTACGTTCATACTTTCAACGATTTGTTTAAAATAAAAAAATATTGACTATAATAAAAAATACGTTTATGCTGCAAAAATGGTTTCTCCTGTGTTTCTCATCCAAATTTCGGCGAAAATATTCAATAAATGGCAGGAAGACGTCTGCTGACACTGTGGTGAAAACCTCAGAAGCATGCCATGGTTAACCCTGAGCAAATACCTTAAACCTCTGTGTTACATTTAACCCCGCGTTACTTTGTGCCCCGCGCTCCCATATATATATATATATATATATATATATATATATATATATATATATATATATATATATATATATATATATATAGATATATATAGATATACAGTTGAAGTCAGAATTATTAGCCCCCCTTTGAATTTTTTTTTTCTTTTTTAAATATTTCGCAAATTATGTTTAACAGAGCAAGAAAATTTTCACAGTAGGTCAGATAATATCTTTTCTTCTAGAGAAAGTCTTATTTGTTTTAATTCAGCTAGAATTTTTTTTTTTTTTTTTTAAATCACTTTAAGGACAAAATTATTAGCCCCTTTAAACTAACTTTTTTTTCCGATAGTCTACAGAACAAACCATCATTATACAATAACTTGCTTAATTACTCCAACCTGCCTAGTTAACCTAGTTAAGTCTTTAAATGTCACTTCAAGCTGTGTAGAAGTGTCTTGAAAAATATCTAGTCAAATATTATTTACTGTCATCATGGCAAAGATAAAATAAAGCAGTTATTAGAAATGAGTTATTAAAACTATTATGTTTAGAAATATGTTGGAAAAATCTTCTCTCCGCTAAACAGAAATTGGGGAAAAAAATAAACAGGGGAGCTAATAATTCAGGGGGGGCTAATAATTCTGACTTCAACTGTATATATAGCAAGCTCTGAGCACAAAAAGTGCACATAATGCCATATTATTTAGTAATAGCAAGAAAAACGCCCAGCATACTGTATAAAGGCACATAAAACAAAAGCACAAATACTACACATACCAAGTTCATCGACTACATTTAACTGTGATGGCAAACACCTGTGCCTCGTGTCACTACATGTCCCTAACTATAGAATTTTAAGGTTTATATAAATTAAATGACGAGTCATAAAAAAAATCATCCCCTCATAGTTGTCATGGATTAGCTGTATACAAATAAATATAATTTTTATTTATATACCAGGCTATAAACACAGTTTTTTTTTTCTGCTGTAAAGTTAGGGATTTTAATATGGGGAGTATATAGCATTGACATTTACTCTTTTGAAGCCAGCCAGTCGATGAATTGCAGCTTCATTCACTTCCGTAGGCTACTGGCTTCACTGGGAGGAGACCGACGCTTGGGAAGAACAAGGTGAGCAAATCCAAATCTTTTATTTTCCTGCCCGAAGACTCATTCAGAATAATACAATTTTAAAGTAACCAGTTCAGTCTTTGGTGTTAATCTAATTGTTGACGTGTATAGTTGCGTGTTAACGAGTTTCATTAAGTTGTAGTAGCCTAGTTATGTGGCTATAGTTTGACAGCCTTATCAATCGTTTAGTTACGTCTAGATATTTGAAACATGTTTTAGGTAATGCTGTCTTGAATACCGTCCGTTCATCTCCACCAAGCTTGTTAGTTGCGTTTTTATGTCTGTGAATGAATATTCAGAAGCGCAATGGTCAGGATCTATTACGTAATATAGTCGCGCATAATAAGGGACCGTCGAAAAATTCTACTCGCTGCGTTAAAACGTCGACACTGTTTAAGCTTTAGTTCGATATACCATACACAAATCGTGCTTATACATGCACGAATAATTAAATTAAAAAACAAATTATTAATGTGATTTATTTAAATGGGGACTTTATAAATGATACAAAGTGATTTACATTTGCCAGTACCTCTCTTATTAAACTAAGCAGGGTCAGTTGAAACACATTGTTTAAACCTTTCTATGAATGCTATCAAAACAAAACTTATGACATTTTTCTACTATTGTCATATTAACACTGTATAGAGAAAAAAATATGCCAAAAATTCTTATGATGTTAATTATCTTATAATATTACTAATAGAAAAAGTAGATTCTGCGACATTAGTGATTTAATATTAGGGTCGTGCAATTATTTAATTCAATTTGAAATATTCTTGTTGAATGTTCTGTTTCACTTGTGCATACATATGTATTTTAAACTTCTGTGCCTGTCATGTGTCCATCTGCCAGTTATCAGTATGTGAATCCATTGTTAATATTGACAGTTTTTACATTGATCTCAGAAATGGTCCAATGTCAACCAATCAGGAAGCCCAATCAGATGAATTGCTGGCTCTGGCAAGCATATACGATGAAGAAGAGTTTCGCAGGACAGAATCAAGTCAGAAGGGCGAGATCCATCTGTGCCTCGAACTTCCTCCTGACTTCAGACTGCTGATCAAGGGTGAGAGTTTATGCAAGAGTTGGTTTATTGGGCAGTTGTCTAGTGTGCTTGAGCTCCAGCTGGAGTCTCTCTGTGCTTGCTATGAACTATGTTGTACTTTGAACAGTAATGTACTTTGAGCTGTGATGCTATTAATCATAGTGACACCAAAGGGGCAAATGTATAGTACTGTACACCACTGGCAACAAAATAAGTCATAATTTGCCCTCATTTGGCTTAAGATTAAAATAGCTACTCTTTGAAGGTGTTCATTCTTGTAGTTTTTGAAACTTTCATTTACAGTACACCAAGTAAAGACTTTTCAATGAAAGGCGCTGAACTTAATGTGCACAGGAATGAACCTGACCCAATTTTCATGAGTTCATTTGCAGAATGGATGTATTGTGGACTATAAAGTTGCTCAAATGAACCATGTGCAAAATATCAATATCATTAGTCCTTTGCACATGACTTATGCATATTGAAACACAAAGAATCTCATTGAGTTCACCATAGAGTAAAACCGTAGTTGTGACTTATTAAATTAATAATAGTAATGTCACTTCACAAACAAACTCACAGAGTTCAGACAGTAGTGCTTTCATTATAGCTGGTAGTACACATTAAGTAATCAACAATCAATTGCTAAACAAACACACACACACACGCACACACTTCACAATTTTTCTGTCTTCTATACAGTATGTTTTTATAAATATGTTTCATAGGGCAGACACGTGTAGAGGTGGATATTTCCTTTTTGCCGCCCTTGGTTCTGAGTTTTGAACTACCTACAGACTATCCTTCATCATCTGCTCCAGTCTTTACTCTGAGCTCCATATGGCTATCAAGAGTCCAGGTTTGTCATTTTTTAGCATTTAACATTTTTTTTTTAGATTTTCATTTTAAAGAACATTAGAGAAGTATTTTTAGTTGAATCTGTGGGAGATTCATTAGAGTTTTATGTAACAAACAATTGGTCTATGCAAGAGACCGGCCATAATTTACCCTTAATCGATACGTTTGTCCAAGGGTTCTGAGTCTGCTCATGAAAGTCCGGGAAGAGAACTTAAAAAAAATCTTATTGAAAATTCAGGAGACTCAAAAATATTTGTAATGTGTGTGGCAGTGGATAGCGCTTTCGCTTCACAGCAAGAAGGTCGCTGGTTTGAGCCTCGGCTGGGTCAGTTGGTATTTCTGTGTGGAGTTTGCATGTTCTCCCCGTGTTCTCGTGAGTTTCCTCAAGGTGCTCCGGATTCCCCCTATAAGTCCAGAGACATGCACTATAGGTGAATTGGGAGAGCGAAATTGTGTGTGGATGTTTCCCAGTGATGGGTTGCGGCTGGAAGGGCATCCGCTGCGTAAAACATGTGCTGACCCCAGATTAATAAACGGACTAAGCCGAAAAGAAAATGAATGAATGTTCCATGCACAAACAGAAATAATATGCCATAAATTTTGCCTTTACATCCACATGAACTTTAATGACATCCTAATTTTAATCTGTAGGGTTTAATATGGCCACCTTTTGCAGCTATAACAGCTCCAAATTTTCTGGCAAGGCATTACAAAAGTTTTAGGAGTGCGTTTATAGAAATGTTTGACCATTTTTCTTAAAGCTCATTTGTGAGGTAAGGCACTGTTGTTGGACGGGAAAGTCTAGGTCACATACTCTGCTCTCATTCATCTCAAATGTGTTCAGTTGGGTTGAGGTCAGGACTCTGTGCAGGCCAGTCAAGTTCATGCACACCAAACTCACTTATACATTTCCTTTTGGACCTTGCTTTGTTCACTGGTGCACAGTAATTAAAGTAATTGTATATGAAACATTAAAGGTCCCTTTTACTGGAACCAGGGAGCCAAGCTTAACTCCTGAAAATCAACCTCACACAATTACCTCCCTCCACTATACCTTACATTTGGCACAATGCACTCAAGCAAGTAACATTTCCCTACAAACTGCCAAATCCAGACTCAGGCATTCAGATTGCCAGACAGGGAAGTATGATTGGTCACTCCAGAGAACATGTCTCCGCTGCTCTAGAGTGCAGTGTTGGCCTGCTTTACACCACTGCATCTGCATTGGATTTTGTGATGTAAGGCTTAAATACAGCTGCTTGGCCATGTAAATTCAACAAACTGACTTATTGCACGGGTGGCAACCTGTCACTATAACCTGGTTGGGGCAGCCATGGACTAATGCTTAGAGGCTTGGAGGTTGATCCAAAGGTTCCATGTGCAAGTCCCAGCACCGACATGGATGGTACAGTAGGTGGTGGAAGTGAATAACCAGCACTTTCACCACCCTCAAACCCATGGCTGAGTTGATTCCCTTGAGCAAGGCACCAATCCCATAACTGTGCCCTGCGTGTCATAGCAATGGCTGTCCACTGTTCTGGATGTATGTTCACGGCATGCAAGGTTCAACTACTGTGTGTATGGACTTGGAATGATTGAACACAGAGCAGAAATTCTGAGTATGGGTCACCATGCTTGGCCACATGTCACACATTTTCTTTTTTCTACCCATTCTTTCACAAATGTTTGTAGAAGCATGCCTAGGTGCTTGATTTGTATACACATGCAGCCATGTAACACCTGAATTCAGTGGTTTCAGTGTCCCAAAACTTTTGGCAATATTGTGTGCAATGCACACTAATGGAAACCTTTAAAATCATCAGTAACACTTTTTTATGTTTTACACATTATTGTCTTATTTTTGGAAATTATATTGACATACTGATAATGACAACAATTAAGATAATCTCTGATCAGTTAATACTTGTGTAATGTGCAAATAGATCGCAACACTTTGCAAGAGACTGGATGAACTTTGGGACGAGAACAGGGGCAATGTGGTTCTTTTTACCTGGATCCAGTTCCTAAAGGAAGAGACTCTGCCGTTTCTGAACATCCAGTTTCCACTTGAGATCCAAACCAATGGTGTCCAGCCTCAGTGTAAGTCTGCTGAGAGCCAAGCAGCAGCTGCTGCTGTAGAAGAGCTGGACCAGCGAGCAGTTCTAGAAGCTGATCCTCACAGTGATATATTAACCCAGCTGCTGGATTTTAATGAAGCTCAGAAGAAGAAGGTGTTTGAGGCCACAGTTTTTAACTGTGGAATTTGCTTTTCTGAGAATCTGGGCTCCAGCTTTGTGCTCTTCAAAGAGTGTCAACATGTTTACTGCAAGACCTGTGTTAAGGAGTACTTCGAGATCCAGATTAAAGATGGCAAAGTCCAGCTTCTTTCCTGTCCTGAGCCAGAGTGCACCTCCCCGGCTACTCCTGCACAGGTACATTTTCTTGTGTGTTTGTGTCATAGTATGACCTGGGGACCCACTATCTTGCAGAGTTCAGCTCCAACTGCATTTAAGCAAAGACTTCCAGGTTTGCTGAAGCAGGTTGGAACTTTAAAGGACTGTGGGTCCTCAGTAGCAGGGTTGAAAACAGTTTAACTGTTTGAAGAGAAGTTTAACAAGTAACACTATTGCACTCCTACAACAGGTGAAACTTCTCGTGAGCCAAGAAGATTTTGCCCGCTATGATCGGCTCCTCCTGCAATGGAGTCTGAACCTAATGACGGATGTTGTTTATTGCCCTCGCAAAAGCTGCAGCATGGCTGTGATGGTTGAGCCTGACCGGACCATGGGCATCTGCCCCTCATGCCAATTTGTTTTCTGCACCCTCTGCAATCGACTATACCACGCCCTCTCACTCTGCAAAGAAAGTAAGACTCCTTTCATACACATAAGAATGATAAAGTCAGTTTTAGTATTGCCATTTATGCATTTAGAAAACCTTTTTATAGAGCATATATATATATATATATATATATATATATATATATATATATATATATATATATATATATATATATATATATATATATATATATATATATAGTATACATATATATAGTATACAATTGTGTGTTCATCTGAAAGCTGAATTAGTTAAAACAGTGGTGAAACAAAAGAAGTAAATGATTTTTTGTGTGTGTTCATGCCTTGGTTAAGGTTGTGGAGAGCTTAAGGTTAAGATATGTGTCTTCAGCTGCTCCATGAATGTTGTATTAGACTCAGATGTTTGGTTGGAGGAAACTCATTCCAGTGCATTCAAGTCTTGTCGAATCAATAATTGTTATGAGTTGAATGAACGTGAAGGCAACCACCTGAGTCCTCTTTGGCTGATTTAAACCCCCAGATCTGCTGCCTTTGGGTCTTCAATTAATTAATTCATCATCTACAAAATTCATCTACATCAGCATAAGCAAAGCAGTATTGTCTCCTGTCTCCTCAAGCTAGTGGCTCATTGTCTTGAATCACATTTCAACAGATCAACATGTCTTTATCCTTACTGTCTAAGTATGCTCATTACTTTTCACCCCCCACCCCCCTCCCCCCATATTGGTTTGCTTATTTATTCTTCTTGTGCCATTTTTTTGCCAGATTGCTCATTAGCTGTGCTATTTGAGCATCCTTTGCTCTGTCTAGAACAGGGGTGTCTAAACTCGGTCCTGGAGGGCCGGTGTCCTGCAGAGTTTAGCTTCAACTTGCTTCAACACACCTGCTGGGAAGTTTCTAGCATATCTAGAAAGAGCTTGATTAGCTGGTTCAGGTGTGTTTGATTAAGGTTGGAGCTAAACTCTCCAGGACAGAGTTTGCACACCCCTGGTGTAGAATAATATTGTCATGTCATGTCCAGACAGGTCTCTCGCTTAGATCTCTTTACCCCCCTCTCTCATCCACTCTGTGACTCTGCCTGGTGTCAAGCTCATCCCGGCTGCCTGTTCCTTGCTTTTCTCATTGGCTTTCCAGTAATGCTCACTGTTTCAAAATACAATATGGGAAAGAAAATGATCTCTCTGCTACCAATGCATGGACAAGATATGAAAACATAAGGGATTTCATGGAAACTTAAGCATGATCATCATACTGTGAAGAGATTTGTGGCTGATTCAGAGCTTGAACAGGTTTGGGAACGTTTCTACCCGACAACATCATCAGATTAAGGGAGCATCTGCAAGAATGCCATTACCTAGCAGCAAGCAGAAATTTGAAGCTGGTAGTGCCTCTGGAGTCCTGCGAACCTCAAGATGTAGGATCCTCATAATGCTTGCAGTTGTGCGTAAACCTACTATTCGGCCACCCTTAACCATTGCTCACAAGCAGAATATGTTGCAGTGGGCCCAGACATGCATGAAGAGCAATTTCAAACACTTATGTTTACTGATAATCCAGCAGGCACAGGATGTCAACATGATGTCAGATTGGGATGGTACATTTTGTTTGGAAGTGAAAATCGGGTTGACATCAAAAATGAGGCCAACGTTAACGATCAACGTTAAACAGACATTGCATTTTGGTTACTTTCCAACGCAAATTAAAAACAACAAAATATCAACGTCTAATGCTGCGTTCACACTAGACAAGGTTGAAGCATCAAGCACGAGTGATTTACATGTTAAGTCAATGCAAAGACGAGAATAGACATCCTGCACCTCATGAGCTTGCTCTTGCAGGAGAGTGATTATGATAGTAGTGCCTGTTGTTGGTGTCCCGAGGGGAAATCCTCTTGCAGACACCAAACAACAGTTCATCAAACTGAGCTGGGCTCAGTCTGAAGCACCGCTGAAAGCCTCCATCATCCAGGTGTAGTTTCTGGAGGAGTTAATGAACTCACAGTGCTGGGTGCAGCTCTGAAAGAATCTATTAGACTCGGACACAGCGCCGAACAAATCTAAGCTGTTTTTCAGCCTTCCTAAAGCACATAAACACAGCTACTCTCTCAATAAAATACATGCTAGCCATTAAGGCAACGAAGCTAGAGTCACCGGGCAGACAAAAGCCCTGCCCATGACGTGAATCCACATCTATTGTGAAGTGAATTTGACGCGCAAATGAAGCGAATAAAATCAAAATGTTCTAATTATTTATTCGCGTGTTCCGCATCTGGTTTAGACACAGCATAGTGATGTTACAGCTTGAGGTTGTGTGGACGTTATCACTATGATGTCCATCAGTATTTGACATCAATATGATGTTGGTATAAGATGTTGGCTCTACGTTGGATTTTGGTCACTTTCCAACACAACATAAAATCAACTAAATATCAACGTCATTTGACATCCTTATTGGACGTCAAAATAACATGCTGGTTAGATGCTGGCGTTCTAAATCCAACCTAATATTAAAGTCTTTTGAGGTTGTGTGTCTGCTGGGAAGTGACGTAGAGATGAATAGAGTAGTGAATGTTTGGTGGAAGACCACCATGTCCCAAGAAGGCTGGGACGTCATCATGGCGGTAGCAGAGTCATGTTTTGGTCTGCAATCACGAGAAGAGAGCTGGTAGGCCCATTTAGGGTCTTTGAAGGTGTAAAAATGACCTCGGCAAAGAATATATAGAGTTTTTGACTGACCATTTTCTTCCATAATACAAAAAGAAGAACCATGCCTTCCATAGTAAAATCATCTACATGTATGACAATGCACCATCTCATGCTGCAAAGAATACCTCTGTGGCATTGGCTGCTATGGGCATAAAAGGAGAGAAACTCAAAGTGTGGCCACCATCCTCCCCTGACCTCAACCCTATTGAGAGCATTCTGAAGCAAAAAATCTATGAGGGTGGGAGGCAGCTAGCATCAAATGTAAGCTTTGGTTCAATGGATGACACAATTGTGAAGGTGATATCAAAGTAAGGGCCCTATGTTAGCATGTAACTTGCCCTGCTGAGATGTTTCTGTTTGAAATCACGTTAATTTCAGTAAGTATGGCCTCCTAATGGGCGACGCAGTGGCGCAGTAGGTAGTGCTGTCGCCTTACAGCAAGAAGGTTGCTGGTTCGAGCCTTGGCTGGGTCAGTTGGCGTTTCTGTGTGGAGTTTGTATGTTCTCCCTGCGTTCGCGTGGGTTTCCTCCGGGTGCTCCGGTTTACACCACAGTCCAAAGACATGCGGTAGGGGTGAATTGGGTAGGCTAAATTGTCCGCAGTGTATGAGTGTGAATGAGTGTGTATGGATGTTTCCCAGAGATGGGTTGCGGCTGGAAGGGCATCCGCTGCGTAAAACTAATGCTGGATAAGTTGGAGGTTCATTCCGCTGTGGCGACCCCAGATTAATAAAGGGACTAAGCCGAAAAGAAAATGAATGAATGAATGAATGACGTCCTAATACTGCAAATTCAACAAATGACCATTTTCAGTTCTTTACAATCTATACAACTTTTTCAAAATCTGTTGTACTATAATTTGGAACAGTGCATTTTATTATTTTATTTTTTTAAATAAATATTATTATCATTGTGAGCTTTGTTCAATACAATGTGGATTATACCCTAATAGTTGATGATAAGTAAAGTTTCACAAACTATGCACGTGATATGATTGACTGCAGCTGGTTTCTCATCTACAATCATTAGTTAGCCAATCAGATGAATCCAAACTCAATATAAGTAGCCTAGAAAAATTTACTCCCTTATCTTCGTATTCGGAAGAAACCCCCCATCCACCCCTTCTCCACCTTTCTTCCTTTACCACGGGGAGATCTCAAGAACTACCTGATCTCGTACTCCCCTTACATGCTCAATCGACCAGGCGGGAGCCCTGGGTTCAATTATCTCCGAGCTCAGGGTTCTCTCCCGGGACAGCATGCCAATCCTGCTAATAGCATCAAGCAATATCTAAGTGTGAACTCTTCAAATATACTGTCATTTGCATCAACTAATTAGGAAAATTAAAAATAATATAATTTAATAATTTGGAAGGCAGTGTAGATGGCTAAACATATATTTTATACGCACCTATGACTTTCAGATGATCACCTTTATTATGCATCATTACAATTGTGATATTACATGTACATTTCATCATTTTTTAAATAACAACATGATTATACTCTGCTCTACAGAACAAGAGGAGAATGTGCGGCGTGAATCACAAAGAAAAATGGCAAGAAACAGAAAAAAAGATAAAGCGTGGATAAGAGAAAACACTAAACAGTGTCCAAGCTGTGGCGCTAACATACAGGTCAGCAACTACTAGTTCAGAGATCTTACTTTTGCTATTTAAAGATGTCATCTTTTTATGGAATTATTTTGTCATGATTTATTAGTCAATATAAGTGGATTTTATTTTACAGAAAGATAAAGGCTGCAACAAGATGACCTGCAGCTTCTGTCAGCAGTATTTCTGCTGGATCTGCGTTGCACCTCTCAATAAAAATGACCCCTACAGCCACTTCAGAGACGACAACTCTCGGTGCAGGTTAAACTCTTAAAGGGCCACGAAACCCCCCTGCCTCAGCAGTTTTTTTACACCTCTAGTTTGAAAAAAGTCAGGAAAGTGGGTGAGTCTAGCTCTGTTTAGGTGGGAGTGTCGGGGGAGTTAAAGAGGGAAGGTTTTGCATAAAAATAGGAGTTTCAGTTTGGGCACGCGCTGATTTTCACGGAGGCAAAACAAACACCCTGCTGAAAAATCCAGCTTAAACCAGCCTAAACTGGTTGGCTGGTTTTAGCTGGTCGACCAGCCTGGTTTTAGAGGGGTTTTGGCTATTTCCAGGCTGGTTTCCAGCCATTTCCAGCCTGGTCTTAGCTGGTCAGGCTGGGAGTTGACCAGCTAAAACCAGCTTGACCAGCCAAAACCAGCTATGTCCAGCTTAAACCAGGTTAGTCAAGCTGGTTTTAGCTGGTTTAAGCTGGTCATTTTCCAGCCTGACCAGCCAAGACCAGGCTGGAAATGGCTGGAAACCAGCCTGGAAATGGCCAAAACCCCTCTAATACCAGGCTGGTTGACCAGCTAAAACCAGCCAACCATCTTAGGCTGGATTTTTCAGCAGGGCACACAGACACAGGGGAGAAAGACAGTGACTGCATTTACATGGACATCAGTAATCTAATTATTTGCCATATTATTAATTTTAATCATTTTCATTCAGGAACATTTCATGCATGCCCCCTGTGACAAACAAGATATTTTGATTTGAGGAACTGCTGAAAGAGTGTAGTTTTATTGGAGTGTTTGATACTGCATGTCGTATGAGAGAAAAAAACCTCCGTATTTCTCGGTAACGTAGATGCGCTCGGTAGGTTGCGTCAGAAAGCCGTGTGTGTATAGACCAGGGGTGGGCAAACTTGATCCTGTAGGGCCAGTGTCCTGCATAGTTTAGCTCCAACACTAATCAAAAACACCTGAACTTCTAATTCTAATCAGTGTCTTCATGATCACTAGAAATCTGTAAGCAGGTGTGTTTAATTAGAGTTGATGCTAAACTGTGCAGGACTCCTTCCCTCGAGGACCGAGTGTGCCCACCACTGGTATAGACTATCCTGTCACAAAATGCGGTGAAAATCCTACACGACGGTAATAGATTGATTAAGGTGTTTACATTCAGAGGGCAGCATTTAGAGCGGATCTTTCAGTCCATAATATTGTAGTGATATTAACGTTCCGTAAACTTGGTAACTAAATTATTTTGACTAAGGTAATATGGTTGCAGCACATTTATAAACACAACACTGACGACCCATGTCTCCAAACAATTCTTGTTGTTCCACTTGTTTTGGTAACACAACATGGCGTCTCTCTGCCGTCTGAACACTGTAACAGGTAAAAACAGTCTTCGAAGCTATCATGCATATTAATGAAGTAGCGCCGCATACACAATAGAGAGCGCTGATTGGTTTGAACCAAGTCTTTCTCATGAATTAATCCTGCACACTCAAACGCGTCACGTTGTACTCGCCAGTACAGACATCAGTCTACACGCTGGAATACACACAAGGATCTAATCGCCGTGAAGCAGCTTCAAAAATTCGCTTCAAACCGGAAGAACGAATTTGCTCGAAATAACGCAAAAACAACGAATTTTTTTCACTTTTTAGTGAAATATACATGTCCTAATAGTGTTTATAGCAGTGTGGGACACATATATGACTGTCAACATCTCAAAAAATGTGTTTCGGTGTTTCGTGACTCTTTAAAGTCAAGAGCTATTTTGGGGTTTCCGCCTGGATTTTGCCTACAACTTTTGGTGTAAATGCAAAAGTTTGGTATTAATTTAAAGAAAATTCTTTGAATTTTCATAAAACACTGTTGAAAGTGAATAAATAATTGTATATTTTATCCTTGTTCTAATTAACCCCTCTAAAAAGGGTTGCTGTAATTAATTTTGGTGGTTCCTGCACATGTCAGTAATCAGAAAAAATAAAAAATGTCTCTATCATAATCTATGCAAAAGTTATTCTATTCCAACTGATAAGAGAACGGAACCACTTATGGGGGTATTGGGCCAGTATGGACCTTTAAAATTTAAACAATGCGGACCAGGTCACGGACCAGGTACCGGGTACGCAGAGTTTAGGGGGTAGTAGGGTAAATAGTGGCTTGGCTTATGAATGAAATTGTAGAATTAAGCACTTTCCATGTATAAAAAAGTCATTTGCATCCATGCATTCATACAGGGCTCTGTTTTACTCTGGAAAAACAGAGGGTAGACAAGTAGAACCTTCCTGTATTTTTAGTTTTGGGGGTACTGTTCTGTTAAGGGATGCTGAAGATGCTGGTGTTCTTCACATGTTTACAAAACAGGTATTTTCCTGCACCTTGTCAGTTCATGAAGCATATAACCAGGAAATCACATCCATTTCCTCACATTTATTTATTCGCTTGTAACTGATTTATTTTGTCACCCATAAACAATATTTATGTCTGTGTCACTTTGCACAAAATGTGGAATAAATCTCTGTTTTTGGACGGTGATGTGATTCAATATTTTAGCATTTCATTACTTATGGTTATAAAAGCATTTGAATTTGTGGTGGTCAGACTGAACATTGGGAAAGACAGAATAAAATTGTCCAATTAAGTGTCTTGGTTATTTCATTGTGTGAAGTTTGTCGAGTTTTCTCTAGCTACATTTCCATCCACCTATTTTTATGCGCATTTTGGATGTGCGCATAAAAAACAGTTGATGGAAACGCCAAGATGTGCATAAATTTTGAAAATGCGCATAAAAAAATTATATATATATATATACACTGCGATGGAAACACTTTTACCAAACAAATTCCAGTATGCGCATTTAAAAATGTCATGTGATTTTGTTATAAGAGATCATGTGATGATAAAAATGTGTGTAAATGGACAAACCAGCAGGCTGAGCACACTGTAAACAATCTGAACTGTTGTTTTGGTCATTCTAAAAATGCCTTACCATTTAAATATTAGTGTTATTATATTATTAATGACCTCCAGAATCAAGAGCGTCCGCGTCTCACGCCTTCAAACGCCACAGCACATTTACTGCGTGTCAGGATTTCCTTCTGAGGCGCAAGTCATTTATTAAATGAAGAAAAGATTGACGCAGCTTCTCCTACTGCAGCAAATTCAGTTTTTACTGTTGATATTTGGCGCCAGTTAATCAGGAAGTGACGATTTTGTTCGCTTTGACATGTTGGATGGAAACGCTGCTTTATTCGCACGTCTTTTATGCGATAATCCAGTTTTGCGCATAAAGTTAATTCGCATTTTTGGATGGAAACATAAGTACTGACTACATGTTTACAAGTTTACACTACTACTGATGTGTTTTTGTTAAGCTTTTAAAACATTGTTTTATATGTTTAATTATTTAAATTATTTATAAATGTTAGTAACACTTTATAATAACTGCACATTATGGATCATTTGTTAAGCATAAGCAAACAGTTAATTCATTATTTGTCATGTGACATTTCATGTGACTATACTCTTAATTATGCAGAATAATAAGGCCTAACATAAATTAAAATGAGTTATAAAACAAAATACTCCCCCTCACAGTTGTTATGAAGGGTGTGTGTAAAAAAAAATATATATATATATATATATATATATATATATATATATATATATATATATATATATATATATATATATATAAAGGAATATTAGCTATAAAAAAATAATAAAAGTAAAAAACTGCACCAGGCTGTAAACACGTTTTTTTTTTCTGCTGTAAAGTTCGGGATTTTATTATGGGGAGTCTATGGAATTGACTCTATTTTTAACCCAGCCTCTAGCGGCCAGTCGAGGAATTGCAGATTCAATCACTTCCGTACTGGGCTTCACAGGGAGGAGACTGAAGCTTGGAGGAACAAGGTGAGCAAATCTTTTATTTTTCTGCTTAAACTCTTTCAAAATAATACAATTTTGAAGTGACTACAATGATTATTAGTAGTTATTAACCTAACTGTTGACGTGTATAGTTATGTGTTAACTCGTTTCATTAAATTGTAATTAGCTGTGACTATAGTTTGACAGTTCTTTCCAATAGTTTAGTTAATTCTGCATATTTGAAAATATTGTACAATATTAGAATATGCTGTCCTGAACTGTCCATTCATCTTCACCAAACTTGTTAGCTGCATTTTTATGTCTGTGAATGAGTGTTCAGATGCGCTATAATGGTCAATATGTATTACATAATATATTCGCGCATAATAAGGGACCGTCGGAAAATTCCACTCGCTGCGTTAAAACGTCTACATTCTTCTTCTTTTTTTTTTTTTGTAATCAGTGCACATGCACAAATCGTATTCATACATGCACATACATTATAAATATGATTGTAAATGGGGACATTATAAATTGTACGCATTGATTTGCCAGAACTGCTCTTATTATGCTAAGCAGGGTAAATTGTAACATTGTTTAAACATTTCTACACATGCTAGCGTAACATAACATATGACATTAAACTACTATTGTTATATTAACACTATATGAAAAAAATGGGAAAACTACTTTGTTATTATCACATCTGTGTGCATCATATATCCATCTTCCAGTTATCAGTATTTGAATTCATTGTTCAAATTGACAGTATCTGGTTTTATATTAAGCTCAGGAATGGTCCAATGTCAGCCAATCAGGAAGCCCAATCAGATGAACTGCTGGCTCTGGCAAGCATATATGATGAAGAAGAGTTTCGCAGGACAGAATCAAGTCAAAAGGGCAAGATCCACCTGTGCCTCGAGCTTCCTCCTGACTTCAGACTGCTAATCAAGGGTAAGTTGTCTAGAGTGCTTGAGCACCAGCTGGAGTCTCTCTGTGCCTGCTATTATGTTGTACCTTGAACTGTGGTACTATTAGTGACACCAAAAGAATGTGTTGTACTGTTGGCAACAAAATAAGTCATAATTTGACTAAAAATACATATAGCAACTCTTTGAAGATGTTCATTCTTGTTCTTTTTTTACACCAAGTAAAGACATTTCAATGAAAGGAACTGTAACTGAACTTAATGTGCACAGGAATGAACCTGACCAAATTTTCACGAGTTCATTTGCAGAATGGATGTATTGTGGACTATAAAGTTTCTAAAATGAACCATGTGCAAAATATCAATATCATTCGCCCTTTGCACATGAATTATGCATACTGAAACACAAATAATCTAGTTTTCACCATAGAGAAAACCATAGTTGTGACTTTAAATTAATATTAATAATGTCCCTTACTTCACAGACAAAATAAACTTCCACAGAATTCAGACAGAAGTGCATTAACTATAACTTGTAGTATGCATTAAGTATTTTTTTAAATCAATCAATTGCTAAAACACCCCAATTTTTTATGTAATTAGGAGTTCTGTTGCATGTGCTCTGCATGGTCTTCTATACAGTATGTTTTTATAAATATGTTTCATAGGGCAGACACGTGTAGAGGTGGATATTTCCTTTTTGCCGCCCTTGGTTCTGAGTTTTGAACTACCTACAGACTATCCTTCATCATCTGCTCCAGTCTTTACTCTGAGCTCCATATGGCTATCAAGAGTCCAGGTTTGTCATTTTAGCATTTTAAATTATTAAAATATTTTTATTTTAAAGAACATTAAAGCTGCTTTTTTAGTTTTTAGTTTAGTTTTGATTTGAAGGGATTATCCAAAAGTTTTGGCAATATAGTGTAATACGCACTAAAGTTAAATGAAACCAATTAAAGTGCCGTATAACATCTTTTATTTTTGATATAATGACACAACCATTAAGATAGTCTGTTCTCATTTAATACTTTGTGTAATGCGCAAATAGATCACAACTCTTTGCAAGAGACTGGATGAACTTTGGGAAGAGAACAGGGGGAATGTGGTTCTTTTTACCTGGATCCAGTTCCTAAAGGAAGAGACTCTGCAGTTTCTGAACATCCAGTCTCCACTCGAGATCCAAACAAATGGTGTCCAGCCTCGGTGTGAGTCTGCTGAGAGCAAAGCAGCTGACGCTGCTGAAGAAGAGTTGGACCAGCGAGCAGTTCTAGAAGCTGATCCTCACAGTGATATATTAACCCAGCTGCTGGATTTTAATGAAGCTCAGAAGAAGAAGGTGTTTGAGGCCACAGTTTTTAGCTGTGGAATTTGCTTTTCTGAGAACCTGGGCTCCAGCTTTGTGCTCTTCAAAGAGTGTCAACATGTTTACTGCAAGACCTGCGTTAAGGAGTACTTCGAGATCCAGATTAAAGATGGCAAAGTCCAGTTTCTATCCTGTCCTGAGCCAGAGTGCACCTCCCCGGCTACTCCTGCACAGGTACCTTTTCTTCTGTTTGTGTGTGTGCCGTTGTATAAACTAGAGACCCACTATCCTGGAGAGTTCAGCTCCAAAAAAAAATTAAACACAATTGAAGCAGCTAATCACGCTTTTCAGTATAATTTGATAGCAAACACATGAAGGTGTGCTGAAGGAGGTTGAAAATCCACTTGAAAATGCAGGACAGTGGGTTCCAATGAGTAGGTTAAAGACTACTGCGTTAGCTGTTTGAACGGAAGATTAAGAAGTAACACCATTGCACTTCTACAACAGGTGAAACTTCTCGTGAGCCAAGAAGATTTTGCCCGCTATGATCGGCTCCTCCTGCAGTGGAGTTTAAACCTAATGACTGATGTTGTTTATTGCCCTCGTGTGAGTTGTTGCATGGCTGTGATGCTTGAGCCTGACCGGACTGTGGGCATCTGCCCTTCATGCCGATTTGTTTTCTGCACCCTCTGCAATCGAACATACCATGGCCTCTCTATCTGCAAAGAAAGTAAGAACTAAACATAATGTCATTTTATCCATGTTTGTGTGTGTACAGAAACTGCCTTAGGTTTGAGGTTAAGGTTGTGGTTATTAAGGTTGCGAAGTGGATAAGTGCTTCTTAAAAGTTGCAATGTTCTAAGCATTTTGGTTGAAGGAAGCTTGTTCCACAACAGTGGGAATGACTTGATTTAAGACTTGCTCATTTAATAAAGCTTTGACTCCAAACCAACACTCAAACTACCTTGGCAAACAAACACTGCTTCTGCAGTCACTTCAACCTACCTAAACTCTTAGGTCTTATGACCTATTTTGATCAGCTAAAATTAGCATTAGGAGTAATCTGTCTTGAATTAGGATTTAATTTACTCTGGTCAACATTTGGCCAGTATTGAACAAAACCAAAAAATCAGTAACTTACATTTTAAGAATTGTTTAAGCAGTTTGTGCTGCTGGTCCCAGAACAGAATTTGATTTCTACTAATTATGCAGATTTCAGTTTTTCTATGTTTTTAATCCTCAACAGTGTTAGCAGAATAAATAAACCAGAGAAGACAAAAAAGAATGTTATATTACATAATACCATCAGAACAGCTGTATTTGAAGGAGTTGAATTTCAGTTTAGTTCAGTTCAGTGTGGTTTAAATTCCACTGCTGAAAGTCTAAACACTGATTATCAAATCCATCGATGCACAGCTTCACAAGTCCCAAACCAAGCAAGCCAGTGGCGACAGCGGCAAGAAACAAACTTCACCAAATGACGAAAGTGAAGGAAAAGACCTTGAGAGAAACCAGGCTCAGTTGGGCACGCCCATTTCTCCTCTGGCCAAACTTACTGTGCTAGCTGCAGTCTAGGCGTTGAAGGCTGGAGAATGCTGGACATCCATCGTGGAGAAGCTGCAGGTGGGAGAGGTCACCGGCGGGTGTACAGGCTGGCCCACAGGATCAATATGAAGACTCGTCTGTCACTGGGGACTTTCAAGAATCAGTGTCATGACCACTACAGCATCTGCTCAGGATACGGCCTGGTCTAGGATTATGAAGACCTCGGGATAATGAAAAACAGACTAACATAAGCGTAGATGCCGTTCAAATTATAATGTAATTTGGGAAGTGTTCCCGGCTCTGGTTGCCCTAAATAATACAGACTAACAATCCTTTAGATTGTTTAGATATGTCTTTAATCTAGTTTTAATCTGACAGAGTGTGTCTGCTTTCCGAACTGTGCTAGGAAGGCTGTTCCAGAGATTAGGTGCCAGATATGAGAAAGACCTACCACCTACAGTTGATTTTGATATTTTGGGAACAATCAATTGTCCAGAATTAATTGAGCATAGTGGACGTGAGGGGCTGTAATACACCAGGGGCTCCCTGTATTTATAACTTATATGATATTTAATAGGGAGCCAATGCAATGATGAAAGAACTGGAGCATACCTGCCAACACTCCCGTTTTTCCCGGGAGTCTCCTGTATTTCAGACCCATCTCCTGTGTTGTTTTGTCTCCCGGAAAACTCCCGGAATTACACCCCCCACTCCTCAGCTTTTAGGTACAGTCCGACCTGAAACCTGGTACATGTGCGCATGCTCTTCAGTCTGCGCACACCCTTCCCTGCTCTACAGTTCGTGCGCACCTCTCCACCCCGCCTCCCCCTGCCCTCTTCAGTCCTCGCGCACCCCTTCCCCGCTCTACAGTTTGTGCGCACCTCTCCAACCCGCCTCCCCCCCCTCTTCAGTTCGCGCTCACCCCTCCCCGCTCTACAGTTTGCGCGCACCTCTCCACCCCGCCTCCCACTCCCCTCTTCAGTTCGTGCGCACCCATCCCCGCTCTACAGTTCGCGCAAGCCCCCCACCCCCCACGCTCTTCAGTTCGCGCGCACTCCCTGCAAACCCCCCCCCTTCTTCAGTTAGCGCCCCCCCGGTCTACAGTACGCGCACAACACCACCACCCTCCGCCCTCGCTGTTCAGTTCGCGCGCACCCTCAGCTAAACACCCCCCCACCCCCACCCCCGCCTCCTCTCTTCAGTTCGCGCGCACCATCGCACTGGAAAGGACTCTAGCAGAAGTTTGTTAATTCACCTGGTTCAAAATGCAGCTGCTAGAGTTCTTTCTAGAACAAAGAAATATGATCATATAATACTGGTTAAGAATAACGTTAAGAGTGATCGCCTATAAGCTGTAATCAAAATTAGCCAGAAGTTGAAAGTAATAGGCAATAGCAGAATGTAAAATATTTAGTTATATTACAGTTTTGGAAATATGTTTTATGTAGAGTTGAAGTCAGAATTATTAGCCCCCTTTTGAATTTTTTTTCTTTTTTAAATATTTCTCAAATGATGTTTAACTGAGCAGGGAAATTTTCACAGTATGTCTGATAATATTTTTTCTTCTAAAGAAAGTCTTATTTGTTTTATTTTGGCTAGAATAAAAGCAGTTTTACATTTTTTAAAAGCCATTTTAAGGACAAAATTATTAGCCTCTTTAAGCTAATTGTTTTTCGATAGTCTACAGAACAAACCATCATTATACAATAACTTGCCTAATTACCCTAACTTGCCTAGTTAACCTAATTGACCTAGTTAAGCCTTTAAATGTCACTTTAAGTTGTATAGAAGTGTCTTGAAAAATATCTAGTAGCATATTATTTACTGTCATCATGACAAAGATAAAATAAATCAGTTATTAGAAATGAGTTATTAAAACTATTATGTTTAGAAATGTGTTGAGAAAATCTTCTCTCCGTTAAACAGAAATTGGGGAAAAACGGGGGGGGGGCTAATAATTCAAGAGGGCTAATAATTCTGATTTTAACTATATTTTTCAGCATGTTATTTAATCTTTTGCAGTTGAGCTTCGTCGGTTGAAAGAAGCCAGAGAAAAAGAGCAGGAGTTACTGGAAGAAAAAGAAAGGATTGAATATGAAAAGCATCTGGAAGAGATAGAAATGGAGGACACTTCATGCGATGACTGGTTGATTAAAAACTGTAAACGGTGCCCGACCTGTGGCACTAACATACAGGTCAGCATCTAATAAAACAGAACTGACACAAGAGATGTCATTTTGGATATTTAAAGTTCTATTATGCATTTAAGGACTTAAACTATTCATCTTTTGTAAATATTATTGCATGTAACGCAGAACTCCTTTTGAATTCACCTTTTGTTTTGTTTTTATAGAGAATAGGGGGTTGTAACAAGATGATCTGCTCTTCCTGTCGACAGTATTTCTGCTGGTACTGTCTTGCAGTTCTCAGTGGAACTGACACCTACCTTCACTTCAAATCTCCATGCTATAAGCAGACAAATGCTTGATTAATATCTGCGGTAATGCACATCCTCAGGTATAGTCATGTTATGTGCCACAAAATCCATGGTTTACTTGTTGATTTTGTACTCCATATCCAGTTTCTCACAATCAACATCCTTGTAGGCACACATTTCATTCATATACAGTACTGCAAATATTCTTCCGACCATATTGAATATTTAATGTAGAAAACATTGCTCATGCTTTTGAATAATGATGCAGATATTTATGGATACGTTTAGATTTCTTTTTGGTCTGGCAACTATCATAGCAGTTTCCAAAAACCATCGTCAACCAACTAAGGTTCAGAGATTTTGTTTTCCACCTCTCTCTCTATCTTTTTAATTTATTCTTTCTTCTTCTCGGTTTTTCCCTCATCATTTACACTAAACACTGTGCCAATGTTCAATGACAATGATCAATAAATTTACCTGTGAGAGTGTGTTTGTGTTGAAACTTGATTGGTTTCTCTTACTGTGTGCACTGACCAATGACATTTCAAATTAGTTGACAAATGAAAAAGAGAAGAAATCGGCTACATGACAAAGAAAAGCAACTGGGAAATAGAGCGGTATGGGGAACCGCCTTTGCCAAATGCTTTTTAAAATGTGGATTTTTTTTATTATTATTTTCATTAATATATAGGCCTATTATTATTAAAACATTAATTAAATAAACTGTTTTAAATGTGTATATATATTTATACATACTAATATATATATATATATATATATATATATATATATATATATATATATATATATATATATATATATATATATTTGTTTTTTTCCTAAATGTACTGTTTTATTAAATGACAAGTTTAAATTTGTCTATTTATCCACTTAGAGGTGATTTATTATTAATGTACATTTTTGTTATTTGATGAATCAACATTTTAAAACATGAATTAAACAAACTGTTATAAAACTGTCTATTTAGCTTTACATTTAACTGTATTTTTAAATGCATTGTTGTACTGCTTCATTAAATGACATTTAAAAACAAATTATATACATTAAATGTCTTTTTATTTGTCCATTTAAATGTGATTTATTTGTATAAATTATTTATGTTTTAACTATTGAATTAATCATTTTATTTTTCGTTTTATTTTTAAGTGGCACTCCTGATTCTCCATAGTAAATGCTTTTTTTTCCTGTGTAAAGTTAAGGGTTTTATTATGGGGAGTCTATGAAAGTGACTTTCTTTTGAAATCAGCCTCTAGCGGCCAGTCGAGGAAATGCAGTTTCAGTCACTTCCTTGGTTTCACGGGGGATACCGGCAGGAGACTGACGCCTGGGAAGAACAAGGTGAGCAAATATAAATCTTTTAATATTCCTGCCCGAATGCTCATTCAGAATAGTAAAAGTTTGAAGTGACCACTCCAATTATTAGTTAACATGGTTGTTATGGTATGTATTAACGCCTTTCATTTAAAGTTATTATGTACAGTAGTTGGTTAGTTTGACATAGTAACCAATAGTTTAGTTAATTCTACATATTTGACAACATGTTGTATTAGGATTTGCTCTCCTGAATTGTCCAATAATGTTTATCTTAACACCAGACTTGGTTGTTACTTAGCTGCATTTTTATGTCTCTAAATGAGTGTTCAGATGCGCTGTAATGGTCAGTATGTATTACGTAATATAGTCTCGCAAAATAAGGGACCGTCGGAAAATTCCACTCGCTGCGTTAAAACGTCGGGATTGGTTAATTTTTATTTCGACTAGCAATCACTGCAAATAACATGCACAAATCATATTCATACTAAGGCTGTCAATTGATTAATTTTTTTTACTATTTAATCACACTTTTTTTGTGATTAATCATGCTTAATCACGAATCCAAAAAAAAAAAAAAAACTAAATCCAAAATACAGGCATTACAAATATGGAAATTGGAAAATTATAATAATAATAAAGTATTGAATAGAAACAATTGTATTCATTGTAAAGTTGTATTGCGAGTTGAGAACATTAATTATAAAGTAGAAACAATTTAGCTTAGTCCTCCTTAACATTTAGCCAGTTGCTAAGACAGTCCAGTCTACTGACATTATCAGGGGACAACACACACACGCGCACACACACACACACAGAGAGAGAGAGAGGACCACCCAAGTCCCGAAATGTGGAGGTTTTTCTTTCCGTTCGCCATGCAGTATCAAATTCCATGAGGAATGAGCAATATGTTGCTGAATGAAAGTGAACTGCTGAACTGCAGTTAAAGTCTAATGATTAAAATGAAACACCCGAAATTGCATGAAACTCTGGAGGAAACGCTGGATAACCTGGTGATGCGACCTTAATTGTTTTATACTGAAACTGTCCTTCTAAAAGCGTTTCCTTGGTCTTATCCATATTTCTTTGCACATTAAACACACGCAGGGCCGGAGCAAGCTGAACTGGCGCTCTAGGTGAACGGCGATCACGCCGCCCTCAACCTGAAAGTGAATAGAAAGTGACCGGTTCGCGGATGAAAGTGAGGACCGGGAGGGAGGGGGTGGGTGTCGCGGATGAAAGTGAGAACTGGGCAGTTCGCTCACTATTCTGCTGCCCAAGGTGGCCGCCTAGGTCACCGCTATGGACGCGCCGGCCCTGAACACACGTCGGCCACAACAGGAAATAAAAAACCTGCAACTGCGTTAAATGCGTAAATAATTTTTTTATGTGTTAAATATTTCAAAATAATCTTGTGCGTTAACGCGCTACTTTGGCAGGCCTAATTCATACATATAAGAATAATAACAATTAAAAGTCACACTGTAAATGTTGTGGAAGGGGCACAAAGTTATTCTTGATTTACATATGAATATTTGTCAGTACTTCTGTTATGATAAATGAATGCAAGGGTTAGGTGTATCACACATTGTTTAAACATTTCTACACATGCTAGCATAATATAACATATGACACAAATCTACTATTGCCATATCAACACTATATAGAGAAAAAATGTGCCAAAAATCATTTATTATTCCATTAGTATTATTCTATTATTACATCTATATATCAGAGGTGTCAAACTCAATTCCTGGAGGGCCGCAGCCCTGCACAGTTTAGTTCCAACCCTAATTAAACACACCTGATCAAACTAATTGAGTGCTTTAGGCTTGTTTGATACCTGGAAATAGGTGTGTTGAAGCAGGGCTGGAACTAAACTCTGCAGGGCTGCGGTCCTCCAGGAATTGAGTTTGACACAGCTGATCTATATGATTCTGCAGCATTAGTAATGTAATGTTTCTGGATGTCTGAAAATGTTTAGGTTTTTTTTTTTTTTCATCTTCCCACATTATTTCGAGGAGTACTTTATTAATATGCTACAACTTGATGTTGTGAACAGAGCCATCACAGGCACTGCTTGCAACGAATTCATTGTGAAACTTCAAAATAAGTGTTTTTTTTTAATTCTTAAAACACACCATTTGTCTATTCTGTCTAAGCTTTTATTTTATTGAGAAATTATTTTATTTGTCCTGTATGTGTTTTTTTTTTCTTCATTAGATTAGACAACATTTTAACCTGGCATATGGTTGCGTTATAATATCCCCCTCATACTGTATGGTACCTATATAGGAGTTGTTCTCTTGTTTCACTTCTATTCTTTTGTGGTAAATAATGAAAGACTGTAGGGTATACACTATTATTATGAAACAAAATCACATATTCATTCATGCAAATCCAGTGGTGGAAAGAGTACTGAAAAATCATACAGTACTTGGGTAAAAGTATTATTACTTGCCCAAAAATGTGGTGCAAGTAGAGTAAAGGTATCTGTTGTAAATATTAAGTATGAGTAAAAAGTTGACCTTTCAAAAGTACTCAAGAGTAGTGAGTATTACACTGTAAAAAGCTGATGCATTTACATGTAATTTTTGGTAGTGTGTAAACGTAACATTCTGTAGTGCATTTAGTTATTGCCCAGCAGGCACACAACATCATGAGACATTAATATTAGGTTAGATTTAGGTTGTGATGTCAGGTGGCCAAAATTCAATGTCTAGCCAGCATCTAAAGACAACGTCATTTTGATGTCAAATAACAACATCACTTGATATTTGGTTGATTTTAGGTTGTGTTAAAAGTGACCAAAATTTATTCGTCAGGTATGGCAGCCAAAATCCAACATCTGATAGACGTCGTAGTAGTAACGGCCACACAACGTCAAGCTGTAACAGGATTTGACGTTGATATTTGGTTGATTTTAGGTTGGACATTGTGCACTGACATTGGGTTCTGATGTCAACCCGATTTTAATTTCCAAACATAATGCAACGTCCTCATCACGTTGGGGTACAACGTCAATCTGACGTCATGATGCCATTTCGGTCATCATACAGTAAACATTCGTCATCTGCTCATCAGTGACGTGCATCTAAACTCTCTAGGTCAATGCGTGTAAAGATTTTGGACATCTTCTTGGACCCTTTTAATGCTTCCAAACAGTTTGCTGCAATTATAAATCGCCCATGACTTGAGGTAGTTCATTATGATGCCATTTACCTTCTATGTACGATTTGATTGGACAGGAATCACAGGAGTGATTTTTCTAACCCCAATAGACAAGAAAAAATAAAGTAGTGACAACAGGTTGAAGGAAAGTAGTTGAGTAAAAGTACTTAGACAGCACAAAAAATGTACTCAAGGGAAAGTAAAAGTAGACATCTTTAAAACTACTTAGTAAATTACAATTCCTGAGGAAAAACTACTTAATTACAGTAATTTGAGTATTTGTAATTTGTTTCTTTACACCACTGTGCATATCTAGAACCCTTTGTGGATTCACACAAACTGAGAAAGTCAAAAAGGGCTAGATGTGCTCCACTCCACACTACTCATTTTGAGTAAATAGTAAATTGAAACACTTTTTTGACATATTGTTTTCTACTTTTCATATAACAACTTCGTACCGACTAAATTTTTTTACTGCAATACAGCTCTTTGCATTCAATTATATTTGTATTACAAATAGTCCATTTGTCCCATGATGTTCAGTCTGGGCCTGTCATGTATTCATCTTCCAGTTATCAAAATTTGAATTCATTGTTAATATTGACAGCATATGCTCTTATATTGACCTCAGGAATGGTCCAATGTCAGACAATCAGGAAGCCCAATCAGATGAACTGCTGGCTCTGGCAAGCATATACGATGAAGAAGAGTTTCGCAGGACAGAATCAAGTCAGAAGGGCGAGATCCATCTGTGCCTCGAGCTTCCTCCTGACTTCAGACTGCTAATCAAGGGTGAGAGTTTATGCTGTCTAGTGTGCTTGAGCTTCAGCTGGAGTCTCTCTGTGCCTGCTATGAACTATGTTGTACTATGAACAGTATTGTACTTTGAACTGTGATGCTATTAATCATAGTGATACATATCAATAGAAGTAACATGGAGTATGCGTATTAAACACAAAAAATTGTTAAATGTACTGTGAAATTCTGTAAGGTAAATTGTGTTAGAAATGTTACTTACTTCATGGCCGAAACAAAATTACACAGCATTCAGTGCTGTACCTTTAACTTGCAGTGCACATTCAGTGTTTTTTTTTTAAATCAACAATCAATTGGTAAAGGAAATTCTGTTGCATGTGCACTGCATCGTCTTCATGAATATACAGTATGTTTTTATGCATATGTTTCATAGGACAGACACGTGTAGAGGTGGATATTTCCTTTTTGCCGCCCTTGGTTCTGAGTTTTGAACTACCTACAGACTATCCTTCATCATCTGCTCCAGTCTTTACTCTGAGCTCCATATGGCTATCAAGCGTCCAGGTTTGTCATTTTTTAGCACTTTAAATGATCAGATATTTACGTTATTATTTTTTTTCAGTAGAACTTAAAAGTTTTAGTTGAATCTGCTTAGTAATTCGTTAAAGTCTCATGAAACAAAACAAAAAGGTAAATGTGCTTTTACCTAGCTAATGTAGTCTAGGGATTTTAGAATTATGACAGTACATTGGGAAAGCATGTCAGTCCCCGAAATGAGGGACGCTGCGGAGGCCACCTGCTACCCAAGACGGGAGACTTGATGGACATTAGAACATATGGACTAACCCTATCGAGGGGGGGGGGGGGGGGGGGGGGGGTGGGTTTGGGGGTGCTACATATGATAAGCTGGTTAGCGGGTAGGAAAGACACAAGGTCGACCTGAAAAGGGGGAACACTCCGTGGCTGAAATAAGCATATGGGATCGCTAACAGTGACCGTGCATAGCTGGCATTGAACTCCAGCATGTGAGTAGACCAAGCGGGCATACCAGTCATCATACTGGGCCAGGCAGTACGCTGACTCGGGTGCTGGGGGCCTCAGCGAGGCCTTGGCACATAGCTGAACCGGGGTTTCAGGGAATTTAAATTCGAAGCCGATTCCTGGCACAATTTCGCTGACTGAAAATGCCACCAGAATCCTGACCCTCCTGATTAATATCAATGTGACAAGCAGAGCTGCCTTTATGGACAGAAAACTTATAGATACTGAATCGAGTGGCTCAAACGGACCTCACCATAACCCCTGGGGCTAGAGAGATCCCAAGAGGGCAAGAGAGGAGGGTGGGGATGGAATTAACCATCTCGCGCCACACGCCTCTGAGGAACCGGCTCAAGAGGTTATGCTTTTCCAGCGTGCTACCATCCATCGCCCCACAGAGAGCGTGGATAGCAGCATGCTAAACCCTCAGTGGGTGACAGCCTACGCTCCAGCTATCCTGAAGGAAGAAAACACAACACTAATCTGGCATGTCCGGGGTTCTTCTCAGAGAGAAGCGCTCCACACAGCGAATAGACTCCATTTTAGGACGTAGGCATGCCTCAACAGGGTGCCTGAGTTATGGTGTTAACCATCAAAATGGTAGGTCACCTAAGTCTTCTGCGCTCTGTCTAGAAACCGTCCATGGAGGTTCCAGAACCCTGCGCGGGTGCCAGAGAGAGCAAACTCATCCTTCAGATTGCCAGACAGAGAAGTGTGATTGGTCACTCCAGAGAACACATCTCCACTGCTCTAGAGTCCAGTGTTGGCCTGCTTTAACCACTGCATCTGACACTTTTCATTGCATTTGGTGATGTAAGGCTTGGATGCAGCTGCTCGACCATGTCAATTTGTTTGACGAAACTCTCTACACTCTGTTCTTGAGCTGATCTGAAGGCCACACAAAGTGTAGCTACTGATAAACCACCTGCAAAAACCATCAACTGTTGATCATGGAATAGTTGGAATATTGCACAGATGGCAAACTATCACTGCACCACACTTGGGGCAGCCATGGCCTATTGGTTAGAGAATTGGACTTATGATTCAAAAGTCACAGAATTCTCGGCACCAGCAGGGATTGTAGGTAGAGGGAGTGAATTACCAGTACCATGGCTGAGATAAGACCCTTGAGTAAGACAACAATCCCCCAACTGTTCCCTGGGTGCCACAGAAAGGCAGAGGACAAATTATTAGTATGGGTCACTATACTTGGCCATGTCATGATGACATCCTATTTGTTTTCTTTCATATCCTTGAATTCACTAAGCTCTTGAGAGCAACCCATTCTATCACAAATGTTTGCAGAAGCATTTGCATGCCTAGGTGCTTGATTTTTGTAGTCTTGTGGCCATAGAAGTGCTTGAAACACCTGAATTTAGTGATTTGGAAGGGTGGCCCAAAACTTTTGGCAGTATAGTGTTCAATACACATTAAAGCTAAAGCACAATATTACTTTCTTCTATATTTTATAAAATTATTCTGTTTGTTTTTTTTTATATTATATTGACATAATTATTCAACCATTAAGATTAACTCTGGTCAGTTAATATATTGCTTATTGTTTATAGATCACATCACTTTGCAAGAGACTGGATGAAATTTGGGAAGAGAACAGGGGCAATGTGGTTCTTTTTACCTGGATCCAGTTCCTTAAAGAAGAGACTCTGCAGTTTCTGAACATTCATTCTCCACTCGAAATCCAAACCAATGGTGTCCAGCCTCAGTGTGAATCTGCAAAGAGCCAAGCAGCAGCTGCTGCTGTAGAAGAGCTGGACCAGCGAGCAGTTCTAGAAGCTGATCCTCACAGTGATATATTAACCCAGCTGCTGGATTTTAATGAAGCTCAGAAGAAGAAGGTGTTTGACGCCACAGTTTTTAGCTGTAAAATTTGTTTTTCTGAGAACCTGGGCTCCAAATTTGTGCTCTTCAAAGAGTGTCAACATGTGTACTGCAAGCCCTGCGTTGAGGAGTACTTCAAGATTCTGATAAAAAATGGTGAAGTCCAGTTTCTTTCCTGTCCTGAGCCAGAGTGCACCTCCCTGGCTACTCCTGCACAGGTACTATTTTTGTTTGTGTTTGTGCCATTGTAAAAGCTGGAGACCCATTATCCTGCAGAGTTCAGCTCTAACTGTAATTAAACATACCTGAAGCAGGTTGTAAATAATCTTTGCAGGACAGTGGGTCCCAAGAAGCAGGGTTAAAGACCACTGCCTTAGCTGTTTGAACAGAAGATTAGGTAACATCATTGCACTCCTGCACAGGTGAAACTTCTCGTGAGCCAAGAAGATTATGCCCGCTATGATCGACTCCTTCTTCAGTGGAGTTTGAACCTAATGACTGATGTTGTTTATTGCCCTCGTGTGACTTGTTGCATGGCTGTGATGCTCGAGCTTGACCGGACCGTGGGCATCTGCCCCTCATGCCAATTTGTTTTCTGCACCATCTGCAAACGAACATACCATGGCCTCTCTCTCTGCAAAGAAAGTAAGAACAAACTCAAATGTCCTTTTATCTATGTGTGTGTGTGTGTGTGTGTGTGTGTGTGTGTGTGTGTGTGTGTGTGTGTACAGCAACTTCCTTTTGTTAAGGTGTGGTTAAGTGCTTCTTGAAAGTTGTAATGGTCTCAGCAGTTTGGTTAAAGGAAGTTCATTCCACTAGAGGGTGCATGTCTTGATGAGTTAAGACTCATTTAAGGCTCATTTGATTAGTCTCTGGCTTCAAACCAGCACGCAAACTTCCTTGGTGCCAACAATGATGTGCTTGCAAGAACAGTCAGGTCTAACAAGACAAATCGGATGACATCAAAATTTGCTGAACAGTACTGAACTGTACCGCTCAGTGGAAATGATAGGGAATTGTGTATTTGTGTACTGGACATCCCTTTCAGACAGCTTCCTCTTGCATCCACATTTACTCCTGTTAGATGTGTTTGTCAGTGGTTTGCTGACATTAGCCTGAATACCGTGGCCCTTGATACATCACAAAAACTTGATATCTTGGTCATGTGCGCCAGTGAGACGCGCACCAGCAATTTTCCCTCTTTTGAACTTTGATATGTCAGCCATAATGTTGTGTGCATTGCAATATTTTAAGCAAAACTGTGCTATAACGCTGCTAATTAAACCGTCACACTCTTCTTATACTGGTGGAATGTGCAGTCAATGAAGGCTGGCCACCAGGCTGCTCAAATTTAGCCATGAAACCTCCAACACTAAATTGGTCAGTGTTTCAGTTTTATTGTCCAGTCCCTGTACAGTATCACAGAGCTAGCATCTAGCATATTTACCCCTTTAAGCATGCACAGTGTTTCAGATGGTGTAGCAAGTGTGAACACACAAATGAATCACCAAATTCTGCTTTGGAGGTTTCATCTGATCAAATCATGAAGGCAGCATAGATGTGTTTTCATCTTCGATATCCCACAATCCTGTCTCTAGTAAATATGGCATCTAAATGTGCCGATTGGGTGTTTTTTGTTGTAAATGTAGGTTTTTGACCAACGTTTTCCACATTTGATTGTATTTATACTAAGATGTTAGTGTTGTAGTGTTTTTAATTATATTATTATATTACAACCCCAAATCAGAAAAAGTATGAAAAACACAAATAAAAAAAGAACGTAGTGATTTCCGAATTTACTTTGACTTGTATTTCATATCAGACAAAATGAACACAAAATATTTCATGTTTTGTCTGGTCAACTTCATTTCATTTGTAAATATACATCCTTTCCTACGGTGGCCGGGAAGTGCAAAACAACATTACAAAGTGTGAAACACTTTTACAAAGTTCGAGACAAATGTACATTTTGAAAAACATTTTTAACTATCATAAGACACAATTACATAGGAAAAACGATTTTACCATGGACGAAACAAATTTACATTTTAGAAAAAAATTAACAAGACGCAAAACACTTTTACCAGTCACGAAACAAATTTACAATTACAGATTCCTAACGGAAAGGGAATGTACCACACACCGGAAGTGACGCGGAATGTACCACACACCGGAAGTGACGCGGGGAAACGTGTTGTTGTCTTTGGTGGTGAGCGCGGTCAATTCGTGTTGTGGAGTACATGGTGTAAATACAGTTTATGGTGACCGAACATGGCCTGCGATCGAGGGTTGTTTTGCCCGTTTTGTGGCAAACACATGAGCAGCTTAACGCGGTTTGCTTTACGTGTGGTCGGTGTTTAGAGTTTCTAAAGGACGCGGACCAGACGGAGACACCAGACATACTGCATCAATGTGTCCAATATGTTAACGAGGGCCACTCGTACGCTGTAATCGTGGACATGATGTCAAGTCTACACAGTGTAAACATCTGCTTGAGGACTCTTAAAAGTAAACTGAACGAAGCCGGTGTTACGGTTTAACTGGTGTCCATGTTAACTGGTGACCCTTTCCAGATGTAAACTATCCACGTTTGCAGATTGGCAGATTCGTCACTTTTTCACATCAACAAAACATGCGCATACCAAATAAAGATTCTTATTACTTGGTGTCAGTGTCATTGTAAGCATTATTGATCTTAATATTTGTGTGGCAGAACAGTATATAACCAAAATTAATGTAAAGAGATGATTATAATTTATGTGTCATCAACGGGATTCGAACCCAAGTTAAAAGGTTCGGAACAAGTATCCAGCGACCTATCTAACTGGGCTACTCAGGACTACACACTGATGTCGGTTGTGATATTTTATCATGGTTGATGGTTGTTAACTCGTGTTAGCTTGTTTCCTCTGTACTTGCGTTTACATGTTTCTACAAACTCTCACTATGATATTTTCTCAGAATAGCTCTAAATGACAAAACAATGTTTTATCGCCGTTGGTCAAACCATGAATTTTATAGTTGCAGACTCATATTATACTCATACTCATATTATCCTTAAGTACATTCCGCGTCACTTCCGGTGTGTGGTACATTCCCTTTCCGTAAGGAATCTGTAATTGTAAATTTGTTTCGTGACTGGTAAAAGTGTTTTGCGTCTTGTTAATTTTTTTCTAAAATGTAAATTTGTTTCGTCCATGGTAAAATCGTTTTTCCTATGTAAGTGTGTCTTATGATGGGTAAAAATGTTTTTCAAAATGTACATTTGTCTCGAACTTTGTAAAAGTGTTTCACACTTTGTAATGTTGTTTTGCACTTCCCGGCCACCGTACTTTCCTGTCATTCAAACCTGCAACACATTCCAAAAAAAGTTGGGACAGGAGCAGTTTAAGGTTAGTAATCAGGTGAATTGGTTAAATAATGATGTGATATGGAACAGGTGATTGTCAATATGATTTGGTACAAAAGCAGCAACCAAGAAAGGTCTAGTCCTTTAGGAGCAAAGATGGATGGATTCAAAGAATCTGAAGGAATTTCAGTGTGTAAAGGACAAGAGCGCAAGCCTAAGCTGAACTACCGTAATCTTCTCTCAGGCGGCACTGCATTGAGAATCATCATTCATCTATAAGCGATATCACCACATGGGCTTAGGACTACCTTGGCAAACCTTTGTCAAGTACTACAATACGTAGTTACATCCACAAATGCCAAAACTGTACTGTGCCAAAAGGAAGCCCTATGTTAACAGTGTCCAAAAGCGCCGTCCACTTCTCTGGGCTCGGATGCATCTGGGATGGACCATGTACTGTGGTCAGATGAATCAGTATTTCAGGTATTTTTTAATTGATGCTTTGTGCTCCGGACCAAATAAGAAAAGGATCATCCAGACCCAATGTCCAAAAGTTAGCGTTTGTCATGGTATGGGGTTGTGTCCGAGCCCTTGGCAAAGGTAACTTGCACTTCTGTGTTGGCACCATTAATGCTGAAAGGTACATAGAGATTTTGGAGCACAATATTCTGCCTTTTTTTCCAGGAACGCCGATGCATATTTAGGTAGACAAAGCAAAACCATATTCTGCACACATTAGAAAGTCCCGGATGCGGAGGAAGAGGATACAGGTACTTGACTGGCTTACCTGCAGTCCCGACCTGTCTCTGATAGAGAATGTGTGGCGCATGCAACAACGAAGACCCCGTTATGTTGCCCATTTTTAGACTTGTTTGCCGGAAGAATGGGACAAAATTACACCTGTAACGCTTCATCACTTGGTGCCTTCAGTCCCTACATGTCTTTTAAGAGTTGTGAAAAGCAATGGCAGCACTACAAAGTGGTGAATGCTTTACTCTTCCAACTTTTTTAAAATGTGTTGCAAAAACCAAAATTGGAAAACATGTTTATATAAAAAAATTTAAATAAAAAAACTATAAAAAATCACAAGGAACAAATAATGCAACTAAATAATGTTTGTTGTATAGTCTGCAATGAAATACAATGAAATTTATTTGCATTTTCAATACTGTCCCACCTTTTTCTGATTTGGGGTTGTATATTATATTATATTATATTATATTATATTATATTATATTATATTATATTATATTATATTATACAGTTGTGAAAATATACTTTTACATACAGTATATGTTTCAGCATGTTATTTTAATCTTCTTTTGCAGTTGAGCTTCGCATGTTGAAAGAAGCCAGAGAAAAAGAGCAGGAGTTACTGGAAGAAAAAGAATGGCTTGACTATGAAAAGCGGCTGGAAGAGATAGAAACGGAGGACATTTTAAGTGAAGACTGGGTGACAAAAAACTGTAAACAGTGTCCGATATGTCGCACTAACATACAGGTCAGCATATACTATAACAGAATTGATAAAAGTTTAAATGCATATTTTGGTTTTAAGAGATCCTATTATGTTTTTAATCGGTCACACTTTATTTTGATGGTCCATTTATTGCGTTTAAGTTACATTGCAACTGATTCTCATTAGTTTCTAAGTAGACTGTTAGGTCGGGGTTAGGGTTAGTGTAAGTTGACATGTACTTGCAAAGTTTCTTATAGTCAGTTAAATGTCTGTTGAAGGAGCAGTATCAGCAGATATTAAGCAGACAGTCTACTAATACTCAAATGGACCATCAAAATAAAGTGTTTAATCTTTTGATAAAAATGACTAACAAATCCTGATGGTTAAAAGACAAACAGACAAGGGCAAATCATATGTATACTGTCATATTTATGCATTTGCATAGTAATGTTTATTGATTTAGTAGAGAAAATACTTACGGAAACATGAACAGTTTTAAGAAATAGTTCACAAAAAATATCTTGTTTTGAGTTTAAGGGTGCTTTCACACCTGTAAATCGATTCAGTTGTTCCGAAACAGGGATTAAAATTGTTACATTGTTGCTCTTTGTTATTGGCGCGGTTCGCTTTCACACGGCAAAATTTCTAAACGGACCAAAAGAGCTAAAACAAGTCACGTGTGAGTAAACTCTCCTCACATTGGTCAGAGTTTCACGGTTTATTTTGCAGAGTCCCGCTCAGCTGTCGGGGGTGGTTTGGTGGTGTTTTGACAGCGTGCGCGCGACATATCTGAAGAGCGAGGAGGGATGCGATGGGGAGGGGTGATGAGGAGGGTGCACGATGTATTTTGAGGACCGGGAGGAAGACGCGCGATTTCCGGGAGATTATCACTCGTTTGCGGGCATCCGGGAGTCTCTGTGCATTTGCGGGAGACTCCCGGAACTTCCGGGAGACTTGGGATGTCTGGAATGACTCATAATCTACTCATAATTCTCTCTTCATCTAGCCGTATGCCTATTACATATCCATAAAACACTGTGATATAGCCGGGCTCGGATCGTATCGCTTTCTCACTACAATCGATCCGCTCCAGGGTTCGTTTCAATCGAGCCGAGACCACCTCATTCAAGCGGTCTCAGAGCGATTGCTTTGGCGCGATTCCGAGCGCGATTGCCCTGTTCACATATGCCAAACGAACCGCGCTAACTGGGCAAACGCGCCAGGTTCCGGAACAAAGTCTAGGTGTGAAAGCACCCTAAGGGTGCTTTCACGCTTGGTTCAATTGCCTGGACCGTACCCAAGTTCGATTGTCCTTCCTTGCCACCTTCTCGGTTGGTTTGTGTTCACACTGTCTTTTTTCCTTCTGAACCCTGGTACGCTTGCGTCATAGAGCTGCTGTTTTGTTTACGGCTGTTGCTAGGTGACAGTCACGAAAGCAAAGCGCCAAAATGAAGACTTCCGCACATCCCGGTCGATTTGCTTTTACTGAATCATAAGTTTTGGACATACAGAAAGTGATTCGCGTCTGTCTGCCGCAAAAATATTATAAACATTCAGAACATCACACAGTGTCTGCAGAAGCTGTTTCTGGAGGAGACAAGCAGACATCACTGTGAATCACTGTGCTTGGCTCAGTCCCGCTTGTCACAAAGGTACAATACGTGGCGCTCACATACACACACACACACACACGAATGAACGTTATGAAAACGATAGTTTGTTGTACAGTTGCCGGTTCACTTCCGCTATTTGGTACGATTGCATTCATACTAGAAGTGAACCGTACCAGAGTTCGCATGAACCGTACCCCAGACCACCTCTTTCAGGCGGACTCGGGTACAGTTCACGGGTGCGCACCCGAGTTCAGAAGACACGTTTACACTAGCTAAACGTACCGTACTATGATGTCAAACAAACCCGGGTGCGGACCAAAAGTGCTAGTGTGAAAGCACCCTAAGAGAAGAAAGGAACTCATGAAGGTTTAGAACCACTAGAGTGTGAGGAAATATCGAGGAACTGTTCATTTTTGGTTGAACTATATAATTAGTTTTTATTAATTATTATTTATTTATCAAGCAACTTAAAGGTGCAGTAGGTGATTGCCTTCAGAAACATTTTTAGTTTTGCTGGTTAAAAGTCTCTTCACGTTCCAATAGTAATGATTAAAGTAAATGATCTAAATGTATTTATATGTGTTTTTAGATTTTGGGTGAGGCATAAAACTAAAAAAATGTCATCAAATTAAATAGTTTCAGGCTGATAATTCTCTTAATTCTGATAAGTAGCCCAAACTGTCTGTCAACAAATGTAGATTTGTACATCTGTGCACCCGTTCATGTGGGCCGCATTCACATGTATACAAGAGAGTGACAGCAGTAAAAACAAATGCTGAATCAAAACTATTTAAAATCCTGAATCAATATTGAAGTTAGTTTTGCACGCTGGAGGAAGGACGACACCATGGCTGAAGTATCTCTTTTAGACAGGTAATGTTCTGTTTTAAAACTCTTTTAGTCACGCAAAGCTGATGTAGATTGTGTTGTTATGAATGGGTTATATGCACAGAAGTGTTGTTCAGCAACTGAAATCTACTTCACTGAAAGACTGATGTGACTGTTTTCAGTTTCATCATAAGGGACCTTTTACAGCATCGATAATGTAGATTTCATTTAGTTTAACAACAAAACATCAGTAAATAGTGCTATTGTGCCTAGCCTGCTTTACTGATGTAGGCATGGCACGATAACCGTTTTCAAGGTATACCACGTTTTGGAAAAGTCAAGGTTTTAAAACTGCCAAAATTTTCTGTAATACCGTTCCTAAGGTATGTGTGATATACAGTATTTCCAGCAGAAAATATATCTAAAGATGCTATTTTAAATGGTAAAGAAATCTGTGTTTTTGAAACAAATAAAGACAATAAAGAAGAAGTCAATGACTTCTGCTCTTCTCCCTGTACACCAACGACTGCACCGCAAAAGACCCCTCCATTAAGCTCTTGAAGTTTGCTGATGACACTACTGTTATCGGCCTCATCCGGAACGGCGACGAGTCTGCATACGGACAGGAAGTGGAGCGACTGGCTTTATGGTGCAGATACAACAACCTGGAGCTGAACACGCTCAAAACAGGGGAGATGATAGTGGACTTTAGGAGAAACCCCCCCTGCACTCCCCCCACTCACCATCATGAACAGCACTGTGGCTGCAGTAGAGTCATTCAGGTTCCTGGGCACCACCATCTCTCAGGATCTGAAGTGGGACATTCACATAGACTCTATTGTGAAGAAAGCCCAGCAGAGACTGTACTTCCTTCGTCAGCTGAGGAAGTTTAACCTGCCACAGGAGCTGCTCGTACAGTTCTACTCAGCTGTCATCCAATCCATCCTCTGCACTTCAATCACCGTCTGGTTCAGCTCAGCTGCCAAAACGGACCTCCGTAGATACAGCGAATAGTCCGGACTGCTGAACGAATCACTGGCACTACCCTTCCTACACTTCAAGAACTGTACTCTTCCAGAGTGAGTAAAAGGGCTCGCAAAATCACTCTGGACGCCTCGCACCCAGCACACTACCTGTTCGAACTGTTACCATCTGGTCGGCGCTACAGAGCACCAAGCACAAAAACAGTCTTCTTTCCTCAGGCCATCTACCTCATGAACAGTTAAATATTCCCCTACTGGGCAATAAACGTGCAATACTTTCTCATACGCACTTGTACACAGCACCTTATAACAATATACAATGCAATACTTTCTCTATTCGCATTGGTACACAGCACCTTACAATCTGTATATTTATAACAAATCTGTACATACAATTCAACATCCAGATATTTTTGACTAACTGCATCTGTTTAATGTTTATCGCCTTTTTCTTTTCTTATATTTATTTTGTGTTGTCACTTGTCACTTTATGTACACTGGAAGCTTCTGTAGCCAAAACAAATTCCTTGTGTGTGTGAAGCACACTTGGCAACAAAACTGATTCTGATTCTGACATGTTCATTTGACATGTTTACTGCTCCAAAATATTACACATTTTTGAAAAAATTAAATATATTGTTTTCTAAAGGGAAAAAAGTTTTAGTTTTTTACCCAGACATTTAAAAAGAATATATTTTAGAGCAGTAATCACAATACCATGATAGCGTGATATTTTTATCCAAGGTTATAATACCGTCAGAATCTTATACCGGCCCATGTCTACTGTGGTGACGTGCTCCCTATATTGTTTACCATCCTACTGTGAATATTCAGCTTAGTAAGAAGTGTAATACCAGCGATCCTTGCATGCATGAAGTATTGCACATTATGACAAGTTTTGCTTGCTACACAACTGAAAATGTGCTAGATATAATACAGTTTTCGTTCAGTATTGTAGTATTATAAAGTTTTCTAACTGGCGAATGACATGATCTAGTAGGTTGTCTACTGTTATCTTTAATGTGTGTGTTTGTGATTTCACGAGGCGTGGCTTTGAATGGCAGGGGAAGAACTGTGTTTTGAAAGATATTATGCTAGCCTTTTGGCAGATCATCTACTGCACCTTTAAATAATAGTTAGACTTAATAATAGTAATAATCCTAATTTTGATTTGGAGGTCTACTATAGAAACATTACATTCAGATCCGGTCACTCTAAACCTAATCTTTAATGTTTCATTTAATTGCTAATGATATAGCTTGTAATGCAGAAACCCTTCACTTTTTGTTGTTGTTTTTTAACAGAAATCGGATGGCTGTAATAAGATGACCTGCTTTTCATGCCGAGGGTATTTCTGCTGGCTCTGTCTTAAAGTTCTTGTTGGACCAGACCCCTATGTTCACTTCAGAGATTCAGAGTCTCCATGCTATAACCAGCAAGATGCTTGATTATGCGCAAAGCATAGTCATGTTATAAGAGAGAGAGAGATAGAGAGAGAGTTTAATTCAATTCAATTCATGTTTGGCCCAATCCCAATTCTATTTTTGTACCCCTTCCCCTTCCCCTTGGCCCTTAAAACCGAGTGTTAAGGGGAAGGGCTTCAAAATTTACCCCTAAGAATTGGGACAGCACCTGCAAACGTCATCAGATGTCATCGCGATCTCTTGCTTCATATGAGATCAGACGATCGCGACTGCTGTAGTTATTCCAGTTGCTTTATTTTTTGCTATTTATCTTCAGGAAATCACTGAAGGCATATATTATGTTATCATAATGATCTAATGTGGCAATAAGATCATAACTATACTGCGCATTTACACAGTAGCCATATTCAACTGTGCAAACACACCACAAACAACATTAACGTTATAGCAGACACTGTAAAAAGCTCATTCCCAGCCACTAGACTTTTCTGACAGGGTATTCGAGTGTCATAATGTTGTGGGACTGCTGTACAGGAGTTATTATTATGGATTATATTCAGTTTAGGGAAATTGATTTGATTCAGTTGTTTAAGCTATTCCTGCTAAGCTTAATCAAGTTCTTAAATATCATATTTTCTATAATTGTCTTATAATTGTACAGCTGTATAAAAACCAAAATTTATTTCAGAAGGTGTTGACTTAACTGAGGAAAAATGTCATAAAAACATATTTTCAAAATAAAATAAAACTACTGCACACAATTTTTTTTTATTTAAATGACTTGATTGAGCTGCAACATCACAGTTCTTCAGTTTTTTAAGAAAAAGAAAAAAAACAGCAAAATAAACAAATTAAGAATAAATTAAAGTACAAATGTTTGGACACCATGGCTGGAATTGCTTAGGGCCCCCAAATCATTAAATCCGCCCCTGTCCAAGACCATTACAATAAATGCAAAAAAAATCACATTCAGAAATAATAATAAAACATAAAAATTTAAATTAAATAAAAAATAAAATATAGCATAGTTATAAAAACAATGGGACACAATCAGCGATTACAGTGGGGATCAGTACCAGAAAACAAAAATTCTCAGTAAAATTCTAACATCAAGTCATTCTTTTTGTTATTAATTTGCATTAAAGACTTTTTCAAAGTTTCTATTTCTAATAAAAATAAAATGCATTTTGGTAAACACTTCGCAATCATCTGTTTATCAATAAAATATTTACCTTGTAAGATGTAAAAATTGACAACATACTCAAATGTTATTGTGTGTGTGTGTGTGTGTGTGTGTGTGTGTGTGTGTGTGTGTGTGTGTGTGTGTGTTTGTGCAGCAAATGACATCTTTTAAAGAGAGCCTGTAATTAACATTTCTTTGCCCAAATAACACATAATGCTAGACGGAAAGTAGCTCTTTTTTATTTTTATTGGAGATACAAAATCCAAATACATCAAACTGGCATTCATCTTTACAAATTATGTATCACAGGCTCAACACAAAATAATATACAAACATACAAAAATTTTAAATTACTAAGATCATTTAAGCTAAAATAAAATTAAAGGTGCTGCATGTAAGTTTTTGACTCTTCTAAAGCATAAAAATATCATAATATGTGTGCAGATATTTAAGAAACATCCCAGGTGAACATACCTGTTTAACTGAAAAACAATGCTGAAGTCAGATATTCTGCTTTGAAAATGGTTTATCCGTGCCGGAACGCTGTCTTTGTTTAGGTAAATTTAACCTGCACAATGCCAGTTTAGCCAATTATATTTCAGCACCCCGGGTTGCCTTGTTGGAAAACAGCGTATTTCATTTATTCATTCAGAAAGACTCTGAAAGCATGCGTCCGTCACCGAAATAGACAGTATCAGACGTCAAAATGAGACCAATTCAGTTCCACATGAGGTTATAAATTAGCAAATGATATAAATATTACGAATGTAAACATTAGGTGAGCAGATTACATTGTAACCGCGTGTCCTAACATACTTTGTGACGAGATAAACAGTGATGAGCAGTTTGGCTGTTTGCACCAGACGAAACACAACAGAAATTTAAATACAGTCATTCAGAAGCACAGAATATGCACTCACTCACGAAACGGTAAGGTTTATAATCTATTCAAACTCGCATTGTTAGCATTTAGCACTGAATAAAGCACACAAGGTTTACCTGAGGTGATCACTGTCATAGGTTTCTGTTGTTCAGCTGTGAGAAATTGAAGCTGTTTCTAATATATCAATTTGAGGTGTTGGTTAGAACCAAAACTCCTTTTAATATGGAGAATATTCCCTTTATCGCATGTCATTGCTTTTATTTAGAACACAGTTTAAATCACTCGCTCCTGTACTCAATCTGGCATCCCGCGTTTGCGTCTATTTTGATCCAGGAGTGCAATACCTAGTTCAACCACTGGGTGTCAAACTTACATACTGCACCTTTAAGAATGAAAAAAAAAACATTATAAAGAAATCAATATAGGCTAAAACAGATATCGGCTATGGCAAGTTATATGATACAAATAAATGAAACATTTTTAAAGTAATTTGTTTTCATTTTAGCCAGGGCATCCGAAAAGATTTTAAGTTATTTTATAAAGACACTGTGAAGTGGAGGGGTTTTGGAATATCTGCATTTATGAATAGAATATTTGGCTAATACAATGATAATATTTATCCATATGATGATAATAAGTACATCTTGTAATGTGAAAGTCAAACCTTCAGCATCCACATATTATCAACCAGTCTTGCACTTTTTTTCCCAAAAGGATTGAATGGAGCTGCAAGTAAAAATGTGTTCTGTGTCTTCAGTTAAGTGTTTACATAAATGGCATGGTGAATTTTCTAAATGACATTTCACGTGTAAAAACCTTTTAAAAGGGTATGTAAATTTTTTAAATTGTACTTCTTTTTCCTTGGGGAGAATTGGAAATTTAAGATGTCTTTCTAAAATGTTTAACATTATTTTTATTCAATGAATGAAATAATTTATTTCTTAATACTTGATAGGGGAAGCAAGATTGGATAATTTGTCTTAAATGTTTATTAGTGGAAAGTGTATCTATTTCAATCTCACCAATATACAATAAGGGGGATTGGAGTAATTTTCGAGTAAAATAGGAAACTTTTCATTAACATTTTTATACCTGAGGGTATTAATAACAGTGAAAAACTGCTTGTGGATAACAAGTAAATCTGTGTCAAAGTATTATCATCTAGAATGCCCCTGCCATCCATTATGTCTGTTACTGACCAAATATTTTTAGTTAACCATTCCTCATAATAAATGAATTTGTTATGTAGAATATACTTGTTATTCCAGATAGGGGTACTGTGGGGTGTAAAATTGTGTGTGTGCGCGCTAGTTTCCAAAACAACAAGACTTGTTGGTGGATAATGCTGAAAGCTTCACTGGGAGTTTGGGCAAGTCAAAGTCAAATCTGAGAAGAAATCGGATGCCTCCCATTTTGTTAAACAAGGCACAAGGATGTGTATCAGAAACTCTCAGTATTACTCAAAAACATTTGAAGCCATTTAAGTTTTAACATAGTATTCATACTTTCAAATTCAATAATATGTAGACCTCCTTCGTAGAGGAGAAGAAATCAGCAGAAGGGCTCCTTTCCCTCTGACGTCTTCAGGCTGTGAAAGTGAAAGCATGGAATGCCATCCGCCATTTTGCTGAGTGTCCAAAGTTTAGTCAACAAAACTACCACGACCACGATCCCAGTCGATTTCAAACAGGAATGCGTTGTTCGTGTAATTGACGACTTTTTGATCTAGGAGAGTGTTCGGACGCGAACAAACGACCACCATTTTTTTTTCAAGGTAGGCTATGGCTTCAGTAGTAATGCTATTTTTGTCAGTAGGCTTGTTTCCACACAGCATTTTAAATGTATACGTTTTCACTACAAAATAACGTCACAGATAACATACAAAGTGAAACAATGTAAACGTTTTTTAACCGTTTCCGTACATAATGTGCTGTAAATGTTGTATTTTTGTTACGATATGACCGTCTTATTTTCTAGACGATTTTCAGAGGCGGTGGCCACAGACTTAAATTTAGACCGTTAGAGATTTTGTTAATCAAACTTTTGGTAAATGCTTTATCTATGTCTGTCTGTCTGGCTGTCTTTTTGAATAAGTAAAAAGTTTGTAACATTAGTTAAACAGTGTTAAAATTGTATATCAGTGCCACAAATCCAGCTCTCTTTGTATTTTGTTGTGAAACCGTGCCTTTGTGAATCACATCAGGATCTGCAGCTCCATGAGGACTAATGAATGATAGAGACAGATCAAGAGATGGAGATCATTCTCCAGAATGCAGGTATGTGCTGACTGTCATAAATGGGTTGAATATTGACTCCAAATATAGGAGAGTCAGCAAAATAGGAACACTTTTTTTTGATACAGTGTTTTAAATAAATGTATTTTACTTAAAGGGAATGTAAGCTCACTTTCCCAATATTATTCTTGAATGTCTAGGCTAGGCTGTAGATACGTCAATCTTTTCTTTCCTACACTGTGGCTGCGTCCGAAACAAGCGGCAACCTCCCGCTCTCCCTCGGGAAGCCAATACGGAAGTAACTAAAACTGCAATTCATCGACTCGCCTGGGGGGCTGGCTCCAGGAAGTCCAAGGGCTTTCTTTCTGCATTGGTAAATTGGCCATTTTTACAGCTGATAAAAACATGTTTACAGCCTGGTACAAACGATGGCTTTGGTGCATATAGCTATGATTACCCTTCATGACAACTCTGAGGGGGGTGAATTTTTTTTATAACTCATCCGTTTCGTTTTTATTAGGTTATATTAAGTTTGCATAATTAGGGGCGTGGCCACTTGCGTGACAGCTAGCCCTCGCTGCTCGCTCGTCACCTCAGCTGATTCTGGCTAATTAGCCGCTGATCTCGGCATATTCATCGTATTTTTGTTTTGTTTAATGTTTCTTTACACCGTCATTTGCCTTTTGGAATTATTTCCTGCAATTATCAGATGATATGGCATGCTGTGTCCATTTAATTGTGCTTACAAACCGTTCAAGTTGCCTCCATTTCACAGGTGAGTGAACTTATATACTTCTATACCATCTCTATAAATGTATTTGTTTTATTTAAGATCATTTATCATTTAAATGTTCTTTAGACCAGTATTGCACTCCAGAATCTGACAGATTGATTAGCTGTAGGCTATAAAACAGTCATCTGAAGCGTTGTCATACAGTGTTAGTGCTGGATTTTTATAAACAGCCTTGCATTTACTAACACAGACTATATCTGAAGTGTTTGATAGTAATTCGCGTTTTCCTACTGTCGAAAAACGTCATAAGAACAATTTTTAGTGGCTCAATGTGTTACAACAGTGTTTTTAAAAGTCTAAACACTTTATTGATAAAGTGTACAACCAAGCACATGTGGTCAGAACACAAACGAGTCACAGGTAATGAAGTATTAAACGTTCTACCAAAGTAATAAGTCTGTTTTAATCCAGGTCTAAGCAAAATGCTGAGAATCCAGCATGTGTCTGTAGCTTTGCTCACTCTCCGCCTCTTTGCCCTTATTTGGTATGCCGCGTTTGGGTGCGATGACGCGCTAACAAAATGGCGACGGTTTGCCGCGCCTACTTGTGGCTTCTTTTGCAGTGTTCAGAAACCTATGGGTGACGTCACGGATACTACGTCCATATCTTTCACAGTCTATGGTCCGAAACCGCCTACTACTCAGTAGGTACTGCATTTGAATTTAAACGTACTACTCGGCCGTTAGAAAAGTACGTTCTATACAGTATGAAAGTGAGAAGTATGAATGGAATTCGGACGTACTACATCCGCCATTTTGTCATGGTCACGTGACCTACCTGCGTCAGTTGCGTCGATTCACGGTTGTTGCTAGATCGGATACGTTTGCGGCTGGAGGTTAACGAGAATTATTTATGTTATTTATGAAATTTCCGATTTATTGTATTTTATTATCGTCTACCCCCACCCCAACCCTAAACCCAACCGTCACAGGTTTGTAAAAATATTAATTATTGTTATACAGTGTCATTAAAAAATGGCGCTATATTAATGTAAATATCGCACTTCCGGCCGGCCGCGTATCCGATCTAGACTTAACCTCGATTCTCACGGTAAAATCTAGATCGGATACGCGGCCGGCCGGAAGTGCGATATTTACATTAATATAGCGCCATTTTTTTATGACACTATAACAATAATTCATATTTTTACATAACTGTGACGGTTGGGTTTAGGGTTGGGGTGGGGGTAGGGGTTAAAAAATACAATTTATTGGGTAATTTAATAGATAAGATGAATAATACTTGGTACAACTTCTGTTTTTACGCTTCTGTGACGGTTGGGTTTAGGGTTGGGGTGGGGTAGACGATAATAAAATACAATAAATCGGAAATTTCATAAATAATTCTCGTTAACCTCCAGCCGCAAACGTATCCGATTTAGCAACAACCGATTTTCACTTCCATTCATGAATTCTCTCGCGGAGCATCATGGGATAGCGCAGCGTGCATGGGATGCGCACTTCAGAATCTTGCCGGAAGTAGTAAGTCATCCGGGTACTTTTCGCATACTGATTTTCGAATTCTATGAATTCGGACATACTACTCGGCTCGCATACTGATTTTAGCGTACTGTATAGTATGGAAGTATGCGGTTTCGGACGCAGCCAATGTTTAGATATGACTGTACTCATGTAAAACTAACACCTCAAATAACTATTTCTAACAACAAATATATCTAAACCTGGCAAGCAGGGGCGGACAGGGAACGCTTTTTCTACCAGGCCAAAGTGACTGTCAGTCAGGCCACTTCCGAAGCGGAGTAGAAAGTGAAGAGCGGGGCGGGGGGGTGCGCGATGGGTGCGCGGGCCAAAGTGCCTGTCATTCAGGCCACTTCTGACGCGATCTTAAGTTGGTTGCACACACCTCCGCCTGTCGAGCCTCATCTACTCGCGCGCGCTCGCTCTCTCTCTCTCTCTCTCTCTCTCGCTGTCACGCGCCCGTCTCGCAGCTCGCCCGGCGCGGGAGGGAGAGACAGACGGCTGCGGGGATGCGAACAACAGCACGACACGAGCATGAAAACATGAGCGAAGCTGGCTGGCTGACTGCAGTTGCCTTGGCAGCGGGGCTGGTGTTGCTCTAGCGGGGAGGCTGTTGATTGCGGCAGGCCAGATTGACCGTCAGGCCACCGGGAAATGTCCCGGTGCTCCCAATGGCCAGTCCGCCCCTGCTGGCAAGAAATAATCTTTAGGAATGTTTAAATGTATATATTAAACAGTCAAATAAAAATATTTAATTTCTGAAAACAACTATGCAGGTGACGCGGTGGCGCGGTAGGTAGTGCTGTCACCTCACAGCAAGAAGGTCGCTGATTCTAGCCTCGGCTGGGTCAGTTGGCGTTTCTGTGTGGAGTTTGCATGTTCTCCCTGCGTTCACGTGGGTTTCCTTCAGTTTCCCCCACAGTCCAAAGACATGCGGTACAGGTGAATTGGGTAGCCTAAATTGTCCGTAGTGTATGAGTATGTATGGATGTTTCCAAGAGATTGTTTGCAGCTGGAAGGGCATCTGCTGCATAAAACATGTGCTGGATAAGTTGGCGGTTCATTCCGCTGTGGCGACCCCGGATTAATAAAGGGACTAAGCCGAAAAGAAAATGAATGAATGAATAAAAACAACTATGCAGTTAACAAGCTGCCATATAGAGAGCTAAACAAAAATTACAATTAAATGTTTATATTAATTATTGCTTAAAAACATTTTAAAGCAAAATCTGCCAAAATGCAAATAAAAAAAGATAAAATATAATTAAACTAATAAATTAGAATGATTTTTCTGAAAAAAAAAAAAAAAAAATTACATGTTTTGAATGTGGAGAGCACAAGTGTGATACTCAGATTCACCACAACCCAGCTGTGTGTCAATGAAAAGTGACCAGTCGATAAACCAACTAATACATTTCCGAAATGCAGATACTCCTAATAACAGGTAAGGCAGTTTTATAAAAGTTGCTTAATTATTCTAATTTAACTACGGACTACTCCTGTCTAAGACTAAACCCTGTCTGTGAAACCAGAAATCTGCTTGAAGCACCATAACAAATATCACTGGTTGTAACACGTCTAGCAATCTTGTTAAAATGCTGTAAACCAGGGTTGGCCAAACTTGTTTCTGGAGGTCCGGTGTTTAGCAGAATTTAGCTCCAACTTTCTTCAACACCAGCCAGGAAGCTTCTAGTGTACCTAGCAGTAGCTTGATTAGCTAGTCCAGGTGTGTCTATTTAAGGTCAGAGATAAACTCTACAGGAATCCAGCCTTCCAGGAAAAAGTTTAGGCACTCCTGCTGTACGCAATGTTTTTCTAGTCAATGCTTAAATGTGAATAACCTAATTTAAATCTGTCGTTCTTATGAATCAATCGTGTCTCTTCATACGATTCTCGATTCAGATCTATTTTTTTTTATCCATTTTGAAGAATTACAGTTTTAGAAATCCTGCAGAGACTCATTCTGACATTAGGTGTTTTCTTCTTACTCCAGTCAGAATTCCTTCTTATATTTTAGTAATTATTAAATGACTAACTGTGATTTTTTTTCTGTGGTACATAAGTTCAATTCAGAAAGAGAGATCAGATTCACCACAACCCAGCTGTGTGTCCATGAAAAGTGACCAGTCAATGGATTATCCAATAGGTTTCCGAAATGGAGTTACTCCTAAAAACAGGTAAGGAAGTTTTATAAAAGTTGCTTAATTATTGTAATTTATTCTTAATTCTAAAATGACTAACTGTGACTTTTTCTGTGTTACGTAAGTTCATTTCAGAAAGGGAGGTCAGATTCATCACAACCCAGCTGTGTGTCCATGAAAAGTGACCAGTCGATAGACCGACGAATAGATTTCCAAAATGGAGTTACTCATAACAGGTAAGGCATCGTTATAAAAGTTGCTTAATTATTCTAATTTAACTTAGTCCTAGTCCTGGCTTAGACTAAACCCTCTTCCTGAAGCTTGAAATTCAGCAATATCTGCTGGATTTAAATCTGTCATTCTGTAGCACTGCCACATAGTGAGTGTTTAACATACACATAGTGTGAAATAAAGAAGATTTACACACTATTTATTGCCTTGGCATAAAGTGTTCCCTGTTCACCTGTCATGAGTGACATTATCTATTGGGGAATTCCCCATACGTCATTCATCACGTGTTCGGTACTTTCGAAGATGGTAGGCTACGAGACTGTTTATGGAGGACATTTTCGCTTTATGGGAAGAAGAGTGAAAGAGGTGAGGAGATTGTGGTCGTCCGTATATCGCTGTTTACGCTTGTGGGCTACTCATTGGACTCCGAGTGGAGTTTCGGACGATTTGATTGCTGTCGGGAAAGAGCCCCAGGACAGCAAAAACGCTCTCCCGGTGACTTTATACCGGTGAGGCCGCCCATGTACACATACAGACACACACACACACACACACGCATACACATCTGGACTGTTGTACATTGCGATTTGGTTTCATTTGTAAGTGTTTTGTATATATGTGGTATTTACTGTGTGGGATCGTGGTGATCTAATATATTGCTGGGTGTCCATTTATCCATTTGTTTCTGTTTGTGATACAATTAGATTGGTACTTTGCTGGATTGCAAATTATTTATTTATATAAGTTGCCTAAGTACAGGTGAACGTTACAATTCTTATGAATCAATTCTTAATTATTCTACTTAAACTAAGGCCTAGTCCTGGCTTATACTAAAGCAGCGGTCGCACTACAGTGTGTTTGCGACATTCTGCCGTATGGCACTGCAAAAAGGGACGGGATAAAACAATGATTAGACGTTGATAAAGCGACTGATTGTTTCATATTTTAACAGCGAGGTCACGTTTTGATCTTTTATTGATGTCATGCAATCACGTGATGCGATTTTTCAAGTCAGAGTTCACCAAGCTTGAACTTTCCAATGCAGTGACAGGCCAAACTTGTCGCATGAGTTTGCATATCCTGTCTGTCACATTCGCATGCGTGTGAATGAAAGTCTGTGGGGCGAAGAGTGCAGTGTGACCGTGGCTTAAGCTCTGTCTGTGAAACCAGAAATTTAGCAATATCAGCTTGAAGCACCATAACAAATATCACTGGTTGTTACACGTCTAGCAAGCTTGTTGAAATGCTGTAAACCAGGGTTGGCCAAACTTGTTTCTAGAGGGTCGGTGTTTAGCAGAATTTAGCTCTAACTTGCTTCAACACACCAGCCAGGAAGCTTCTTTTTTTACCTAGCAGTAGCTTGATTAGCTAGTCCAGGTGTGTCTATTTAAGGTCAGAGATAAACTCTACAGGAATCCAGCCTTCCAGCACCAAGTTTGGGCTCTCCTGCTGTAAACAATGTTTTTCTAGTCAATGCTTAAATGTGAATAAAAACCTAATATAAATCTGTCGTTCTTATGAATCAATCGTGTCTCTTCATAAGATTCTTGATTCAGATCTATTTTTTTTATACATTTTGAAGAATCAGAGTTTAGAAAATTCTACCATTGGGTGTTTCCTTCTTACTCCAGTCAGAATTCCTTCTAATATTTTATTCTTAATTATTAAATGACTAACTGTGACTTTTTCTCTGTGTTACGTAAGTTTATTTCAGAAAGGGAGATCAGATTCACCACAACCCAGCTGTGTGTCCATGAAAAGTGACCAGTCAATGGATTATCCAATAGGTTTCCGAAATGGAGTTACTCCTAAAAACAGGTAAGGAAGTTTTATAAAAGTTGCTTAATTATTGTAATTTATTCTTAATTCTAAACTGACTAACTGTGACTTTTTCTGTGTTACGTAAGTTCATTTCAGAAAGGGAGGTCAGATTCACTACAACCCAGCTGTGTGTCCATGAAAAGTGACCAGTCAATGGATTATCCAATAGGTTTCCGAAATGGAGTTACTCCTAAAAACAGGTAAGGAAGTTTTATAAAAGTTGCTTAATTATTGTCATTTATTCTTAATTCTAAAATGACTAACTGTGACTTTTTCTGTGTTACGCAAGTTCATTTCAGAAAGAGAGGTCAGATTCATCACAACCCAGCTGTGTGTCCATGAAAAGTGACCAGTCGATAGACCGACGAATAGATTTCCAAAATGGAGTTGCTCCTAATAACAGGTAAGGCAGTTTTATAAAAGTTGCTTAATTATTGTAATTTAACTAAGGTCTAGTCCTGTCTTAGACTAAGCCCTGTCTGTGAAACTTGAAATTTAGGAATATCTGCTGGTTTTAAATCTGTCGTTTTTATGAATCAATTCTTAATTATTCTGCTTTAACTAAGGCCTAGTCCTGGCTTATACTAAAGCAGCGGTCACACTACAGTGTGTTTGTGACATTCTGCCGTATGGCACTGCAAAAAGGTGCCGGATAAAACAATATGATTAGACGTTGCTCCATATTTTAACAGCAAGGTCACGTTTTGATCTTTTATTGGTCTCATGCAATCACGTGATGTTTTGATTTTGCAAGTCAGAATTTACCAAGTTTGAATTTTCCAATGCAGCGACATGCCAAACTTTACATTTGCATGCTTGTGAATGGAGGTCTGTGGGGCGAAGAGTGCAGCGTGACCATGGCTTAAGCGCTGTCTGAAACCAGAAATTCAGCAATATCTGCATGAAGCATCATAACAAATATCACTGGTTGTCACACGTCAAGCAAGCATGTTGAAATGCTGTAAACCAGGGTTGCCCAAACTTGTTTCTGTAGGGCCGTGTCCTGCAGAATTTAGCTTAAACTTGCTTCAACACACCAGCCAGGAAGCTTCTAGTATACCTAGTAGGGATGCTCATATTAATCGATTAACTTAACCACAAGGTTTTAACCGATTAATGGTATTAGTTAAACGGTTGAAGAAATTTTTTTTTAACTTTTGCTACAACGTCACCAATGGCAGAGATCGCGTTTGTGTTTTTATCACTGACAAATGACCACATGATGAAATACTAGCCTATAGTAATTTATAGTAAATATTAGTGTTTTTGAAAATCTTTTTTTTCCAGTAGTGCGTTATATTTATAGTTGTTGTGATACTATAACAACTATAGAATTCAAATACTTTGTATAGTGGTTCAGAACACTGAAGTATTGCTATAAATTACTGTAGTATTTTTTTTAATGTGGGAGTAGATGCAATTGAAATGTCACGGTTTTTACTCAAAGATGGTCACAATAACAGAAGGTGAACAGCTCATTACTTTAAAGGGTGTATTTAATATATAAATTGGTATGTTCAGGAATAGTAAATGTTAAAATGTCAAAATAAACAGCTTGTACAGCAAGTAAGATTTCTAGATTCTAGAATTCTAATTTGGCTATATGCCTATTTATGCTAAATAGCAAGTTGGTTTTGAGCGACAGGGTTCATAACAAATGTTTGTTATTTTGTTTGTTTGTTTGTTTGTTTGTTTGTTTTTTGCAAGGAGTGTCCATAGAATTTGCCATTTTATTGAACACGTGGTCCATTTCTATAGTCATTTCAGACTTTCTAGTGGGCATGAAAGGGTATATAGGGACATACTGTTGAAGTCAAAATTATTAGCCCTCTTGTGAAGTAAAAAAAAAAAAAAGCCTGGTGAAAGGGGTAGTTTTTTTTCTTAAAAAGTGAACATTTTTGCAGTCATTCACCTCATTTTCTATTTAATTATGAGGTTTATATAGGTTGGTATTTAGTGACATTAAGCGCTATTTTTACTGGATTAGCTTGTCGGATGGTTCTCATACCAACATGATTTGATGTACCAAAACATTTCCTAAAGATTTAGAATTATGAGAACAATACTTATTAATGAAATACAAATTTTCTTACATCATATATATATATATATATATATATATATATATATATATATATATATATATATATATATATATATATATATATATATATATATATATAAGGAAATAGGAATCTGTTAAAGTTTTAAATTAAAAACTGTAGCCTATTGTCATTTTAAATGTGGCCAGCACATTTAACTTTCCTCAGTTTGGGGGAGCTGATTCCCCTTGGTCTTAAAGCCTATTTTAAGGATTATTTTCACTATTTATTATGTCATAGCAGTCTAAATAGGACAAATGAGCTCATGTATAGGACAAATTCTGGACCTTTCTCAGTGAGGGGTGGTATTTTACACGCAAAAATCTTTTAACAGTAATCTCTCATAACTAATTTCTCTAGTATTTGCCATGATTTCATTCATTTTCTTTTCGGCATATCCCTTTTATTAATCTGGGGTCGCCACAGCAGAATGAACTGGCAACTTATCCAGCACATGTTTTACGCAGCGGATGCTCTTCCAGCTGCAACCCATCACTGGGAAAGCTAATCAAGCAAATAATTACGATTTACAATAGAGATGCTCAAAATAACTGATTAACCGTTAACCAAAAGGGTGTGTTTGTAACCGATTAATGGTATCAGTTAAACAATTAAAAAATATTATTTTATATATTTTTAAAGTTTGGCTGCATAAAGGGCTGATCACCGAACATGCTTTTTGCGTTGAGAAGGGCATTTTTTAAATGGTTTATTAATTGTTTTGCGCCCTGCTTATGCGCCCTCCACGCCTCACGTTATGCTGTTGCGCGCTGTGTGCTCCCAGTTGAAATAAAACTCAATCCTGAGCGGAATAGTGCGTTACATCAGTCGTGTCTTTTTCATTCTTCAATCAAATGAAAGCAGAGCAGGGTTTCTGTTGAGGTGGCTGCAGTATTTGTGTTGTCAGGACGACGGATATTTTTTTTAATGATGGAGGAGAAACTTGTGGTCGCAGTTTAAAGTTAGCCAGAGCTGTAGGCATATTACTTTACAAATCATGGATATCACAATGTTATTCTGTATATTACAATTATAACAACATGGACAGCAACACTCGCTCACAATAGACCAGCTGATTCAGTCGTTTCCTATAGTGACAAATAAAAGAGCACCGCGCTTCTTTTTTCTTGTCAACATAAAAGGGAGTGTGGTGCGGTGCACCTTGCATTTTTGGAACGGAAAAACGCGTTCGCTGTGATCGGCCCCTGATGTGCAACAAATATTTGTTAACTTGCGGGACGGTAACACGTGTAACCACACTTGCCTACAGACGTATTTTGTCAATGAAGCAAAATGAAAGAAGAATATTTCTAGTCACAGTTTGACAGATGAGTTGACACAACTCATGAGTTGAAGCTGATTGTGAATGAGACGGAGGAAATAAGTCATTATGACATAATCTTTAAACTAATGACTTCTGTTATAATGTTAAAAGGGGTTTTGTGACATAATAACAACGAAGCATTAATCAAATGCATATTTTCAGTGGAGCGATCGAATTAATAGCCTGATATTTTTATATGACGGATGAAAAAAACATAATTGAAAAAATAAGCAAATGCTGGTTTTTAAAAAGGATTCAGTCAGTGTTTTCGTTTTGTAATCTAAATTAGTCATTCAAGTGTAAAAAATCTAGGGCAGGCCTGTTTGTTTTATAATTATTATTATTTAGTTTTTTTTTTTATGCTGTAACACTGCAGGTGCGTGAAGATGTTCTGTATGCTGCTGTTCGCATGTTAAAATAAATCAGTATTTTAAAATATTTAATGCGTCACAAAATAGAAACCTCAATTTTTTTTATTAAATAATATTTTAATATTTATCTGTTAACGGTTAATATTCGGTTAACGAGCTGCGGTTGTCGGTTGGTAAAATAAACCGAAATGAGCATCCTTAATTTACAGTAATTTTTAAAAACTTAAAACTGTTTCCCTGTGATGCTCAAGTTTTCTTTTTATTTCCTCAGAGGTCAGCAGCAAAGATCAGTAAATGAACAGCCAATCTGTGTCCCAGAAAACAGGTAAAACAAAAACTCGGTTTAACTTTTAATGATGCATGTCAATATTTTTGAGTGCCTACACTGATCACTGCTTGTTCTCTTTATTTTCTGATCTAAAGAATTGAATCTCAGCTTGAAACCCTGGGTAAATTCAAAACAAAGATGAAATCAAAGTTTCAGTGTCTTTATGAGGGAACTACACTGCGGGGAAACCCAACACTGCTGAATGAGATCTACACAGAGCTCTACATCACAGAAGGTGACAGTGGAGAGATCAGTACTGAACATGAGGTGAGACAGATTGAGACCCAATCTAGAAGAGCAGTAACAGAGGACACACCGATCCAATGCAATGACATCTTCAAACCTTTACCTGGACAAGAAAAACTCATCAGAACCGTCCTGACAAAGGGAGTCGCTGGCATTGGAAAAACAGTCTCTGTGCAGAAGTTTATCCTGGACTGGGCTGAAGGAAAAGAAAATCAGGACGTCCACCTCATCTTTCCACTTCCTTTCAGAGAGCTCAATTTGATGAGGGACCAAAACCTCAGTCTTTTAGATCTTCTTCACATTTTTTACACAGACACAAAAGAACTGGATATTTCCAGCAGTGATTACAAGGTGTCATTCATCTTTGATGGTCTGGACGAGTGCCGTCTGCCTCTGGATTTTCAGAGAAATGTAAAAGTGTGTGATGTGACGGAATCAGCTTCACTGGATGAGCTGCTGATGAACCTGATTATGGGGAATCTGCTTCCCTCCGCTCTCATCTGGATCACCTCCAGACCAGCAGCAGCAGATCTCATACCCTCTGAGTGTGTCCATCGAGTGACGGAGGTACGAGGCTTCAATGATCCTCAGAAGGAGGAATACTTCAGGAAGAGAATCACTGATCTGAATCTGGCCAACAGGATCATCTCACATCTGAAGTCCTCCAGGAGCCTCTACATCATGTGTCACATCCCAGTGTTTTGCTGGATCTCAGCCACTGTTCTGGAGAAGATGTTGAGTAAAGCGGAAAGCGGCGAGATCCCTAAGACTCTGACTCAGATGTACACACACTTCCTGGTCATTCAGACGAACATTAAAAATGAGAAGGACTATGAGAAGATGGTGAAAGATGAAGACATGATCCTCAAACTGGGGAAACTGGCTTTTCAGCAGCTCATGAAAGGAAATCTGATCTTCTATGAGGAAGACCTTAGAGAGTGTGGCATTGATGTGACGGAAGCTTCAGTTTACTCAGGATTGTGCACTCAGATCTTCAGAGAGGAGTTTGTGTTTCATGAGGAAAAAATGTTCTGTTTTGTTCATCTGAGCATTCAGGAGCATCTCGCTGCTCTCTATGTCCATCTTTCCTTTGTCAACAATAACAGAAATATGTTTGACCACAATATCACAGCGACTCATGAAACCAAGAAGAAAAAGATTTCACTGTCAGACCTGCATCAGAGAGCTGTGGATGAGGCATTCGCTAGTGAAAATGGACATTTGGATCTGTTTCTTCGTTTTCTTTTAGGCCTCTCAATGGAGTCTAATCAGAGTCTCCTACAAGGAGTTTTAACACAGAAAGGCATCAGCTCACACAGTAAAGAGGGAACCGTTGTGTTTATTCAAATGAGAATCTGGTCTGATCCAAGTCCAGAGAAATCCATCAATCTGTTCCACTGTCTGAATGAACTGGGTGATCAATCTCTTGTGGAGGAGATCCAGAAATACATTACAACTGGTGAAATAAACCGAACTGAGCTCTCACCGTCACAGTGGTGTGCTTTGGTTTATGTGTTATTGACCTCTGAGCTGGAAACTGAGGTGTTTCAACTGAGCAGATT
>LR812533.1:5467916-5507916 GCA_903798195.1 Danio kyathit
TATAGGAGCGCGTATCAGCGCAGAAGAAGCTCTTCTGAAGCTGCTTCCTGTGATTGAGGCATCGAAATCAGCTCAGTAAGAAACCGTATGCAGCAAATATAAAAATACACAAGCAGTTGTAAATAAATGTGGTCTGTTTATAAAATCGTCTCCATAATTCTATATTTTTCAGGCTCAGTCACTGTAAATTATCAGAGAAAAGCATCGGTGCTCTGGCCTCAGCTCTCACCTCACAGCGTTCATGTTTGAGAGAACTGGACCTCTCTCATAATATACTTAGAATTTCAGACGTGAAGATGCTCTCATCTGGACTGGAGAATCCTCACTGTAAACTGGAGATACTGAGGCAAGATCATTTTATCAAATGCTACACAATTGGTAATCTAAACACACTGCAATAATTTCTAACACAAATCTGACCTTCATCATTAGTTGGCAAAGACCTGTCTCTTTAATCATTCCCTGATAATTTTCTCTAAATCAGAAGAACTCTAAGTTATGTTATACAGCGAGAAAACACAGAACAGAGAGAGAGAGAACAGTGGCATAACACAGAGAGAGAGACAAAAAGACATACAATCCCCCAATACACTCAGGTGTAATATACTAAATCAGAACTAATATGTAATGTATGTATTATTGGTATAAATTGAGTTTCTTCATCTTAATGACACCCAGTCACTATTTAAATTTGGTGCTAAATTAATTATTAAAAACTCTCTTTATGCACACCTGACCTGACAGTCTGTCTCTGTTCTCTTCAGGTTAAACGGTTGTAGTATCTCAGATGAAGATTGTGCTGCTCTGTCTTCAGCTCTGAGATCAAACCCCTCACACCTGAGAGAACTGGATTTGTCAGGGAATCAACTCGGAGATTTAGGAGTGAAGCTGCTCTCTGATGGACTCAAGAATCCAGACTGTAAACTGGAGAAACTGATGTGAGATTGAGATTTGTACATGAGATTGTTTTTAATGTATTTTTCATATTTTCATAATTTAGAGAATGCAATTTTACTTGCATGTACAATGTCAAACTAGGAAAATATCATTAGTATTTTTTTTTTTATAAAATGGCAAGTTAATAATCTGCTGATGTCTCTGTTCTCTACAGGTTAAACGGTTGTAGTATCTCAGATGAAGGTCATGCTGCTCTCTCTTCAGCTCTGAGATCAAACCCCTCAGACCTGAAAGAACTGGATCTCTCTGTAAATGAACTCAGAGATCTAGGATTGAAGCAGCTCTCAGACTGGGAACAGGAGATACCGAGGTGAGATTATGACTTTTACAACTGAAGTAGCATTTGCAGAATTGTTAATATCTTCATAAATAAGGGCGTACTCACACTATGTAGTTATGTACTATGTAGTTGCGTTGAACCGGGGCCAAAGCACGCTTGTTCTCCCCTGACCGCCCGCACTCCCATTACATCCGGGCCTGGGCATGCTTACGTCATCGATGACGCGCTGTTCAGTTTAGGAAGAGAAGCGCTCTCGCTCAGCACAGTGGAGATTTCTTTAGTTATATCGTTTAAGTTGTTTGATATGCGGTGACACGCAGTCAAATGTTTCGCCGAACAGATCAGCCACTTTTTTAGGAATTAGGAGGTTTGCTGAAGGCGCAGCTGTAGTGCAGTGAGGGGTTTGCGTCTTTAATAATCTACGACAGTTTGCGTTCATTGAACAGCACGAATGATTAATTAATCCATATCAAACAGTCCCTTAAAAGTCACGTCTCGCTTTCAGTTTGGGGCTTAGGCACGCTTGCACTCACACTGCAAGCATACCGCGCCTGAGCCCAAGTGAACTGCGCTCAGGCCCACCTCTTCCAACCGGGCCAGGGCCGGCCAAGTGAACCGGGCTTGAGCCCGGTTCAGAGCACTCGCACTTCTCAAACGATCCGGGAAACGGGCCTGGGCACGGTTCGGATAGCATAGTGTGAGTACGCCCGAAGTATAAATGCCACATGTATGAATTTCAGACTGTAAAATATTACCAGTAACATTTTACTTAGCAGTGTTGTCAACTTCTATTACTCAACTTTGGCGTTCTTTTTCCAAGGTGCATTAAAACTAATTATGGTTAACTAGTTGCTGTGTTTTGGATTATTTTTGAATATTTGGCTGTTTATTATTAGAAATGCAACTCTCTTTCTTTAGATTTATAGCCACTATGGGGTGGCCGAAAAAAGTTGAGGCATAAATGCATCAAGATTCTTTCTCTTTTTTAATTATCTTTTTTATTTTCTTAAATAGTATTACACTTACATCAGATACATGTCAGAGATCAGACATCTGAACACACTTACAAATATAAGCAAATATTTTGTACATTCACTTTCTCTTATAGCAATATGCTTTCCTTTTTGTGCCTATGTGAACTAATGCTATACATAAATAAATAAATAAATAAATAAATAAGGGGCTGCACGGTGGCACAGTGGGTAGGACGTTCGCCTCACAGCAAGAAGGTCGCTGGTTCGAGCCTCAGCTGGGTCAGTTGGCATTTCTGTGTGGAGTTTGCATGTTCTCCCCGTGTTCGCGTGGGTTTCCTCCGGGTGCTCCAGTTTCCCCCACAGTCCAAAGACATGCGGTACAGGTGAATTGGGTAGGCTAAATTGTCCGTAGTGTATGTATGTGAATGAGTGTGTATGGATGTTTCCCAGAGATGGGTTGCAGCTGGAAGGGCATCCACTGTGTAAAAAACATATGCTGGATCATTCCACTGTGGCGACCCCAGAGTAGTAAAGGGACAAAAAGAAAATGAATGAAGGAATAAATAAATAAATAAAATAAGATAAAAAGGGGGGGGGGGGGGTGAAATGAGTAAAAATAAATTAGTAAATAAATAAAATCAGATATATACATCAGCAACATGTACATGTAGGGAGTGATCATTGTTAGGGGTATTTACAGTTTTAACCCAAAGAATGACCAGTCTGTCAGATGAAGAAGAGCCGGAGTCAGAGATTTAAATAAATAAATAAAAGTTTACTGAAGATAGTTTGCAGTTTCATCAGCAGAAGCCAGCTTCAACACTCGCAATGAGTTCCTAGGCCGCTCTGCCTTACAATCACAAATCAACATCAATTATACTCTTTACACAATGTCATTTTCTGCGTCATACATATAGGTGTTCTAACCTGATTGGTTAAACACAGATAGACTAGGAAAATTTCCACGTGGGTGCGTGCGTACAATTCTGAACAATATCTTAAGCATAAACGTCAGACATCCGATAGACTGTTTAGAGCTGACTCCAGACCTGTTAAAAGTAACAACAATCAAATAGAGCACACACACTTAAAGTACAATCTGTTTCTTATCCAAGGCTGAGTGTACTTCTCAGCCGTCTTTATCAAAACTGGTTAAAAACCGGTATAATCTACATTCAGACAGTTAAATTCTCACTACATCAAGTCTATCTTGAATAAAAGTAAAATCACTTTAAAAGAATTACCCGTAAAAATAGCAAAATCACATTTTAGATAGTATTAACTCATAGAAATAACAATAGAAACAATAGAAGTTGTTTCAAGTCCTCAGCCGTTCATTTCCACTCAAGGTCTCCGTGACCTCTGACCTTGTTTGGTGGCTCCTGAAAATAGTTTCAAAGAGACAGGCAATGCACTGAACATTCTTACATAAAGCAGTGTATTTAACTTATTCGTTAAATCAATGCAAAGTTAAATAGTCGTTCAAATAATCAATTAATTATCTTTAGTGAAAATAAATGAGAAATAAGATGATGAGGAAAGGATAAACATCCACGCTGAGATGGATGGGGACCGGATGGGATGGTAGAAATCTGAATCCTTCATCATATTTTAAGCTAATAGCAAGTTTAGGTTTTCTATGTGATGTTGCATAATCTGTCCATTTTTCCCAGAATTAGATATTCATATACATCCATGCATTTAGGGTAGGACTTTCTTGTGACAACCATTTTTGGTAATGCTCTTTTTGACAGCCACTAATACAATACAATTTTACAATCAAATGGTATCAAAAATATTAATATATTTTATTATATAGAAAGGCATTGTTCAATATGTTTTAATAATCGAGCAGTCCCAAAAAATGTGGTAGGGATTCATCTTTTGATTTCCGCATTTTTTCCAGCATATAGACAAATTTCCAGCATGGTGAGATTTCTGGCATGGTGTGACTCTTCTAACCAAATTCCCTCCATTTCTGTTATTTAGAACATTTCCATTGATACCTCCATATTTTTGTCCATTCATCATCAGTTATAACAATTCCTCCTTGTTTCTCTCCCTTGTAATGCAAGTGGTTAAGTGTGTTTTAAGATTTAGCAAACATGTGTATATATATACCTGAAATCATTTTACTTTGAAAATCTGATTTATATCCTTGTCTCAGCCCCATCTTATTAACAAAATGTCTCATTTGTAAGTATCTATAAAAATCTTGTGCTTCTAATGAATGTTTCTCTTTAAGTCTCAAAGCTGTCTAGTATACCATCTTCCAATATGTCACATAGAGTCGTTATCCCTTAATTTATCCAGTCTTAGAATTGAGTGTCTAATTTTTCACGTTTTTTTAACCATTTTATGTGACACAATTTAATTTTTTAGTTTATGTTCTGTTATTATAGATCTCCAAACATTAAGAGTGCATGTTATCCATGGGTCGTCAATAGCCTTAATATGGTCCTGTAAGTTACTATCGGCCAGGTGTAGAAATGAAAATTATCATATGCATTTGTTTATATGGCAGTACATGTCTTTTTCACCAAGAAGGTCCATACAGACTCCAAAGGCAGATACTGATTAGATCAGGGCCTAGTTAATATGTGGACTTTGGGGGTTTTATGATGTGGTCACATGTTGATTGGTCGCTTTGTATGTCTCAGTATTTGTGCTTTGGTCAAGTTGTCAAGAAAGAGACAAAATATGTGATAAACTTTGCTCTGTCTCTTTTCCTGCTCTGCTCCTCTCCAGCTCTGGACTCTTATCTTCTCTGACTCTACTGCTGTCAGGCTTCGGGGCCTGCTCTCTTTGTGTCTCTCTCTCCCTCCACCTGTCTCTCCCTCTTTCTCAGGTAACTTTATTTTACATTTATCGTACTGCGTACAATTAATATCATGTTTTTATCATGTCATGTTTTATCATTATATACAGTTATTTTCTAACTAATTCAGTTGAAACCATAGATAATTATTGCCATTAAATCATCTCATTTTCAAGTATTTGTGAATTACTTTTGATTCAACATCAACACTTAATTGCTCCATATTGCAATACAATACAATATCAACGCTCTCCCACATTCTTAGCTATTAATGCTGCTCTTCTTTCTGTTTTTGGTATAAAATTGCAGAAAGATAGTTTTACTAGAAATGTACAGTTTTCACCATCATACTGATCATCATACATCATACTTTTTAGCAGAACTACAGTTCGAACCGCTGTAGTTAAAAACCCATTCTTACAGTGCTGTTTAAACTTCTCATTGAGCAGCTGTTACTAGATTTCTGAAGATGTTGCACAGACACAGATGAACCTGCATAGCCAGAGTCTCCTCAAAGTTGTTCATCTATCAAAGCAAAGTTACAAAAATGTTGTGCTCACCAGCAGGAGAAATGGGCTCCTGTACCATCAGAGCTCATGATTGACCACACCATGATGTCATTTTTATTGTGCACACCATTGCACGTTTGCTGATGCAGTGAGAATAAACCAGACTTTGTGTTCTTTTTTTTCTTTTTCTCTCCAATTTCCAAACCTTGTTCTGCTCACAGATGGTTCAAGATGTCAATAATGTATGCCCTTGTGCTTTGTTGCAGTTTGATACCATTTGCACTTCATAGTGGTTTCAGTTGAATATGCTGATGCTCATTTAAAGACAATTCATTGAATTGATGACATATTATTGATGACAAATAATCAAACTAAACGCTTGTTTTGGGCTTGTTTTGAAGCTGTCATTGCAAATCAAAGCCTGAAACACATTATAGGATATTAATCTGCATGTCTCTGCTCTGTTCTCTACAGGTTGAGCAGTTGTGATGTCACAGATGAAGGTTGTGCTGCTCTGTCTTCAGCTCTGAGATCAAACCCCTCACACCTGAGAGAACTGGATCTGTCAGGGAATAACCTCAGAGATTCAGGAGTAAAGCTGCTCTCTGAGGAACTGAAGAATCCACACTGTAAACTGGAGAAACTGAGGTGAGATTATGAGATTTACACAGATTAATAGCATTTACATATAAAGTAGGGTATTTAATTGTTCATGTAAGTGATAAACTATTACATTGCATTGCTTACATTTATACAATTGCAAGAGACGAATGTGAAGATGTCTCTGTTCTCTACAGGTTAATCAGTTGTGGTGTCACAGATGAAGGTTGTGCTGTTCTGTCTTCAGCTCTGAGATCAAACCCCTCACACTTTAGAGAACTGGATCTGTCAGGGAATGATCTCAGAGACTCAGGACTGGAGCTGCTCTCTGAAGAACTAAAGAATCCAGACTGTAAACTGGAGATACTGAGGTGAGATTATGGGCCTTATCATACACCCGGCGCAATAAGACGCAAGATGTGTTTTTCAGCAATGTGTTGCTATTTTCAGACTAGCACAACAGTCATTTTACCCGCTTTGAGCCACGTTGTTTAAATGGCAAATCCATTTGCTCCACTTTGTGGACTCATTGGTGTGTTGGTCTAGAAAAGAGGTGTGTTAGGGCACATTGTTGGCACGTTGCTATTTTGAGGAACTGCAATAGACTGTTCAATAGACCAGCTGAGAGCTGGTATAAAGTCCATCGCAGAGCACATTAGTTGTGTGCCTTAAACGCATACACTTAATACACACTTTCTGTACAGCAATAAACAAATATCTTAACAAATGAAAAAGAATTAAAGGATTAAAATATTACAAAAATTATTACTTTATACATAAATATAAAAACCACTGCCTCCATGCCACCTTCATCTCGAGGGGCTTTTTTCCGTTTATGGTAGCACTTTATAATAACTACACACTATGAAACATTTATTAAGCATTAGCAAATAGTGAATTCATTATTTGTTAAGCATTAACTCTACATTAATAAACGTTAGTAATCAGTTTATAACTGAAGCTACAAATGCTGTATTCTTGACTTATAACCACATTTATAATGTGCTTAATAATTGTACTTTCATAATTTAATGATTTATTTTTCATTACTAAATTCAGTATTGCATTATTTACAAACCATTTGTATTTAAGAGTAGTTGGAGGTTTTTAAGATCATTCAGAATGAGTTAGTAAATTATGAATAAACTATTAAAATCAACATTTATATATCTTATTATTCAGGAATATAGAAATGGTTACTATCAGGGCTTGACATTAACTTTTTTGATCACCAGCCACTGTGGCTAGTAGATTTCCAACGTTACTAGCCACTCGCCATTTTCACTAGCCACACTTTTCTTGTTGGGAAAATATATTTTATATGCATAAATTTGACTTTGACATGCTAAAATGACTTGATTTAGATGTGTTATGTCCACATGTCTCCTCATTCATTTAACTTGTGTGTATTGTGTATTAGCTTGCTCAGTGTGCATGAGCAAATGGATTGTGTCGCAATGCAATCAGTTTTTATTTCACACGACTTTTCAGGGCTCAAAATTAAGGATTTACCAAAATCATCTCTGACCACACCAAATAAGTATTTCTTAGCCACAATTTTTTTATGTGTCAAAACAAGGAAAATATAGCTGTATAGGTGCACTTTTTAATTCAACAAAACGTTTCTTTAAAAACTGCAGGTGATCGCTCCTCTACAACACAATGCTGCTGCGCTAAGAGTGACACTGACTTTCATTTTTCTTATACAGTGCTGTTCTGAGCAGACACAATGCAGTAAAGTAGAATAGAAATTTGTCTATGCACATCTGACATGGCAGTGCATTACCCCCAACTCTGGTCTCTGTTCTCTACAGGTTGAGCAGTTGTGGTGTCACAGATAAAGTTTGTGCTGCTCTGAGTTCAGCTCTGAGATCAAACCCCTCACACATGAGAGAACTGGATCTGTCAGGGAATAAACTCAGAGATTCAGGAGTGAAGCTGCTCTCTGATGAACTGAAGAATCCTCACTGTAAACTGGAGATACTGAGGTGAGATGAGGAGATTTACACATGAGATTGCTTTTGCAATTTTTTATCATTTAGATAATGCAATCCTACATGCATGTACTCTATCAAACAAGGAATATATCAATAGTGATCTTTATAAAATGACAAGATATTAATCTGCTGATGTCTCTGTTCTCTACAGGTTGAGCAGTTGTGATGTCACAGATGAAGGTTGTGCTGCTCTGTCTTCAGCTCTGAGATCAAACCCCTCACATCTGAGAGAACTGGATCTGTCAGGGAATCAACTCAGAGATTTAGGAGTTAAGCTGCTCTCTGATAGACTGAAGAATCCACACTGTAAACTGGAGAAACTGAGGTGAGATATTCAGATTTTTACAGCACTGACAGAGATGAATGATTTTCAGTTTCCTACATAAGTTTCTTGTTTCTAATAGCATTTTACAATATTTTTGTTCATCATGAAATAAATCAATATTCCATTAAAAATGTAAATCTTCATTTTGAAAACTAAAAGGACAAATTATTTCAACAATGCTGTGAGCACACAACTCAGTGAAATACCTTTGTTTGTTAAAAAATGAAGTCCTACTTAGAGTTCTGGTTTGTGGAAATGTGTCCTGCTGTCTGAGTGAAGAGTTTGTCATTGTTCTCTACAGGTTAAGGGACTGTGGTATTGGACTACCTATTTATCCCTCTTTACATTTAGCACTGACATCAAATTCATCAGAAGAAAAGGGGCACTTGAAAGTTGATAAACAGAGGTGAGATTATGACTCTTATCCAATAGCATTCATAATACAGTTGATGTATGTATTAATATGTGACTATCAAGTAGAGATATAATAGATGCAAATTTGATTCTCTGTATTTTTTATGTTTATTAAACCAAAAAATCTCGTCGCAGACATTCAGACTATCACACTATATTAATTGAGACTGATCTGACTTTTGGAATTCCTGTATTAAGCTCTATTTGGAATATAATAGTTTCTCAGGGTAATTTTCACCATTTACAAGAGTTAGTTGTTGATTTTATTGTTGTTCAAATGCAGAATGTCAGTGTTTTTCTCTCAACAACTAGTCCCTTTATTCATCAGGGGTCACCACAGCGGAATGAACCGCCAACTTATCCAGCATATGTTTTACACAGCGGATACCTTTTTAGCTGCAACCCAGTACTGGGAAACATCCATACACACTCATTCACACACATACACTACGGCCAATTTAGCTTATTCAATTCACCTATAGCGCATGTGTTTGGACTGTGGGGGAAACCGGTGCACCCAGAGGAAACCTACACCAACACGGGGAGAACATGCAAACTCCACACAGAAACACCAACTGACCCAGCCGGGGCTCGAACCAGCGACCTTCTTGCTGTGAGGCCACAGTGCTAACCACTGAGCCACCGTGTCACCCTTACAGTATGTAAAAATTACCTACAAATAACAAACAATAAGGTCGTGTGGGGATTAAACTGCCATGTGAATCAACATCATGAGTTAAAAACATGAGCTTTAAGTTGAAGATCAGTAAATCCTTATTATTTCTTATGGGTATGTCTGTAAAAAACTCTTCACTGATTAAACATGCTTTCGGATGAAGATAAATTTGCAGTGGACATCTGAATTCAGATTATATGTTTTATTTTTATAAATAATAAAACATAGTAAATCTGAATAATATGTAATTGACTTATTATTGATTTAACACTAGAACTACAGAGGTGGTAATTTTGGCCATTTTATAGTTTGTACAATTTAATAACTTTGTTGAAATAAAACACACATCTATAATACCCTGACTTTTCCTAAATATGTGTATATTTCTTTCTAACATAGTTATTTTATGATAATTACAAAACAAAAGTTAGGAGTATTTCTACCTTTAAGTGGTCAAAATGACTGCATGCATTTCAGTGTCTACTTTTCTCCATGACTTTAGATATGCATGCCGCTGTTGCCTAGCAACTTCCTACTAACAAAAACATAACTTTCTTTTGGCAAAAACATAACTTTACCTCATATAATGTCTTTCAAAACAGCATATTCATTGCTGCGAAAAAACTTTCTGTCCTGCTTGTGAAAGCTAAAAATAAAAATGAGGCGCGGCTCATGGTTCATACGATAATGTATATGGAATGTAAGATTAATTTAGTCAAATCTCTCCAGCACTTTGTTAATGTAACTGTTGCATTTTAAGGTAAAAAAAAAAAAAAAAAGAATTATAAAACAACTTTTGAATTTTTCTCATCTAGAAACTCAGAGATGTGGTTTCCAGCAGCAATTGAATCCCCACACAAACTATGTTTATCAAAAAACATTGTTAGACAAGCTAATAGAATAATGTTGTGAGCTAAGCTATCAGTTATGCCTATATTTATACTTATATGTATTTTGAATGCACTAACAATGTATAGTGAAATAAGCTACAGCACAAAACTTACAGACTACATGTAAACAATTATTTACATTTGTTTTTTTGTTTTTTATTGAACCAGCTTCATTCCAAGTCAATATATTTTAGGCCCTGTTCGCACCTGGTATTAAAATTTCATCGATCTGATCACAAGTGGACAAAAGAGACACATTACTTTTCACACCACATACTTTCCATACTCATTTAGCTGGATTTGATTATTGACCATTTAACACGATCCAGGATAGTTTTGTTGTTTAAAACTCATCCGAAAATTGTTGTCATAAAACAGGTCTGGAAGCTCAAACCTGCTCAGGAGCAGCATCTTATTTCATAGAAACAGGATCAGATCATGTCATTTCAAGCAAAGGTGATACTGAAATGTACCACTGTATGTAGCACAGCTGATGTTTTCTTACAATAGTAAAATAAAGGTTATATGAACTGTATTAATTTGGGGTAAATACTGGTTTAACACATTGCTAACACAGCTCAATCATGCAGGTTTGCATTTTTCAACATCAAATAAATCTGACCTTTCCTAACAGATCATGCTGCACAACTTTTAGTCCAAGCTCTTGTCATTTCAAGGCTGGACTACTGCAATACTCTTCTAGCTGAATTCACATTGCACACTTAAACATCTATATAAGATCCAGAAATCTCACTTCATCTGGTCTTTAATGAACCTAGGAGAGCCCATGTAACATCTCTTTATCTCTCTGCATTGGTTATCGGTCGAGGCTTGTATCAAGTTCAAATGCATTGATTATTGCCAGTGGTGTAAAGTAACTAATTACAAATACTCAAATGACTGTAATTAAGTAGTTTTTCTCAGGTATTGTAGTTTACTGAGTAGTTTTATAAATGTGTACTTTTACTTTTCCCTGAGTACATTTTTAGTGCAGTATCTGTACTTTTACTCCACTACTTTCTTTCAACATGCAGTAACTACTTTATTTTTCTTGTCCATGGGGATTAGAAAAATCAGTTCTGTGATTCCTGTCCAATCAAATCGCACATACCGTAGAAGGTAAATCATAATGAACTACCTCAAGACGTGTGCACTTTATAATTGCAGCAAACTGTTTGAAAGTATTAAGTGTCAATGAAGATGTTCAAGAAGACTGTTTAGATGCATGTCACTGATGAGAAGATGACGGATGTTTACTGTATGATGACCGAAGTGGCCTTAAACATCCAACAGGCACAGGATGTCAACTGTCACGCATTCAGAAATCACAAAACAAGGATCCAAATGCAAGGTCTTTATTGACCGGTGACAAAACGGAATCAAAAATAATAGAACCAAAACAGAAAATAGTGCGAAACAGAACAGGATGTCCAGACAAGTCCAGATCAAAAATTATTCTCGGAACGGCTGGCAGGTCCAAAACGAATACCGAGCGTCCTAATGAAAACAGAGCGACAATGAACAAATAACGAACTGACAGGGTACAAAAGAACGTCAAGCACTTATATAGGAGAGATAATTAAATACAGCTGACAGGAATGATGGTTGCAGCTGATCAACAACACGTGACCAAAACACAACGCTACTACAGCGCACATGAATGACAAAACAAAACCACGTGACAATAACAAAGACACACCAGGAAGTGTGCACAACCTGCAAAACCGTGACAGTACCCCCTCTCCTAGGAGCACCTCCTGGTGCTCCCAGACGAGCTCGCCTGGCGATTGTAATCATCGATAAGCGAGTGATCAAATATGTCCGTTGCAGGGACCCAACTTTTCTCCTCCGGACCGTAACCCTCCCAGTCCACCAAGTACTGAAATCCTCGGCCCCTCCGTCTAGAGTTCAGAATGCGCTTAACCGAATAAACCGTCTCCCCATCTACGCGGCGGGGCGGGGGGGGGAGTAGGCGGATTTATGGCCGTATGAAAATGGGCCGTATTTATGGGCTTTAATTTCGAAACATGGAACGCGGAATGAATTCTCCTGTACGCGGGAGGAAGTTTGAGGCGGACTGCCACCGGACTAATGATCTTAGTGACAGTGAATAGGCCAATAAATTTAGGAGCTAGCTTATTACAAACGGTACGCAGAGGAATATTCTTAGAAGAAAGCCACACTTTTTGACCGACTACGTAAACGGGAGGTTTAGACCGGTGGCGATCGGCCTTAGCCTTAGTGCGCGCACCCACTTGGAGGAGGGTCTGTCTGGCCCTATTCCAAGTGCGTCGACACCTCTGAACAAAGGCGTGAGCGGAGGGGACCGCGATTTTGGATTCCATACTGGGAAAAACAGGTGGCTGGTAACCTAAACTACACTCAAACGGAGATAGGCCCGTACCTGACACTGGTAAAGAGTTGTGTGCGTACTCCACCCATGAGAGCTGCTGACTCCAGGAGGCAGGATTCTGGGACACCAAACATCGCAACATACGTTCGAGATCTTGGTTGGCTCTCTCTGTTTGACCGTTACTCTGAGGATGGAAACCAGAAGAAAGGCTAACAGTGGCCCCCAATAACCGACAGAACTCTCTCCAAAATTTAGAGACAAACTGAGGCCCCCTGTCAGAAACCACATTTGCCGGGAGGCCATGTATGCGAAAAATGTGATCAATGACAGCAACCGCTGTCTCTCTGGCTGAGGGTAATTTGGGCAGAGGAATAAAATGAGCAGCCTTCGAGAACCTGTCCACAACGGTCAAAATGACCGTATTGCCACAGGATGGCGGGAGACCTGTGACAAAATCTAGCGAGATGTGTGACCAGGGTCTCGAAGGAACTGACAGCGGCTGAAGAAACCCAGCGGGAGGGCGATTGGAAGTCTTTGAAACAGCACAAACAGAACAAGCCAAAACAAACTCTCGTATATCCCGAGCCATAGCTGGCCACCAGAATCGCTGTTTAACCAGAAATAAGGTGCGACTCACCCCTGGATGACAAGCCACCTTCGAAGAGTGTCCCCATCGAATGACGTCAGACCGAATCTCCTCAGGCACAAACAAACGACTCGGTGGGCATCCGGTCGGGGGCGTTACCCCATCCAAGGCAGTGCGAACCCTAGACTCGATCTCCCATGTCACTGCAGAAATAAACATCCTCTGTGGAACAATGGGTTTGAGGGACGAAACACGGTCGGAAAAATAAAAAAGACGGGATAACGCGTCGGGTTTGATGTTCTTAGAACCCGGTCGATAGGAAATAGTAAAATCGAAGCGTCCGAAAAATAACGCCCACCGAGCCTGCCTGGGGCTTAATCGTTTGGCGGATTTGATGTATTCAAGATTCTTATGATCGGTCCAAACGATAAAAGGAACTCCCGATCCTTCCAGCCAATGACGCCACTCTTCCAACGCAAGCTTGACGGCCAGCAACTCTCTGTTACCAATGTCGTAATTGCGTTCAGCAGAGGATAATCTATGGGAAAAAAAAGCGCAAGGGTGCATCTTGTCATCCGACGAGGAGCGTTGAGACAGGATGGCCCCAACCCCCACCTCTGACGCGTCAACCTCCACCACAAACTGCCGAGAAGGATCAGGAGCCACCAGAATTGGGGCTGAAACAAAGCAGCCCTCTAGTTTTGTGAACGCAGCCTGAGCCGCGCTCGACCACCTGAACGGAGTCTTGGAGGAGGTTAAGGACGTCAGAGGCGCGGCGAGCTGGCTGTAATTGCGAATGAAACGCCGGTAAAAATTGGCAAAACCCAGAAACCTCTGCAGGGCCTTGCGGGAATCTGGAATTGGCCAATTTACCACAGCTTGAATCTTCTCTGGATCCATTCGCACCCCCTCGACTGACACTATGTGACCCAAAAAAGGAACAGACTGTGCGTGAAAAACGCATTTCTCCGCTTTGACATAAAGCCCATTCTCTAGCAGCCTCTGAAGCACTCTCCTGACGTGTTGCACATGCTCCTGGAGAGAATGAGAAAATATCAGAATGTCATCCAGGTAGACATAAATGAACTGATCTATCATATCTCACAACACATCATTAACGAGTGCTTGGAAAACTGCGGGGGCGTTGGAGAGCCCGAACGGAAGGACACAATATTCAAAATGCCCCCTGGGGGTATTAAACGCAGTCTTCCACTCATGCCCCGCCCTCATGCGAACCAAATGATAGGCGTTGCGGAGATCCAGTTTTGTGAAAAAGTTCGCCCCCTGCAGACGCTTGAAGGCAGAAGACATCAACGGCAAAGGATAAGTATTCTTTACCGTAATGTTGTTCAGCCCTCGATAGTCAATACATGGGCGAAGAGAACCATCCTTCTTCTTCACAAAAAAAAACCCCGCCCCCGCCGGTGAAGAAGAGGGGCGAATGATCTTGGCCGCTAGAGAATCAGAAATATATTTCTCCATGGCCTCCCTCTCAGGAACAGAAAGAGAGTATAACTTGCCTTTAGGCGGAGACGTACCTGGCAGTAAATCTATAGCACAGTCATAGGGACGATGGGGAGGTAGAGAAGCAGCTCGAGACTTACTGAACACTCTCTTCAGGTCGAGGTACTCACTGGGCACGTTTGACAGGTCCATGTAATCCTCCTGGAACACAGAACGAAACACAACAGTACGAGAAGACGAAATCTAGGATACATGACAATTCTCACTCCAAGATATCACAGAATTCTCTCCCCAACAAATCTGAGGCTTATGCTTGACCAGCCATGGATGCCCAAGAACCACTGGTGTATTGGTGGTGTCTGTTAAAAAAAATGAAATAAGTTCGGAGTGATTGCCAGAAGTTAACAACCTTATAGGGCCCGTGGCGTGAGTGATAGATGGCAGAGAGCGCCCGCAAAGGGCGTGAACAGCAATAGGCTGAGTGAGAGGAATAATGGGAAGTTTTAACCTAAAAGCAAACTTAGTGTCCACAAAATTCCCCTCCGCACCAGAATCAATGAGGGCTAGACAGTTTAGTGTTTGAGAACCCCAACCCAAAGTAACTGAAAATAGGGTAGCAGCAACGGAGGGTTTTTTCAAATTAATTTCACCCATCAGTAACCTCTTACCTACTGACGGGTGCTGGCTTTTACCGGACAAGATGACACAATGTGCCCCGGTCCTCCGCAATACAGGCACAGTCCTTCAGCCCACCGGCGTCGCTTCTCCTCCAATGAGAGACGCGATCTACCCATCTGCATGGGTTCCGGCCCGGCTGTGACGCCATCCGCGGCCGCCGGAAAAGAAACCGGAAGCGATCCAGAGTCGAAAAATGGCGTCCGCCTGCTGCGTGTCTCCCTCCGAAACAGTCTGGCGTCCACCCGAACCGCCAAATCAATAAGACCGTCCAAAGTCTTGGGGAGATCTAGAGCATAAATCTCCTCCTGGATGTGATCAGCAAGCCCATGGAGGAACATGTCCCACTGGGCACGGCACAACTGAGGTTCCCCTGAATAAAATTCTGGAGGAGGAAGACGGGGCTCAGATCGGCTACTCACTGCCTCCGCTGCTGGGAGTGATGGTGGACTGGACTGTTCTGCTTGTGTGACGATCCCACCGGTGAGCTGCTGGACCTGAGTGGTAAGTGCAGATACTTGTGTCGCTAAGTTCTGTATAGCTTGACGAGTGGCAGCCATTATCTCATCATGTTGGTCAATCCGTGCACTGCTCTGATTGACAAACTCAGTAATCTGAGCGACGCTTGCTGGATCCATCAATTGGTCAGTTCGTTCTGTCACGCATTCAGAAATCACAAAACAAGGATCCAAATGCAAGGTCTTTATTGACCGGTGACAAAACGGAATCAAAAATAATAGAACCAAAACAGAAAATAGTGCGAAACAGAACAGGATGTCCAGACAAGTCCAGATCAAAAATTATTCTCGGAACGGCTGGCAGGTCCAAAACGAATACCGAGCGTCCTAATGAAAACAGAGCGACAATGAACAAATAACGAACTGACAAGGTACAAAAGAACGTCAAGCACTTATATAGGAGAGATAATTAAATACAGCTGACAGGAATAATGGTTGCAGCTGATCAACAACACGTGACCAAAACACAACGCTACTACAGCACACATGAATGACAAAACAAAACCACGTGACAATAACAAAGACACACCAGGAAGTGTGCACAACCTGCAACCGTGACAGTCAACATGACATCTGATTGACGTTAAACCCTAACGTCTTGGGGACTTTGCATTTTGTTTGGAAATGAAAATCAGGTTCACGTCAGAACTCAACATCAGGCCAATGTCAATGTCCAACCTAAAACCAACCAAATATCATCGTCTAATGATGTTACAGTTTGACATTGTGTGAGCGTTACCCCTATGGCATCTATCAGACGCTGGATTTTGCTTTCCGTACCTGATGAATAAATGTCAGTATTTGACGTCAATATGACGTTGGTTTAAGATGTTGGCTCGACGCTGGATTTTGGTCACTTTCTAACAACCTAAAATCAACCAAATATCAACGTCATTTGACGTCATTATTGGACATCAAAATAACGTTGTCCTTAGCGGCTGGCTTGACAATTAATTTTGGTCACCTGACATTACAACCTAAATCTAACCTAATATTAATGTCTCATGATGTTGTGTGCCTTCTGGGCAATAACTAAATGCACTACAGAATGTTTCGTTTACACACACATGCACAAATTACATGTAAACATATCAGCTTTTAACAGCGTAATACTCACAACTCTTGAGTACATTTAAAAGGGCTAATTTTTACTCATACTTTGAGTTAGGGCTGGGCGATATGGCAAAAAAAAAAAATCTCGTTTTTTTTTTTTTTTTTTTTTCATAAAGTTTGACCGATTCACGATTTCGATTTTTTTTATTTTTATTTATTTTTTTATTATTTTTTTTTTTTTTACTGTGTAACTACCTTACCAGCTTACCTTGTTCATTTAAATTTAAATAAATGCTGAAACTAGTTTTTTTCATGCTCACTTGTAAAAGAAAAGCAATAGTGTGACTAAACGCGGTTATGGCACTCTCTCATATAGGGATGCTAAACATAGCTACAATAGAAGTCACAGCAGGTCATATGTTGTGCAGCTTTGGGCAAATTTTATTTGGAGAGAAAATGACCAAAATGTAACGTGAAGATTAAAAAGGATTGGAGGGGAAATAAATATTTCAAATCTCTGTACATAACAGAAAAATAAACTATGATAATGCAACAATAGTTTATCTGTATTAGTGGCATGGCAGAAATATATATTTAGACAGGCCCTGTCAAAGTGAGCGGGCACTTTCACTAATAAAAAATATAGCACTTAAATTATTTCATAACAATCAATAAAATAACAGCGGTTTTATATCAAAAGTTGGTAATGATATAAAATATACTACATTTTGATGGTAAAATATAACCATTTAAACGATTTCAGTATTTAAACATTAAATAACGAATGCATCAAGTTAAATATAAAAAAACGAATGAAACAACACAGCATATCAGGATATAAAGGACTATATTTAGCAGAATACTGCTCTTTTTATCTTTGTAATTTTATAGTTTTATTTTTGTTATTTTAATTATTTTTTGTCTTCATAAATAACTAATGAGCTATAGACAAATATCTGCTTGTCGTTTTAGAAAATATTTGTGCGTAGCTCCACCACCCAGTATATATTAAAGATTACCGTGAACAAAAAAACCCCACAGAAACCTGTTACATCTGTCTATATTTAAATGTCTATCTTATATTTAACTGAATCCTATAATGGCCTATAGCTGAAATGTTGGAAATTGCTTTATTTTTATAAAACATTTGTCGATATGTATTGATATTTTTTGGAGTAAAAACTGCCGACATTTAAGAATCCATATTTATTTTATTCATTCATTCATTTGACTTGTTTATTGGTGCATATATGGGTTATGATTTAATTCATACAGTACCTTGGACAGCTACTGTGCCACTCCGTAATTCAAGCAAAAGTCCAAATTAAAGAAAGATTTGACTTTCTGCGGTGACCGACATTTACAACACGCCGTAACCGTCCTTCAGGTGGAGCGCGGGTATAATATACAAAACCAGCCATCTGGGCTTTGAACTAGGTGCAATTATTTCCTCGTGTGTGTGTGTGTGTGTGGAGCGATGGGTGCGCGCCGCAGGCCAAAGTGACTAAAAGTGACTCCACCTGTCGAGCCCGTCTCGCAGCTCGCGCGGGAGAGACAGACGGCTGCGGGGACGCGAACAACAGCACGACGCGCGTGGAAACATTAGCGAAGCTGGCTGGCTGCGGAAAATGTCCCGGTGTTCCCAATGGCCAGTCCGCCCTGGCGCGCTTCCGCTAAATCAGCTGTGGTAGCACATCAACAGAGCCGCGACGTCAACACACAGAATCAGCACAATTCAGCACGGTTGTCTAACAGTTTAGAACGGTTTGGCACGATAGTGAAAAAGTGGCTTTAATATTTTTATAAAAAAATCGCGATTCTTCGATTTTGTAAAAAATAAAATCGTCTTAAAACGTAAATTCGAATTAATCGAAAAAATCGCCCAGCCCTACTTTGAGTAATATTTACAACAGATACTTTTACTCTACTTGCACTACATTTTTAGGCAAGTAATGATACTTTTACTGAAGTACAATTTTTCAGTACTCTTTCCACCACTGATTATTGCTTAAGGCTGGTTTATATTTCTGCATCGAGTGATCACCGTGCCCCATGGCGCATGCCGTGTGTGTAGTCGTGCATTAATACTTCTGCACTTCTGAAGTGCTAGCTGGAAGTAGGTGTTCATGTTCCTCCTTTTGTTTTTTCTGAATACTACCTTAACGTGCAAGTAGCTAAAACTCGCTCATTCAGAGATGAGAGCCGGCGGACGTGCAACAACTTTAATCATAAGGTAAACACCAAACAAAAGTTTCCATCTGGATCTCCTTTACAGGACTCAACACTTGTAAACATTCGCTCCATTGGGCTCGCGGCTCTCAGCACCACCCACACTCGTCACCGCTACCAGCCAACCAATCACAGAGCTTGCGATATGCATCATTGCAACGTGTAGTTACATTTTTTGAGAGGTGCAAAACCTGTATGGCGAGGGCTATACGACCACGTGAAGGCTGCGCCAGACCATTCGTGTGCTCTTGACGCAGAAGTATAAATCATCCTTTACAGAACAGCCACTGGTACTGCACCCTCTTACCTCCACCTGCTTCTGAAAGTTCTACATCCCCTTCAGGAGTCTTCGGTTGGCAAATGTGCACCGCCTTGTGGTACCATCGCAGAGAGTCTTCCCCACCTTACTCTAGCACTTAATTCTCTGAGCAGTAAAAGTTCCTTTGTATGATTAGCACTTCTCTTGTGTACTGCCTCTTCTTGTTAAATCACCAAATGCCTTCTCAATTGTTAGTTGTATTGGATAAAAGCCTTTGCTAAATGACTAGATGTAAATGTTGTTTAACATTTGGCACCATTTAGCAGCTGTTCGAACAGATTCAACCACATATACGTTTGCACTGTTTGCAATCTGATTGAATGCATTTTCAAACACCCCGTTCACACCTGTACTTAGTTACTATTTGTGATTGGATCGATGAAAACGCATCTTAATGTGATCAATGAAACTATTGGCATAAATGCTCAGTTCAGTTTTTACTGTACTTTAATAGCTGATTTAAACAGTAGAAACAAACTGTACCAAACATGGCTATAATAAAATAAATAATAATAATTAAACAAGGTGATAAGAGTATATGAACTTGTGTACATTTGAAGGACAAACTGTAAGTTCATTTAACACTTAACCGTCCTCTAACAAGGGACATTAAAAGCTCAATTTTTCTATAACATGATCACAGTAGCAGAAGTAAAGGATCACAAAACCACAGCGACTCATGCGTCAGGATTAATTCCTCTTCCTCTAACATCTTTCCATCAACTGAGTTTGTTGATGAAAATCTCTTCTGTCTCCCTGAGAAATAATTATCTCTGAATAGGGCTTATGATGATATTGCTATATTATCGGGAAAGCTGAGGTGAAATTTGAAGTTTCACATCTGAAAAAAGTGTTGACAGGCTATTTATCATTAAAGCAAAAGGAAAGTTTTATAAATGTGCATCTACTGATACTCATACTGCAGGTGATTGCTCCTCTACAACACAATGCTGCTGCGCTAAGAGTGACACTGACTTTCATTTTTCTTATACAGTGCTGTTCTGAGCAGACACAATGCAGTAAAGTAGAATAGAAATTTGTCAATGCACACCTGACATGACAGTCTCTCTGTCAGAAATGGGGGACTCGAGTCACATGACTTGACTCAAGTCAGACTTAAGTAACAAAATTTAGGACTTGAGGACTTTGCTTGACAAATATCCAAAAAAGACTCGACTTGACTTGGACTTGACTGTCATGACTTGAGACTTGACTTGGACTTGAGTTAAATGACTCGAAATAACTTGTCTTTGTTAAATAATAACCGTTTGTTATTGTCAGGGTTCTGCCACTCTGGTCTTGTAAATTCTTGTTTGGTGGCAGAGTCCGGACACTAGCTCTGTCTTGTCCATGCCCTGTTGTGCTCGGCTCGAGTTTTCTCAGGTCGGGCACTCGTTTACTGTCATTGTGGGTGTGTGTGTCTCTGGGTGCGCGCTGTCGTGAGTGCGTGTTGACCGTGCGCGCTCCCGCTTGATGCGGACGCGTACGGCCTGCGTGCGCTTGTGACGCGCGCGATCTCGTGTTTGTTTTGTTCTGTCGGCATTGCGCTGTTTCATTCTCAGCGTCTCAGTCTGGTTGGTTTTGGTTTCGGTTGGCGCTGAGATGAAGCATGCGCGGTGCTTATGTGTGAGCGCATGGTAAGATGTTTTCATCTATCGTGTGCTCGTGTCTTGTGTTCAGTCTTCTGTTGGTGTTGTGTTTAGCACATGGTGCGTGTTTACATGCACCGCGTGCTTGTGTTGTCTCGTTTTATGTGAGCACATGGCTTGTTGTCTCTTTGTGTCATGTGCTCTCCCGTCTATTGTCTAGCCCCACCCTCCTTGTTAACCCATTATTAGTTTATCATGTTCACCTGTTTGTGTGTTAATTTACTTCTGCTTAAAATCCCCTCATGTCGGCTGTCCTGTGCCAGTTCGTCGTCTATTCTCCCTCGTGTTCCTGCTCCAGTCCTGTCTTGCCAGCCCAGCCAAGTTTGTCTACCATTTTGTGTTATAGTTATGTTTTTCCCCCCTCGGGGTGGTTTTTGTTGTCTTTTTGTTTTGTTTTTATTAAAATAAAAGTCATCTTATGTTGCATTTGAGTCCTCGCTCACTCATCCTTCCTGAACCTTGACAGTTATATATTGTGCTATTAAAAACAAAGCAAAACCGAAAGTCTAAGTCACGCATGCGCAGTATTAACAGCTCCTCGGTTCTTAAAGATTCAGGTTCTCTGTACTGTTCCGAATAAAGCACTGCAACCGATTCCTGACTCGAGTTGATGATTTTTTAAGTGGATAACTTGGCATATTGTTTGTTTTTTTCCCCCATGTCAGAGGGAGTGCCAGACAAGTTAAAAAGTAAGTCACTTTAAGTAATTTGTGGATTAGTGTTTATTGGAAATGCAAATCATTTTAAAATAATCAGTTGGATTTGCTGAACTGGATCAATCGGTTCATTAAGAAGTACCACTCAAAACGAGTCATTAGAGTCATTAGAACGATTCATTTGGACTTTACTTGGGCGGTTGGCCCAGTATATTAACGGGCGCCCAAGTATATTTAGTAAGTATTTTTTTTCTATTATTGTCATTCTTCTACACTATTTTGTATACGCCTAATATAACCAAACACCCGCAATCGATGTAGTTGAAAAATCCTCTCTCAATTACTCGTTTCGTTCTGTACACGCGTGAACTGACCGGTCAGCACCCCCCGCACTGCAGACCCACAGAGATGTGCATTTTTGGCTCTTAACAAATTCGTCCGGCCGGCTTTCTATATGTTCTAAAATGTCCGGTATTCTGCTTTTTCTTTCTAAAGCTGTCGTTCGTTAATCATATGCGTTTTTGCATTATCTTTTTATTTAAGTCTACTTTCGCTTGGTTTTGCAGCTGACTGCTCGCACAGTCGCGAGAGAAAGATTCAATAATTTTTTTCTTGAATCTAAACGACTCAAAAACTTTACTATATACTCGGAGAAGACGAAATGACTGGTCTAAACTGGCTGCAAAATACACCATTAGTAATAGTTAATCAACGCATCTGCCTTATTTAAATAATATACATGTTTTAATCTTGTAAATATGATAATTTTTAGAGATATTGTTTTTATTCCTTTTTCTGTCATGTATTTCTCATTTGCTGTATATTTTATTAATTTGCTGATGTCATTAGGCTATAATACATAGGCTATTTTATATACATATCTAAAATGTTTTGGCATTCAAGTTTGCTTTGAACTTGAAAGAGAGAGAGAAGCAGATTTGATCTGTCAGCGGTGCACATGACTCCAGAATAGCATAAAGGTAAGAGAAAGTGGGTCTTTTTTAACAGTATTTTTTTTACTTTAACCCATTGAAAACAAACAGTGTATAACAGTGTCATAATAAATGAAATTATTGTTAAAAATTTAATTATGTTTTGTTTGTCGCATATAGTTAATGTGATGTATGTAAATTGTGTGTTTCAATCCGGCTACCACCACAAGTATATTTCAAACCTGTGAGAAGCACTGATAGTATTGTATTCATATGTTAATGTTTAAGATTGACATGTAAGGAGTTAAGTTTAATCAAAAAAAGATTGCATTAAAACAATCTGTTAAATGCTATATTCCAGTTTGTCCCCCCCCCCCGATACCTTTAAAAAGAAGAATTAAGTTAGGCAAAACAAGAAACCATTTCAGACCATGGATCTCAAAACTGTAATGTATGTGTGAAATGGGCTATATATAATATCTGTAATCTAAAATTACCTTTAGAGTTCATTCTTAGCAAGGCATATTACTAATCAATACTTTTTTGTTGGAGTTATTGAAATGTACAAAATGTTTTTGAGGAAGATGATCTTTACTTTTAATACAATAATATTTTTTGTAATAAAAAAAAAAAAAACGATAATTTTTATTCAATAATTTTTTTTTTTGTTCGACCAAAAAAGTACCTGTGCACTATAAGATTGGTTTTGTGATTTAGGGTCTCGTTTAATTAATAGTATGATATTTTAATGGCTTTGAAATAAGCACACACATTCCCCTAAGCAGAAAGCATTTCAAATTACAGTTTATGTATACAGTTGTGTTCAAAATTATTCAACCCCCTGAATTATTAGCCCCCCTGTTTATTTTTTTCCCCAATTTCTGTTTAACGGAGAGAAGATTTTTTCAACACATTTCTAAACATAATAGTTTTAATAACTCCTCTCTAATTACTGATTTATTTTATCTTTGCCATGATGACAGTAAATAATATTTGACTAGATATTTTTCAAGACACTTCTATACAGCTTAAAGTGACATTTAAAGGCTTAACTAGTGCAATTAGGTTAACTAGGCAGGTTAGGGTAATTAGGCAAGTTATTGTATAATGATGGTTTGTTCTGTAGACTATTGAATAAAAAATTAGCTTAAAGGGGCTAATAATTTTGACCTTAAAATGGGTTTTAAAAAATTAAACACTGCTTTTATTCTAGCCAAAATAAAACAAATAAGACTTTCTCCAGAAGAAAAAACATTATCAGACATACTGTGAAAATTTCCTTGCTCTGTTAAACATCATTTGGGAAATATTTAAAAAAGGAAAAAAAATCAAAGGGGGTTGAATAATTCTGATTGCAACTGTATATATATATATATATAATTTGATTGACTTGAAAGTGACTTGCTAGACCAAGCTTGTCTTGTCTTGACTTTAGTACGACAAAAATTGACTTGACTTGCTTGAGACTTGAAGGTTATGACTTGAGACTTGCTTGTGACTTGCACATGTGTGACTTATTCCCACCTCTGCTCTCTGTTCTCTACAGGTTGAGCAGTTGTGATGTCACAGATGAAGGTTGTGCTGCTCTGTCTTCTGCTCTGAGATCAAACCTCTCACACCTGAGAGAACTGGATCTGTCAGGAAATAAACTCAGAGATTCAGGAGTGAAGCTGCTCTCTGATAGACTGAAGAATCTAGACTCTAAACTGGAGGAACTGAGGTGAGACTGGGAAATTTATAGATGATATTGCTTTTGTAGTCTTTTTCATTTTTTCACAGCATTGTTTTCATGCAAACTTGCATGTGAAGTATCAAACTAGGAAAATATCATTAGTAATCTTTAGAAAATGACATGGTATTAATCTGCTAATGTCCCGGTTCCCTGCAGGCTAATCAGTTATAATGTCAGAGATGGAGGTTGTGCTGCTCTGTCTTCAGCCCTGAGGTCAAACCCCTCACACATGAGAGAACTGGATCTGTCAGGGAATCAACTCAGAGATTCAGGAGTGAAGCTGCTCTCTGAGGAACTGAAGAATCCACACTGTAAACTGGAGAAACTGAGGTGAGATTATGACTTTTACACCTGAACTAGCATTTGCAAAACTCTTCATATCTTCATAATTGACTATAGATTACACACATATTAATTTTAAACTGTACAATTTTAGCAGTAACATTTTACTTAAAAGTGTTGTCAAGGTAACTTAATTTCTCTTTCTCTTTGGCTCTCGGCGTTGGCGGTCACATCTTTTCCCTCTCCCTCCCCTATCTCTCTTGGCTGGCTCCTCTTGTCTCGTCTTAGTTTTCTTTCTCTGAGGCTCTCCTTGCTCTGCTCTCCAAACAATAAAGAATTATGGATGTAATCATGTGGTCTCTGAATGCAATTGACACCATCTTCCCAACGTGAAGCCTGTGGTTCTGGAGCACCCAACTTTCCTGCAGGAATGTTTGCAGCTGGATACATGATGGACGGGTGGGTGAAATGGCGTGTTGTGTGCCTGGCCGCTCTGTCCCTGGAGGATATTGAAGATATCTATTTATTCTGAACTTTGATAGTAGGATTTCTACCGATGGCTTTAGGCGGGGCCCTTGGGTATCGATGATTGATAAAAACGGTCAGTGTGTCGGCGCCAGTGGTGTAGTGGTTAGTGCGTCAACAAATGCACTCTGGTGCTCACGGCGACCCGAGTTCGAGTCCTATGCTGATCCTTCCCCTCTCTCTGCTCCCCATCCTTTCCTGTCAATTCTCTCTACTTTCCTATCAAATAAAGGTGAAAACCCCAAAAAATTATTACAAAAAAAAAAACGTTCAGTGCAGCTCAAAACCCCACCAATCTGGCCAGCTGGATTGAAATAGTGGTGAGCAGAGCTGTTATTCCTCAGACTGTGGTTATGGACTGCAAATTGGATAACATCGCAGAAAAACTAGCGGCTTTGCAACGAGATGTGGAAAGACCTGGAGACCAGTGACGGACATTAGATATCTGCAAAATTGGCAGATATTGACCCAAATTTGGAAACCTTTTTCTCTTTCGGCTTCCCTGTGACTCTCCTGCCAGACGACCTTGTCCAAGGCCATTGCTGGAGACAAACAACTTCCCCTACAGAACAAGATAACAAGATGCTCTGAATTCCGCCTCCCTGTTCCAAGGACACATGTTGAGACTCTACAGGCTTAAGCAGATCGCACACCAGAAGCGCCGCTCGGCGCAGCGCCACGCATTTCAGAATTCTAAACATAGGTTTCTATCAGAGTACACATACCGGTGCCACAAGTCGGCGGCTGTCAGCGGCACCCAGCCACGGCTCAGGACACTGTTCATATTTCTGCCGCGGCACAGAGTCCCATCTGATTAGTTTCATTTTAAATATCATGCGAATGTGCGCATCTGGTGTGCGATACTTTCACCTGTCATGTGCGCGCCGTGTTGCGGCGCATCCGGTGTGTGATGGCCTTTACACAAACACATACACAGCTACAGAGATAGACAGTCACTGCCTACCCCCGATCCTACGCCTTCGTGTGCTTTCACTTCCAGTGTCGGTAGGTGGGTTTGTGACCAGCGCTTTTCTAGCTTCAGGACCGGATGGCTGTTACCTAGATCGGACTATCTCCACATCACCTGTTCCCATCCCCTGTTGCGATGTTATGTCTAGGTTTATGTGTTTATGTGCTTGTTTCTGGGGCTTTATTTCCCCTGATCTCACACTAATTTAAGGACAGTCTGGGAGGGGCTTTTTCACCTCCCTTTTCCCTAATGTATCTTATTTACTATTTCTATGCAACCTCTCGTCTGACCTGTCTTCCCCTGAAATGTGTGATGTTGGTGTACTTTTTGAACTTAGAGTGGATTTAGTTTAATATGTTGAAGCTCATTTAAAGACAATACATAAGTGATAACATATTATTGATGATAAATAATCAAACTACACTTCTGTCTTTGGCTTGTTTTTGAAGCTGTCATTGCAAATCTCTCTTGGAGGAGCTGGAAACGGGGATTACAGGATATTAATCTGCTGATGTCTCTGTTTTCTACAGGTTGAGCAGTTGTGATGTCACAGATGAAAGTTGTGCTGCTCTGTCTTCAGCTCTGAGATCGAACCCCTCACACCTGAGAGAACTGGATCTGTCAGGGAATTTTCTATGGGACTCAGCAGCGAAAAAGCAGCTGATGGATTTACAGGACTCTTCACATACCGTAAGTTGAAGATGCTATATTATTTTGTTTTGTAAGCTAAATACAAAAGTAAGTTCAAAAGGTGAATAGATAAATATGTTAGTATTGTTACATTTTAAAACCTGTTGACTGTGTAAAAGGACAGAACTAACATGTCTTTAATAAAACATGCTAAGTTAAAGCTTATTCCATAAACACCATTGTGGGAGGGTTATTAAATGTATAATACAGATGATTGACTATCTGTCTATCTGTCTGTCTCAATTATTATATACTGTATAACAAATAATAATCCTGATTTCCAATCTCAAGTTTCATGTGCTTTGACACGTTCTCTATCATTCACATTTCAGTTTGGTGACATTGTTTAAGAAGTTCAGCTTTATTTTGTGGCTTGTAACCATCCATCTTCTTCTTGATCACATTACAGAGCCTTAAAGTGAAGATTGAGAGCCTACATTCAAGGTTTTTATCTGGTTTTTCTCCATCCACATGTTGATCAAGAACATCAACAAAGCAAAAAGCAGCAATTTTTGCTCCAGGATATTCGTCTATGACTTCAGTCATGTGTTCTTCACAAGTGAAGTGTTCTTCACAAATATATATATATATATATATATATATATATATATATATATATATATATATATATTAATGTTTATGAAATATTCCATGTAAAATATTCATTTTTATTGTAAATTCTCTTGTAGTGGAGCAGCTCGGTTGTTATTTTTAAGGAGTTTCGGCTCCTCACAAATGTTTGCAAATGTTCAAATTCTGTCTATAGATCTTGCTATTTTTTGCTTCTATATTTTTTTCACAATCCTTAATAATCTGTCATGTATCAAGTGTCATATAGTGTCATGTAATATTCTATCAGTCATATGAATGTTTAATAATGATTGAATTTGTTGAACAGTTGATTAAATTATTAGTGATGGTTATCAATGAAGCACTTTTATTTAGTGAAGAACATTTTCAGAGTGACTGAAATAAAGGGCCCTATCATACACCCAGCGCAATAAGTTGCAAGACATGTATTGCCCGATTTGGTGCTATTTTCAGAGCATTGCAATGTTATTTTCATGTTTTGTGCCACGTTGTTTAAATAGCAAATCCATTTGCTTTGTGGACTCATGGGTGTGCTGGTGTGAAAAGGAGATGTGTTAAAGGGCACCTATGTTACCCCTTTTTCCAGATTAAATATAAGTCTTTTGTGTCTCCAGAATGTGTCTGTAAAGTTTCAGCTCAAAACACCCATCAGATTATTGATTATAGCTTTCATAAGTTTCTATTTTATAGCTCTAACCATCAGGTAGCAGTTTTTGTGTACTGTGCCTTTAAGGCTAATCCTTCACGCCCAGCATTCCCACGTGCCTATTAGCGTGCTTTAATCTCCGCCCTCGGCTGCGTCAGACAACAGACAGTCAGACAAGCAGGAAGAAGATCTTACGTAACGTTTGTGAGAAATACTACAGTAAGAACTTTACCAATGAGTATTTGATGCATTTGTTGTGCAGTTGCAACGATGAGTCACACACAATGTTGTTACAAAGTTCACGCACACACACAAATATTGATACACACACACACAGCGTGGACACGCACACACACAGACAGCGCGCTTTTAGCTTTGCACTGTTTTTGCACGCAATATCCACTGCTGTATGGATATCTGTTATGTTAATGTACAAAATAAACCTGATTTAACGTCCACAAATCGGGATTGAAGCGTCTTCTTTTATAATTGTTCTGACACGCAGCTGTGTTGATGAAGTAAAGCTGAAGTAAATCGCTGTAATTCATTACATGCAGTTTTAAAACATTTTAAACTTGTCAAACTCACTCTTGATCACATTTGATGATGATTGATGATCCTAGCAAACTGAACAGACCTTTTATTCTCGGTTGATTTGCGCACGTCCTGTCTTGTTGATTTGATTATACACGTTACTACAGAGACATGTTAATACGCAGCTGTCAATCAATTCGGTGGGCGGGGGGACCGCACTCCTACGTCAAGTTGCGGTCGGTCTCAAAACTGCACCAATTGGTTCACCATTTTTATGTTGTTCAATTGAAAAAAAAAAGGACTGGGTGTGTTTATATCACCCCAATATGATGATCTATACACTATACCTACACATATGTCTGTCCAAACAGCTTGAAAAGTAGATTTTTCACCATAGGTGGCCTTTAAGGCAAATTGTTGGCACATAGTTATTTTAAGGAACTGAAATATACTGCGCCATTGACCAACTAAAAGCTGGTCACCTGATGGGTTTTGGACACGTATGCATCACCATATGGGGCATAGGAACAGGACGTGGGTTTGGATATAACTCAGTGTTTTGACCACACTTCATTATTATTGTTCATTTATCCATTTGCTGGAAATTAGAACTGAATTTAGAAATAGTTTTGAAACAAATCTTCGCACATAACAAACTAAATTAAATATGTAGGCTAATGGATGTCTTCAGTGGAGTGCATACAACACTGTTTCCTTATCCACGAAAGTAAAGGAGTAAAGAGTAAAAGTAAAGTAAAGCGGCCGAATGGAGGAGGCTTGTTCTTTGTACTTGTGCTGCAGATGCTCTGTTTAACGGTTTTCTCGCTAGTGAAGCGTTCAGTTTTTCCACTTACAAAATCTGCCATGTAAATAGCAAATGCACCATAGCCTGACTTAACTGACTCTTAAAGGGAATGAGAGATGAGACTCTGATTGGTTTAATGTACGTTATACTCCAAACACACCTATAACTCATTAAGGGATAAGCACAACCCTGTTAGACCAAGCACAGTGGTGCAGAGTATTATTCTATCCTTAAAATGTCAGCCGTGTTAACATTCACTCTGACTGATTCACCTCCTGTTACACTTGCAAAATAGTTTGACAACAAGCAGGAACTGTTCATGGAGCAGTGATATTGCTGTTTTTACATGGTCTATAATAATAAGTGTTCTGATAATATGAGTACATTTACACACACTGCATATTAATTTGTATTTCATTTTCTGTGATTAAACTGGTTCTCCATACAGTGACCAGGTGTAACAACTTTTCCCACTTTACCACCTTGTATATTTTACAAAATGCCATGTCATCCTTTTAATATTTATTATAGAAAACATGTCTATTAAAATAGATGTCACAAATATATATATATATATATATATATATATATATATATATATATATATATATATATATATATATATATATATATATATATTAGGGGTGTAAACCTACACTGGTCTCACGGTTTGGTTCGGTTACGATTATTATGCCATCGATTCGGTTCAATTCGATATCTCGGTGCATCACGGTGCATTGACGATGCTTTCCATAATTAGATTTTTTTCTTTACAACACAAGAATTTTTTTTATTAAAATCTATAAATATGTTTATATTTATATATTACTTGTAATACAATTTTGTCCTTTAATACAAGCAGTCAGATATATGAACTGTACCTTTAATTTTACCTGTTTAAAAAAAAACACTCTTTGTGAATGAAAACTTCAATACATGCTCAGAAGACAGCACGAGCAATTCATAAAAGTTTCATAACAAATAAACTAATGTAAATATTATCCCGCTTGCTTATTAAGCGCTGGCAAGTTCTTACATCCCTTGGTCATTGTCTTCACCCGCTCAACAGAAAGGGCTGCCGATTGGCTTTAGAAATGAAAGCGCTCTTCACCCATGATGCAGGAAAAACAGCCGCGGGTCAGTCTATATGCGCATAAAACGCGGTTATCAGGTAATCCGTAATAGAATAAATACAATACAATAAACTCGCACCACAGGCACGCTTGTGTCTGGATCCACAAACAGCCGAGAAGAGGGAAATATATATATATATATATATATATATATATATATATATATATATATATATATATATATATATATATATATATATATATTTTTTTTTTTTTTTCCCAAGCATAATTCGCATGGAATGTGTGTAAATATGACTTGTAGTACGGCACTACAACTACGCACTGCACTGTCTCAATCGTACCCAGTGGGCAAACTCTCATATTTCCCCAGGTTATGAAAATACATTCCATTGCACAATGTCATAAAAGATGATCTGTTTTTAGAGCACAGAGTAACGCTTTCAATGATATACATTAAGATTATAATTATGAAAGAATCATTGAGATTCATTGTAGTAGTATTTTTTTTGTAAGTGTGTGTGTGCATTACTTTGTACCCTTGTGCTTCTGTTTGAGTCATTTATAGACTGTTTAATCGCTTGTTAGTAATCCTTAATTATTATACAGTACATTATTTTCATTGGATACAATGCACTACCTTTTGCTGAAAACCAAATCCATAATTTTTTTTTTTTTACAGTATTGTGTGTAGATTCTCAGAAATACTAAACCTGTACAGGAATATTTGAAAGAAATAAAGTTACAAATGTATATTTGGGAGTGTCTTTTATGGGTTATGAACCATTTGTAAAGTTTGTTTGTGTGTTGGTTTTTTCACTTACACACACACACAGACACACACACACACAGGCAAGGAAAGGCAAATTTATTTATATAGCACATTTCATACACAATGGCAATGGTGCTTTAATAAAACAGGAATGAAAGGAAACACGTATAAGATACATAAAAAGAAATGAAAGAAAAAAAATAAGCAAATAAAAACAAAGAATAAAATGATTAAAACCAGATTACAGTTTTTTTTTACAGATGCTAGGACACATTTCTCGATACTTAGGTCACTTTTGCACAACTTTTCACACAATTCTCCTAACCGACTTTCAGTTTGGCAAAGCAGTTCATTTCACATTCAAAATGCACTACAACTACCAAAACGCTTAATTCAGGTCTCAAATAAACCCATTCTTCCAGAACACTAGCAAAAGGTTGACAGCCGACAAACACACTTTGTCACCCACAAAACAATGAGCTAAAAACACTAACAACATGCAGCATTACACAGTGTTTTCTTGTGTAAAACAAGGACACATCTCTGTTTATAAATGAAATGTATATATATATTGTTTATAACGGCAATATACAGTTGAAGTCAGAATTATTAGCCCCCCTGTTTATTTTTCCCCCAATTTCTGTTTAACGGAGAGCAGATTTTTTTCAACACATTTCTAAACATAATAGCTATAATAACTCCTTTTTAATACAGTTTTTCCCAATTGTTTACACACATTTTCTGAAAGCATGTCTCATATTGTCAGAACTCTACACACAAATCACAAAACACACACACACACACACACACACATGGGGCAAAACCCTTCAATTCTCCTGCAAAATCAAACTTTACATTCAAAACAATGTGATTTCTTCTCAAAATGGTGTTTTGTTTTCAAATGACACACACAAACCATCACATGAATAGACATTTATAAGAAGCAGTTGATCAGTGATGTGCTTAATGTAAAACACTGTGACCACTTCTTCTCCATTCATCATAATGACTTACTGTGAGCCTTTTTTGTTCAGTGTTACACTTACTGCAGACAGTACACAGGCCTACATAGGGGAATTGTAAAATTGTTCAGAATATTATTTTTATACAAAACACCACGGTACCAAATATATTTTACTGTATTTTCCCCACAAAAACAGCGTACACAGTGTTCATCTCAACCAACACAAAGTTGCACATAACGTGGTCTACATATGCCATCAACAGAAGTATTTACAGAATAGTTACAGTAAAAAACAAAAAAGGTGTGGATTTCAGTCATAAACTTTCCATCCCCATGCAGAAAAAAATTACTCAATAGAATTGGGAAATGGAGAATATGAGATGAGCTCTGATTTCTAAATTGCACTTATGTGACACAGGTGTTTACCTGTGTGTGATGAGTTAGTATGCAAAGGACAACTGACTTTACAATTGTGAATGACATTGTGTTCCTTGTGAAAACAAGAGATTTTCTGCATGAAAATTGTGCCAAATGCAAAGAATTGTGTGTAGTGTTTTGAAAAAAGTGTGTTTTAAACCTGCAATTTGAGAGTAAAGCAGGAATTGTGCTTGTAGTTTAGCAGAATTGGTTCAGGGGGTTGGTGCATCAGTTACATGTTGTAGGTCCCAGCCATTCCCCTCGCTGACCAGCAGAGGTCACTATCACCGGCCTTCTAGAACTCCATCACCCAGAATTCCCCTATCTGGCGCTGATTACCCTGCACCTGATCGCAATATACACACACATTGAAGCAGCACTCACTCATCTCTCATTGCGAAGTCTTGTTTTGCCCTGCATACATTTCTGAGCGTTTTCCCTGCATTTTCTCGTTGCCAACCCGGACTGTTAGTCTGTTCCTCGACTTTGTTTCCTCTCGCTGCCTGCACTTCGGATATTGATCCTCTGCTGCCAGTCCCGACATCTGTCTGTACTCCGATGCTGAACGTATTCTGCCAGCCCTTGATCCTTTTTGCTCTGCTCGTGCACTTGAGTATCAGAAGCTTTGCTGTTTCTCTGTTGTTTGTCAGGATAGGTTTGTCAGTTGTTTAATAAACGTACTGCATATGGATTTATCTTTGTCAGATCAATCATTACATGTAGTCATTATGTCTGAAGTACAAGTAGTTGTGTGTAAACAATTGGGAAAAACTGTAACCCATAAATAATATTTGACTAGATATTTTTCAAGACACTTCTATACAGCTTAAAGTGACATTTAAAGGCTTAACTAGGCAGGTTAGGGTAATTAGACAAGTTATTGTAAGATGATGGTTTGTTCTATAGACTATCGAATAAAAAATTAACTTTAAAGGGGCTAATGATTTTGACCTTAAAATGGCTTTTAAAAATTTTAAAACAGCTTTTATTCTAGCCGAAATGAAAACAAATAAGACTTTCTCTATAAGAAAAAATATTATAAGACATGCTCTAAAAATTTCCTTGCTCTGTTAAACATCATTTGGGAAATATTTAAAAAAAAAAAAGAGAAAAAAAATCAAGGGGAGGCTAATAATTCTGACCTCAACTGTATGTTACTGGAATGAATCAGACATGATGCAGATTTCCTCAATTTTTTATGTCCTTTATTTATTTATTTATTTATTTATTTATTTATTTTTTTGCACTAAGTAATTCCAAAAGACAAGAATTTGTATCCACACCATCCACTGATACAGATAGAGGTAAAGTTGGTTTTATATTCGCACATTCGTTCATTTAGATGTCTATATATTTTTCACCATGGTACTTTGAATATTCGATCGGAATTGCATGCAAGTATGACTTCAAAACAACATCAACACTACCTAATTGACTGTGAACAATGTTGTACTTTGATAGTCATTGGCTGCTAATATGATTTCACTGTTTAGAATTTGCAAATAATACTTTTATGAAATTATATTATTAAGGAGAATGTCTGAATATCCGAATGTAAAACCAACTTTACCTCTATCTGATACAGATACATTAGTAATGCTAATCTCGCTGGTTAAACTGCATTTTTAGATTTGAAATATGTTTCAATAAAATATTGCTGTTGAATTTTGCTGTCTTGTTCAGTTTTGCATGATGTTATTGTTTTGAACATCAGTTTAAGAGTTTTGAAAACGGTATGTAAGCACATGCAAAATGTCCTGGGGCCTGTTTCAGAAAGGAGGTTAAGTGAAAACTCCGAGTATTTTAACCCTGAAATGAGAGAAACTCTGGGTTTTCCGTTTCAAAATGGCAGGTTTGTCAAACTCGAGAAAGCAGGGTAAGTCGAGCCTGTTTCTGAAAGAGAGGTAACTTTAACTCAGAGTCCGTTACCGTGGTAACTTACTTTGTGAACCTAACCTGGTCAGGAGCAGGTTTTATTCTCTAAACTCAGAGTTTCTGTCGGTCACCTGTCCTTTTTTAAAGACGAAGCGGTATTTCTCACCTTAGATTTACGTTTCCACACACCTATTTTAATGTGCATTTTGGATATGCGCATAAAAAATCGATTGATGGAAATGCCAAGATGCACATAACTTTTGAAAATAGGCTTAAAAAACATATGCGCATAACTGAGTAGGAGAAACTTTTTATTCGATAAGAAAAGATGTGCATAAACTACGATGGCAACACTTCTACTGAACAAATTCCAGTATACGCATTAAAAAAGGTTTGTTATAAGAGATCATATGATGATGAAAATGTGTGTGAATGGACAAACCAACAGGTTGAGCACGTTGTAAAACATCTGAAATGTTGTTTTGGTCATTCTAAAATGCCTTAACCGTTTCAGTATTATTATATTATTAATTACCTTCAGAGAGTCTGGAGCGTGTCAAGAGCGTCTGTTCTCGGCGTCTCATGCGCGTCTCAAACGCCACCACGCGTTCATTGTGCGTCGGCATTGTCTTTTGAAGAACAAGTCATTTATTAAATAAAAAACAGGTTCACACAGCTTCTTCTACTGCAGTAAATTCTGTTTTTACTGTTGGTATTTGGCGACAGTTAATCAGCAAGTAACAATTTTGTTCTCTTTGACTCGGATGGAAACATTGCTTTATTCGCACATCTTTTATGCGATATTCCAGTTTTGCACATAAATTTAATTTGCATTTTTGGATGGAAACAAAGCAAATACATTTCAGTCACGCAAAGAACAAACTCACGTACGAGAATAGCTTGTCCTTTTTTTAATAATTAATTAGCTTAAATTCTCTGACCTTCCACTGGCACATGTAACGTTACTAACTAGATTAATGGGATTATTACAAGTTCTAAAAACTATTTTTTTTTTTTAGTTCTGCTTACATTCTAAATGTCATATCATCCTCTATCATTCGAACAATAAAAAAGGCAGACACACAAGTGCACTTAAATCTATTAAAACTGATCAACGTGTGCAAAAGTGGGAACCTTAAATTAAACATTTCCACTGAACATTAAGCTAAGGTTATCTGCATTCTTGTTTTGTCAGATTTGTTGTAGAAATGCACTAGCCTATTTTATGTAATTTAATGCAATTACATCTGAAATAACTTCAAAATTATGGCCAATTCCCCACTTTTTCAAGTAAAAATTTTATATATATATATATATATATATATATATATATATATATATATATATATATATATATATATATATATATATATATATATATTTATATATATATTTTTTTTTTTTATTATACTTAATTATTTAAATACTTTAAATGTAAACTTGCGCATTAACTTGAGCAGCTATGTTTTCCCACGCTAACTGTCTCTGTTTCACTGATGCAGTGGTGTTGCTTTTGCTATAACTTTGCATGAGCACATCAAGTTCAGCTGGAGAACTCGTAATGTCTGCGCTCCATTGATAATGCCTTTTTATAGTCACAGTGTGCGCCCTTAACTCTGAGTTGGTCTACTCAAAGTTGATTGACCCAACTCAGATCAGCTATTCTGAAACCGAAAACTCTGAGTTTTTAATCTCTCGGTAAATCAACTCAGAGTTCAAGTTTAAACTCCGAGTTGGTTGATCCTCCTTACTGAAACAGGCCCCTGTACGTACAAAGATTTTGGGCAGTTGTTGTGTCTGAAATTTGAGAGATGTAGCCATTGAATGCATTTTGTGCCAAAACGATGATAATTGATTCTCAGTTTAGCCCACATAGACTTCTGTTGTGCAAAAGTGAGTGAAGTATTGAGAAATGTGTCCTAGCATCTGTTAAAAACTGTAAAATGTGTTAAAACAGGTTATAAAAGAATGAAAAAGATGAACAATTTAATCAACCAAAAATAAGAAAATGCAAGTATAAGTATAAATAAAAAGGAAAATAAGCTTTTAACATTACTTTAATAACGGATCAAACAAAACAAAACCATAATTAGAGAAAGAAAATAAAAAAGACCAGACACTTAGTGAAATTTTTAAGCGATCCTTTTGTTTTCCCGCTTGTGGCGCTGAGGACCAAAGAAACCGTTTTCTCTGTCAAAAGTTCTATAGATCAGGGGTGGTCAAACTCAGCCACGGAGGGCCGGTGTCCTGCGTAGTTTAGCTCCAACTTCTTTCAACAAACCTGCCAAGAAGAGTTGAGTATAGCTACCTAGGAAGAACTTCGTCAGCTAGTTCAGGTGTGTTTAATTGGGGTTGGAGCTAAAATATGAAATGTTGGAGGTAAAATTTACAAATGAAAAAAAGTTCAACCCAAAATTGAAATTCTGTCATCATTTACTCGCCCTTTACTTGTTTAAGTTTCCTTTTTTTTTTTGTTGAGCACAAAAGATCATTTGAAAAATGTTGGAAATCTGTAACCATTGACTTTTGTAGTGTTTAGTTTTCCTACTATAAAAGTGATGGTTACAGTTTTTCGGGTTTCATCTGTTAAGCTGATAATCTACATAACAAACAAATATGAAACTGATCAAAATATTTGTGTTCAACAGAAGAAACTCATGAAGGTTTGTAAGGTTGAGTAAATAATGAGTAAATTAATATCTCATTATTGGTGATGTTTAGGTTCAAACGTTTGAAATAGGTAGACAAAAATAATTACATTGGTAATTTAATCAGTAATATCAACAATACTATATATATATAAAAAATTCAGTAATTATACTGTTTTAACAGTACTCTGCGGGTTGGGTTTATGGTTAGGATAGGGGTAGACGTCAATCAAATACAGTTGAATAATAAACAACTCGCGTTCATTTCGGACGCAGCTGTACCTTCCATCCCAAACCCCTCACAATTGATCCAGATAAACAGCGTTCATGTAGTTCTCGGTTATCACCACTAGAGCCTGCAAAATGACAGCTCTCCAGTTGCAGGTCTTTATTTTTATTTTTATTAACTTTTTAGTTGTTGTTTTTTTCGTTTTTTTTGCAACTTTATCAAATGACATGTGTAGTTCACTCAAAATTGACTGAAAGTTAATTCTATTCATTTAAAAGAGTTTTGAACTTAGTGTTGAAGGTAATGTTATTTAAATACCTCATCACCTTCAACTTAAATGGAGTAAGTTCACAGTACTCTTATAGATTAGTTTATTAACTCCAAATGGTTTGTAGCAATCGGTTTCCTCAAACAGTTTCAGTGGCCTTAACTTTTTGGGTTTTACAGTACTCAGTTGGTTTGAGTTCTCTTCATTTATTGGGTTTTACTGTGCTCAAATTGTTTCGTTTACTCAAATTGATTAATTTCACAGTACTCATTAAGATTAGTTTTTTTAGCTTAAATGGTTTGTTGCAATCGGTTTCCTCAAATGGTTTGGGTTACCTTAACTTTTTGGGTTTTACAGTGTAGATGTTAATAAAATACAATTTAATGGGTTATTTAATCAATAATATGAATAATACTCTGTATAATTACTGTTTTTACTTTACTGTGGGGATAAGGTTTAGAGTAGAAATTAACAAAATACAACTGAATGGGTATTTTAAATAAAAAAAAAATATGAATAACACTTGGTATAATTATTCGTTTTTACATTACTGTGAGGGTTGGGATAGGGGTGGACATTAATAAAATACAATTGAATGTGTAATTTAATAAATAATATAAATAATACTTTGTATAATTACTGTTTTTGGATTACTGTGATGGTTGGGTTTAGGGTTGGTGTAGATGTAGGCCTAGACGTTATTAAAATACAATTGAATGGGTATTTTAATAAACAAATATGTATAATACTCGGTATAATTGGTTTTACATTACTGTGAGAATTGGGGTAGTGGTAGACAAAATACAATTGTTGGTAATTTAATCAATAATATAAACAATACTATATATTATAATTACTGTTGTTACATTACTGTGAGGGTTGGGGTAGGGGTAGACGTTAATAAAATAAAATTGATAGATAATTTAATAAACCATTCCCGTTAATTTCGGCCGCAGCTGAATCCTTTCCGTCCAAAACCCCTCACAGTTGATCCAGATTCAGCCTTCATGTCGTTCACCATTATCACCACTAGAGTCTGCAAAATGACAGCTCTCCAGTCGCAGGGTTTCTGTCGAAAACATGAGGGAAAGCTCATACAATGAGGGTCTGTATCAGCCTGCGGTAAACCAGCCTCTCCGGACCAACTCCGTACGCGCTCGGACTGCTGACAATCCACTGCGCGGAAAACCCTCCGCAAATCCACTTTTATCCAGCTTGTTTTGAGAATCACCACAAGGAGCCTTTTTAAAATGACAATAATGGGAACTGCGCCCTCAAAGCTTGAACTCTCTGGAACTTTACGGATTTCTATCCCGCAAGTAAATGGATTATAATTGCGTGCATTACTCGTCAGCTGACAGGAACCCTCGGTTTTTAGCCATAAGTGCGTTTTTGGATATGATCGACTGATAGCCGCGTGCATTAACGTGATTGCGTTTATTCCTCGCTGCAGGACTGTGTTAAGCCGTCATTCGCACACTGTGGGATTTGTTACACCTTGCATGGAGTTGAACGAGCGCACGCTGCGATTTTGGCGACCTGGCAAGCTGTAAGACACTCCGTGCACTGGAAAGTAATACTGCATAGTGTTTTAATGCTGCATATAGACACTCATAGAAGTTGTGGATCCTGAATAGACGTTATTACGTATGCTTTATGACAGGGACTGTAGGACATCTGTAAGAAATCGCGCTTTTGTTTGTCCAGATAAACATGCGCATGTTCTGAAGTGTTTCTCATACATTCCTTTTGCCTGTAAGATCGTCAGAGTGTCAATAATGTAGAAAGTACGTAATAATGTAGAGAGATATTTGTCAGAAATCTTTCTACCAAAGATGTGCTTTTAGTCAGAATTACTGGAAATTATCACTACACTGGGGAAAATGTGGTTTTTTTTAACTCTGATTTTTTGTCTTGTCCAAATATCCAACAATTCTTAAATAAAGAAGGGTTTTCTAGACGAGCAAAATATATTGTCTTGTTTTAAAAACCAATATGGCAAATTTAAAAATTTTTTAAATACGCAAAATAATCAATCTGCCAATGGGGTAAGCAAAATAATCTTGTTTTTTGTTTTGACGTATGAT